>CM056194.1:96339807-96359807 GCA_029692085.1 Gymnothorax javanicus | reverse complement strand
CATATCTACGGACACACCACCACCAGACATTGAACAACCATATTTGCAGGGAATGTTTCGATGTCTGGGTCAGAAGGGCTCATCGTTCAGGATGCAGTGCCTACTCAGTGCGCCCAAGTTTTTGGAAGTTTTGTCATATAAAAACTCTCCATCAATCTTGAAAAAGCATGTAGAGGTCAGTTGTTAATCTTGCAGTTAACTTTATACCTTTTAGCAATGTAAGCTAGTTCACCCTGAGTTTTCTGAAACCTAAATTGAAATTTTTGCAATAAGCTAGTTTACCGCCTAAGTAAACCCTATGGCATTTTCGAACGTTGATGTTGAGTTGCTATGAAATGTAATATTGCCTACCTTTGGTAATTTATAAGTCATAAATGTGCTCGTCATCCCTGTTCATTCCTTATTTTGAACCTTCCAGCAAATCCCAGCAACATTCGGAGATTGGCTAAATTCAGGTCAGGGGAGCTCTGTTACCTAAATAGCCAAAGTTGATTTAGCATGGTTTGAATTTGTGGCAGCGGTTGCTTAGATTAGCTAAATACGGGAATACCAAGGCCTATGTTATCCTGTAGGGTGTAGGCTGTATTAATGTGAATTTCTGACAATGTAGAGAGATATCTGACAAAATTTATAGCGTCAAAGTGTGACACTACACTAGTACCCACTATTTTAAAATTTTTAAAGTGTTATCTTTGTTTTCTTTTAAACGGCCTGGTTTGGTGCAAATGTCATCAATAGTGCTGATGATATGAGGGGATGATTTTTTATTGAATTTAGATGTGATGTTTTTTAATAAGCAGGGTTTGAAATTCGTGGTAGTCCGCTAGTCCATACACTAGTAAAAATTATGGCGGACTAGTAATATTGGGAAAGAATTCCTTATCCAGCCTCCACTTTTTTCAGCTTTTTATTTGCCAGAACAAAGGCAAAGGCGGCGCCGGTATATTTTGGGGGGTTTTATCAGTGAGATGGGAGTTTAGAATTTAATATTAATATTGCATATTGCGAATGCATATGCTGCGCATGCCCTAGCAACCCCGGTGTGTCATCAGTACTGATTTCATTCGATATTGGTGGAGGTTGAACGCGGAATTCTTCCCAAATATATGTTAAAAAGTATGCTCAATTGTTTTATTATATCATTGGTTATATAGCTGATCTATATAGTAGTGTTATTGTCTTTAGCAGTGTGTGTTGATAGTGTTTTAAAGGTTTATATGCTCCATAGTGCTGTTTTCATTGAATATGTTGCTTGAAAATGAGATTGGATGCACACAGAACCCGCATTTATTTGATTCCAGCCAATTTATTTAAAAAGCCACAGGAGGTGACAAAAGGTGAATCACTTGTGCGAAAATATGCAGTTCCGATTGTTCCAGTGATTTTTTAAGACAAAAGTTTTACTTAGTAAGCTATTGTTTAAGGCAGGCCAATTTTAAAGGGTTTGATACTTAAGTACTGTTCAAATCAGATACTTCAAGACTTTTACTCAAGTGCTTTTCTAATGGGTGACTTGATACTTGTAATGGAGTCACTTTCTCAGTAAGGTGTCTGTACTTTTACTTGAGTGTGGTTTTCTGGTACTTTATACACCACTGCTATTTATTATAAAGTTATTATTATTCAATCACAAAATAGTTCCATTCCTTGGTCAAACATCCCCCAGAATTGAACACAGCAGCCCTGCAAGGTTTAGATTTCCTTAGGAAAAGGACAGCGCTTTAAAAAACTACCAGCACACCATTTTATTCTTTGCTTAAAGAGAGAAAATGGGGGAAAATCTTGCTCTTTTTTTCGGAAAGCTTCCCCCTTTTTTTCGGATGGGGTCGGGGAGGGGACTTTTTTTGTCTAATTCCGATTGGTTGATTTACATTCACACAGTCTTGCTATCAAAGTGGCCATTGTCCAGGTTGACCTATGAAAATTTCAGAAGACACTTGGGGGCCCCCCCACCCCAGCCCCAACTCCAGTCCCCCCGAGGGTGGGGGCGGGGGTTTGGGGGGGAATCTGGACAGCATTAGGAAACCTTCCCCCCCCCCCCCCCCCCCCCCAGGCCATTTGCACAAGTATTGTTTTTCCCTCCATTTTGTAAAGCCAAGGAGGACGAGAAACCCCCCCAATGAATCCAGATTGAATAGGATACAGAGCCAGTTCTGGGCTGTTTGAATGGGACGCCTGTCAGACCCCCAAAGCTTTGCTTCATTTTTGGGGGCCACATGTGCTTCGTATTAACATATGAAGAACCGTCCGCGGAGCCCACGCCGCCCCCCCCAAACGGACACCCCCACAGGATGGCACAAACACACCAAGGGAAACACATGGACCCCTCCAACAAACATCCAATCATCTGCAGAGTGACGTTTTCATTCGCTGGCGTCTGCAGTAATGCAGCAAAAGTGTGACACACCCACATTGTTCTAAAAAATCTATTATAAATGAAGGAAATAAACTCCTATTATTTTACACAATTAAAGAGAATTATCTTAATCTTTAATTGATAAAACTAAATGCCATATGTGATAATTGTTCTGGTAATATTTGTGATCTGAAAATCGAGGAAGAACAAACATCCCTTTAAACAGATGATTAGACTTCATCAATCATTTTTTTTGATTCAATAATTTTTCTTCATTCACAAGTTTTCCAATGATTTACATTCCGTTGGCATGAAAACACACAGATTTTTTCTAAATGCACTGTAAGGGTGATTCAAAAATATAATCAATTCAGAAAAGCAGAAATTTCATTCACAAAGTACCAACCCAAAACCAGTGAAGTTGGCACGTTGTGTAAATCGTAAATAAAAAACAGAATACAATGATTTGCAAATCCTTTTTCAACCTATACTCAATTGAATACACTGCAAAGACAAGTTACTTAATGTTCGAACAGGTAAACTTTGTAATTTTTTGCAAATATTAGCTCATTTGGAATTTGATGCCTGCAACATGTTCAAAAAAAGCTGACACAAGTGGCAAAAAAAGACTGAGAGAGTTGAGGAATGCTCATCAAACACTTATTTGGAACATCCCACAGGTGAACGGGCTAATTGGGAACAGGTGGGTGCCATGATTGGGTATAAAAGCAGCTTCCTGAAATGCTCAGTCATTCACAAACAAGGATGGGGCGAGGGTCACCACTTAGTGAACAAATGCGTGAGCTGATTGTCGAACAGTTTAAAAACAACATTCCTCAACGAGCTATTGCAAGAAATTTAGGGATTTCATCATCTACGGTCCGTAATATCGTCAAAAAGGTTCAGAGAATCTGGAGAAATCACTGCACGAAGCGACAAGGCGAAAACCAACATTGAATGCCCGTGACCTTCGATCCCTCAGGCGGTACTGCATCAAAAACCGACATCAGTGTGTAAAGGACATCACCACATGGGCTCAGGAACACTTCAGAAAACCACTGTCAGTAACTACAGTTCGTTGCTACATCTGCAAGTGCAAGTTAAAACTCTACAATGCAAAGCGAAAGCCATTTATCAACAGCACCCAGAACGCCGCCGGCTTCGCTGGGCCCAAGCTCATCTAAGATGGACTGATGCAAAGTGGAAAAGTGTTCTGTGGTCTGACGAGTCCACATTTCAAATTGTTTTTGGAAACTGTGGGACGCTGGGTCCTCCGGACCAAAGAGGAAAAGAACCATCCGGACTGTTATAGGCGCAAAGTTCAAAAGCCAGCATCTGTGATGGTATGGGGGTGTATTAGTGCCCAAGGCATGGGCAGCTTACACATATGTGAAGGCACCATTAATGCTGAAAGGTACATACAGGTTTTGGAGCAACATATGTTGCCATCCAAGCAACGTCTTTTTTTCATGGACGCCCCTGCTTATTTCAGCAAGACAATGCCAAGCCACATTCTGCACGTGTTACAACAGCATGGCTCCGTAGTAAAAGAGTGCGGGTACTAGACTGGCCTGCCTGTAGTCCAGACCTGTCTCCCATTGAAAATGTGTGGCGCATTATGAAGCGTAAAACGCACGAACGGAGACCCCGGACTGTTGAACAACTTAAGCTGTACATCAAGCAAGAATGGGAAAGAGTTCCACCTGAAAAGCTTCAAAATTGGTCTCCTCAGTTCCCAAACATTTACTGAGCGTCGTTAAAAGGAAAGGTGATGTAACACAGTGGTAAAAAGGCCCTGTGCCAACTTTTTTGCAATGTGTTGCTGCCTTTAAATTCTAAGTTAATGATTATTTGCAAAAAAAAAAAAAAAAAAGTTTCTCAGTTTGAACATTAAACATCTTGTCTTTGCAGTGTATTCAATTGAATATAAGTTGAAAAGGATTTGCAAATCATTGTATTCTGTTTTTATCTACGATTTACATAACGTGCCAACTTCACTGGTTTTGGGTTTTGTACACTTTACTAGAAAAGACAAACAAATATTTTTTGCCCTAGCATGTGGCACGTCCTGCAATTCAAGCAATCTAACGTGATTGATTGTGTCAATTAAAACAATTATTTGCTACATGTATCCACAATTTTGAACAACGTTACGCATATTGCACCCTATTTTACAAGCAAAGAAAGGGTTTCATTTCTCATTTTACCATAAGGAGGGGAACTGGCCACACCTGATAGTATTAAGCGTTTTTGGAGTTAAGGCATTGTTAATCGAGGGGAATGATTTGAGAACAGGGGTGCGTTCCGATCGCCCTGTAGTTCCCTGTGAAGTGGACTGGTCAGGGAGGTCGGCCATGTTAAGTAAGATTCCAAACCGAAGGGAGCAAAGAATGTTCAGTTCAGAGGAACTGCAGACTGTGTAGGGAAGACCTGAACAACGGTTCATCACTTCGCCGGAAGTTGACAACCAAAGTTACCCATCAATCATTGTGCCTCGCTGGACCGCGAAAATCAGTGCGCTACGATGGAGACAGCGAAGGAGTTTGTGTATGTCTGTAAGTACTGTCATAGTAATTATCACAAATGATGTTACCATTTTAGTGGTTAAGTCAATACAACAATTCGCAAATAATTTAATTATCAAATGCTGAACTTTTTTTAGGGAAACAAGCTATTGTTTACTTTCAGAATGTAGGTTTGCCGAGTTAGTACACGGTTAACCTTAGCAAGCTATTTAGCTAAGCTACCAGCCGTAAGCTCAATATTAGATTTGGCTAACATGACTCTACAACTCCGTGTAACTTCAGTGTTACAACAAACGGCAACGTTAGTCGGCAGCTAATTTAACCGCCGTGGTTGGAAGTATAAGCAACACCTACATTTCCATGGCAACGCACTGAGGAAATTATGTATGCGTTAGTGACGTTGCAGGGTGTTCGAATGCAAAGTGTCTTGCCGAAGGAAGTTCCCTTCACCGACATTCCCTCCGCAGGGAGCAGGGAGTAGGGAGGACCGTACTGTTCACTGTGGAACAGAACACAGCCCAGGTCAAGACTCATCTTTAGCTTAAGGGGATATTTTGTGCTTCCTCTATTTTCATTAAGCAGCACCGGTGGTGCACAGGCCATTAGCTTCAGCACAGCTGTCGAAGTCCCCAAATTACTACTTGGAGTTCACTTTTCCTTGACCTTTTTGTCCAGTGAGTTCGAATCAGATTCCTAAGGGAAACTTTTTTTTTTTGTCCGTTCATCTTGCCAAAAAATGGCTTCTTTAAATGGTCCAAAATTTTAGACACAATCCTGTGAATTACATTGTCCATAATTAATTCTGATCATGTACCATTTAGCATTTACCATTTGAGATTGTTTACAGAAGTTGAATAGCCAAAATTTTGATAGAAATAGTACTATAACAGTAATGTGTGTCCAAACTTTGACTGGTACTGTAAATCCATTTTCCATTTCTTGTGAACAATGTTGGAACTGAAGCCCTTTCTATGAAGATATACTGTTTATAAAGCATATTCATGGTTTTCTAAAGAAACAAGGAGTTGGATGGCAAATTGATTGATGAAAGTAAATGTTGTAAAAGTCATTGAGGTTTTCGCCACTCCCTTAGGGTCAAAACAACTCAATAGGAAATAATGCCTTACACCAGGATACTCTAAAACATGGCAGAAAATACCAGAATCATCAAGCGAAAAATTATTTACCGGCAACTTTGAGGAGTGTTTGCATATTTATTATTCATTCAATTCAATTCAATTTATTTGTATAGTGCTTTTCACAGATAGACTGTCACTAAGACGCTTTACAGTGAGAGATTAAATAAATGAAAGGGCAGTGCCCAGCCTAATCCTCACTACAGCAAATGAGGAAAAAAAACTCCCAGTAGGGAGGAAAATCCTCAAACAGTGGCATCGGTAGCTCCAGGTTTATAGTTTATTTGAATAGGGACAGATAGAAGAACATAGATAAACTTGAAACAGTCATCTGATGTATGCATCATAGTTTTTTTAGCTGAAGCTAATTTACGACACTTGACCCTAGTAGGGCTTTGGGTGGTGCCATTTGTTTGATTCGCAGAGATTCATCCTAGCGAATGAAGAATCAATGACAAGACCAACAATTGGTTCAAAACAAACACCCTGGCTAATCAGGGGCCATGTTATTAGCTTTTTGTGTGCTAAAAGGTTTTGAATAATTGTACTGGTCGTAATGGTATAAGCCCTCATAGAGCTCCCACACCACACACACTCTCAGAGTGTGGAACAGAACAGAAAAAGGAGAATCTGTATTTCAGGAGAAATAGTGAGGGGAGGTGGGGTCAGATCTGCAAAAAACCCAGGAGAGAACGGAGCGGGTCCCGCTTTGGTAATAAAGACTGGACTAAAACCGGAAAAAAAATAGGAACTCTGAGATTTTCCGGCAGAATCCACAGAGCCCCGCGGCAGCAAACTGGAAAAACAAGAGCAAAAATGTTTTGAGTGGGCCAAGGAAAGCACAGCTTCCGCCTCCCTGCGCTGGCAGCCTTTCCTGTTCAGCCCTCCCTGTCCGAAACACCGCATCAGGAGCAGCCAGCTTTAACCCCTGCTGTGCTGGTGTGAGAAGGGAAAAATGCTACGGCATCATCAGTGATGAGGACCAAACTGGCTGAAATGGAAACATTCGGAAAGCTGCCTCACACACCCTCAGAAAAAAACTACTTTCCAAAAAAAGGTGTTAATGTAGCGGGTAAAGAGGATGCCAACCACCATTATACAAAAAAACCATGTGATTCAATGGCAGAATTATCTTGTTCTAGGATAGTTCTCCATTTGGTTCTTGGGTTCTAGGGCTGTTGGGCGAAATTGCCCTTTCTCTGGGAGTTCTCACAGTTCCCTCCTGCAATAGAGGGCTCCATATGGTTTCTTTGAGAGGGACCAGCCAAAGAAGCCTTTATCATCCTGAGAGGGCAATTTGTTCTCAGAGTCAAAAGTCATGATATGAAAACCTGCAGGTCCAC
This sequence comes from Gymnothorax javanicus, assembly GCA_029692085.1. Taxonomy (NCBI): domain Eukaryota; kingdom Metazoa; phylum Chordata; class Actinopteri; order Anguilliformes; family Muraenidae; genus Gymnothorax; species Gymnothorax javanicus. The sequence goes on along the minus strand of CM056194.1, from coordinate 96,352,447 downwards.
AACTCGTTCTCTCACTGATACGCATTCAGCAGAATCGCTTACCTCTCAATATTTTTTGCTGTTTCATGGCATCTGCAAATACCTAAGAGCACAACACTGAAACATACATTGCGTAAATGCTGTATACGTGAACATATAAATACTGTGTGTATATCAGGGGTGGAAATCACAGCTCAATCATGCTGTATTTCATTCGTTTAGTGATTTCAGTAATTAATTCAGTTGTAATTATGATCATTCAGCCTGAGCAAAACAATCTTCACCAAATGATTTTTAATATGAGTCATGGCAGCTTTCATGAGATTGATTGATTGATTGGTTGATTGATTGGCTGATTGGCTGATTGATTGATTGATTGATTGGTCGATGATTGATTGATTGGTTGATTGGCTGATTGATTGATTGATTGATTGATTGATTGGCTGATTGATTGATTGATTGATTGGCTGATTGACTGATTGATTGATTGATTGATTGATTGATTGGTTGATTGGCTGATTGACTGATTGATTGATTGATTGATTGATTGGTCGATTGATTGATTGATTGATTGATTGATTGTGTGCTCATGCTTTGGCTGGAGTGCATTTCATTTTATTTAAACTGTAAAAATGTTTGTTCGTATCATTCTTTGCAAATAAGAACAAAACAACTGATTGAATTTTACAGTTCTATTGATTGATTGATTGTCTGATCAATTGCTTTTCTTTGATCGATTGATTGATTGATTGACAGACTGACGGCTTTGGTAATGTCCCTCCCTCTGGTGCTTGCGTATGGTTCAGCTCCTGCTAACCTCTGTCTGATGGGCTGGGCTGGTTGTCAGGGCTGTGGGGGGACAGACACCCTGCAGGTATCCTGCACCCTCAGTGTGAGGTAAAGGCTGGGAGGACCATGCCAGACATTATTAATCGCCTCCAGAGAGTCGACATCAGGCAGCCAATAAGCCTTAATTAGGGCCTGCCGATGGCCAAGTCTGCATCATTAGCTAATTGAGTTTGTTTATGAGTGTCAGGGGGCAACTGAGAGAGAGAGAGAGAGAGAGAGAGAGAGAGAGAGGGAGAGAGAGATAGAGAGAGAAAGAGAGGGAGAGAGAGATAGGGAGAGAGAGAGAGAGAGGAAGAGAGAGAGGGAGAGGGAGAGAGATTGGGAGAGAGGGAGAGGGAGAGAGAGATGGGGAGAGAGAGAGGGAGAGAGAGTGATGTATGCTCAGTGCCCATACTCCTGCTCAGCCCATCTGATTTCCTGTTTGCCTTTCCACAGACAGAAAGTAAAGCAGGAAGACTGCAAGAATAATGCAGAAATTCCACAGTGGGGTCTGATTATATGTCCTGTGGTGCACTCAGCCAGTGGAGACACAATACATGCAGGCATGAGCCAATTTTCTGTTTAAAAGCACAGAGTAGCTAAGCTAGAAATGTGTCATTGTTATAGTGTACCTCTGCCCGCGTGATGTCAGTGCTTTTAGGACTGATTATACGTGTTTACATACCTCCTGCAAACCCAGTCTCCTGAGGGATAATAGTACAGTTGAGAACATAGAAACCCCGGTTTAATGGAGCACTATAAAAGTGAACTGAAGAACAGCGCTGCTATGGAGACCTGTGAAACACCTTGAGGACTGTTCGGCATCAGCGTCACTGCGATGCTTCAGTCGAGTCGCGGGAATACCCCGGGCTTCCATCCCACTGTGAGGAAGTAGTGTTAGAGTGTCCCCTCAGAAACGCTCCTGCCCCACAGCCAAGGGTAATTACTCTCAACTACCCCACAGACGAGGGTAATTAGAGGGAACAAATGCACTTTAACTGCCCTCCTCCCTCCATCGACCCACCTTCCGTCAGACGTCAGGTCACATCCACTCTGTTTCTTCTGAAGAGGTTTACAAACCGTCAGGCTCCGCAGCGAGCGAGACTCCCCCGTCCACCCCCCACCCCACCCCACCCCACCCTAACCGCTCCACGCAGATCGTTCGAGCGGCTGCTCTTGGGATTACAGCTGCTGACGGAAACCAACCACCAGATGATGGATAACTGCGCAGCTGAACTGAAACACATCACCGCACTGTGGGAGAGAGGGAGAGAGGGAGAGAGGGAGAGATCATCAAGATTTATTTTAAAAATTATATTTGATTTTGTTGCATGTTATATTAATTGTATTTTTATCAGTTTTATTTCTTTATTTATTTTTATGTATTCTATTATTGTTTATCATAAGCCTCTTAATTTTATTTCTTATGTAGATTTTATATTTATATGCATATCCAATTTATTGCTTTTTGTTGTTGTTTTCAAACTTCTGTAAAAGGAAAGTTCCTGTCCTCTTGTATCGTTACTTTTGATTGCATCCTATTTTTAATGTTTAAATTTTATAATTATTCAAGGTTAAATGCATTTCATTTATAATACTTTGGTGATATTAAATGTAATATTTTCTCACACCAATAAAGGAAAATAAACTGAATTGAAAGAAGACAGGCAGAAAGCCAAGTCAGCTACATTATTTTGGGTTGCGTAGATAACCAGACAATTATGATCATTATGATTATTACAGGGCTTAATTTATATCAGGGATCTGAAACTCTGATCCTGGTCTGCTAGTTTTTGGTTTTTCTCTGCACTTAGATGTTTAATTTCAGCGAATAAATGGCTCTGAAGTCCTCCCACTCTGTTCACGAGGCCTAGATTACCTGCTGATCGACTCAAAATTCCAAAAACCCCGAAACGCTGGGGCCCTCATGGACTGGAGTCTCAGTTCTCTGGGAGAAGCGTCAGGAGAGAGAGATAAGTGACGACCTGAGGCAGGACACTCATCATCTGAACAGTGATGACAACTTCCTGTGGCTTTAGTGTGAACTGTTTCATGTTTGTTGGTTGTACAGGTTGAGTTTGTTCCCGCAGATAATTTTTCATCATTAGTTTATCGATGTGCTTCAGTGAATCAGGGTGTCAATGCTTTATTTTGACAATTCCATGGTAACTAAAATAAAGCACACCAACAGTCCTTATTCTGTGTAAATAACAACATGTTTAGCTCTTCAAACCATTACAAAATAAAAACCCAGCAGTGGAGAGAAGAGATTGTAACCAAAAGACGTTAAACCTGCGAGCACAGTTTCACAGAGACTCCGTCAATCACGACAGCGAGGAGTGGAGTAAATTAAAGTTCTATTATGAACGCGCCGACAGCCGCTAACAGCTCGGTGATAAATGGCACACGCTGGACTCCGATCCCGAGACGCTGGGAGTTCAGCACTCGTCTGAGGCAGCGGAGGCCGATTCTGCCGAACGCTGGGTGATTTACGCGCCTCGCTCGAGCGAGCCTATGGCGTGTTTACAACTTTTTTGGATTGAATAAGTGTTATTAATGCCATATTTCATAATCCTATGAGTCATAACCGCAAGTGATGTAATGTTATGATACAATGTTCTAATGCGCATGATGCAGACAGATAGTTATTGTCCTTCTTTAGTGCTCATAAAATCATTAGCTTTGATTTGGCTCTGCGATGATGAGCATTTTATACCAGTACAACTTTAAACAGACCCCCGTAGAACTTCAGTGCAGGTCATTCTGAAAGGCATCATTCCCACAGTATTCTGCTGACGGGTTGATGAGTTCAGAAAACTTCACAGCGAATGGACTGTGCATGAGTTAGATGGAGCTTGTTTGCATCCATGCTTTTAAATACAGCTTTTGCGAATTCCATTTAGATGTTCAAACCCTGCCGTTTACTCTAGGACTTTTCTGGAAGGGTGGAAAAGCAATGATGCATTGTGGGACATGGAGGGCGAGCTTGAGAGAGAAATCACTTTCCCTGGCTCCGCTTGTCTGCTTCCAGGAATTTGGCGCTTCCTCTGGAAGCCGGGGATTGAGCGAGAGAGAGCTGGGCTGATAGACAAGGTCTCTCTCAGGACTGAGGTCCTCCATTCCTGCTGAAGCTGCCAACAAGGAAAAGTATCGCTATCGAGAAGCCTGGAGAAAATAAACAAACAGGAGTGTGTGAGGAGCTGCGCTTCACCCAAACAGAAAAACTACACTCCTCACAAATCAATGCGAGCGCTCACAGAAGCATAGGAGTTTAGATTTAGCTGATTGGGAATCAACCTCCCTCTTTCTAACGCACATGCGTACATCTCTAACACCATTCACAATAGGGGCACTACTGTATTAACAAAAAACATTTGCAATAAGAGTAAAGTAACAGTGGGAATCCAAAGATTCTTTAAAACTTATGAGATGCTCTACTGCATATCTTTCAGATCTATATTCCTTCCATTGGGGCTGAAGTAGTTGACTTGATTTTGATGCTCCTTATGGATTCTTTCACAGGCTTGACCAAGTACAATACAGTGATAAATACAGTGATACTGCACTTTAATACAGCGCCAGGACCTTCTGTCATCACCCCAAAACTGCAGTGGTACAGCAGGAGAGAGAACAAAGAGGGATTGAGGAGAATGCAAGACCACAGTATTAGCACAATGTAAGGACTCTTTGGAGAATTTTAGGAGCTTCCTGGGCCTGGTCTGGTTGGCAGATAAACCTCATGACATTAACCAATCAGTAGAAGCACCCTTTTTGCTCCCGGCTACTAGGGATGCATCCAGAAATCACAAAAAGTACCCCCTTAACCTCTCCATCTGCTACATCCTGGGGCATGCTGGGAACTACATCCTGAGGCATGCTGGGACTTACATCTTTAGGCATGCTGGGAACTACATTCATTAGTAATCTCAAAAGTACAGCCTTTAGTAATCTGGGAACTGCATCCATTGACATGCAGAGAACTACACCCTGAGGCATTCTGGGAACTACATCCAGAAGCAATGTGGGGACTACATCCTGAGGCATGCTGGGAACCACATTCTGAGGCATGCTGGGATTTGCCTCTTTTGGAGTGCTGGGACCTACATCCTTTAGTAATCTGGGAACTACATCCATTGACATGCTGGGAACTACACCCTGAGGCATTCTGGGAACTACATCCAGAAGCAATGTGGGGACTACATCTTGAGGCATGCTGGGAACTACTGTAGACCCAACAGCATTTTGGGAACTGCATCCCCTTGCATGTTGGATGAGGCGTTTAGTCAACCCTGCGGAAAGTGTTTAAGAATCTTCCATTAGCCTCTCTGACTTCCAGAGGATGGAACCCCTTGTCGCCTCCTAACACTGACTACCATGGTTATGCAGTCTAGACTGATAAAGTTCATTGAATCAGTTTCTGTGCCGCTGTCTGACAAATGATGCTTCAAAATTCCATCCGATCAGTACCCGTTTTGCTTTGCGATTGGGTTCCGTAGATCCAGCATGGTGATGACTCATTGTCTCCACAGACTGTATTTCCAGCCATCTTTAAACGGCGATAATTAACCTAATGGCAACATGCAGGAGAGGGGATCAGGGCGTGATGCAGAGGATGCTCGTCAGAAATACCGCAAGAAACAGCTCCAGGCGGAACATGCCAGAATGGGGCATTGAGGGCAAAGACACCTCAGTGCATCAGGCGCCTTCATCCATGAATCACCACGGAGTCACTAGGAGTCTTTCAGATCAGTTTATTGATCAATTCCATAGTTCTAAGCTCCGCTTTAAGATAAAGTTAAAGTTACCAAGGAAATAAGGTAGCAGCAGTGCATGTGTCATGTTTGTCAATCAGAGCAGAAAAGACAACATAACAATATCAACTGCACAATCAGAGGAACGGTGGGTTCACAACTTGTTGAGTTTGTAAAACTGGAAAAAGCAACAGTGCATGAATCTTCCCCATTACCGTGTGGTAGAGTAATGGAACAGATGTCTGGTAGTGGGGCTGTTCCCGAAACTCCCTTAACCCTTTGAGCGCCAAATAAATTTTCAAGGAATTAAGAATGTAATTATCCTGAGCTGTTGAAAACCTATCATGTGGCAACTTGTTTAAAGGATTTAAACAAGTTGCCACATGATAGGTTTTCAACAGCATCTGAATTTGATATCTTACACCATTGGGCAAACATAGTTGCCTATGGCACTCAAAGGGTTAAGTGCACGCAGAATAATCCAGGTACTTCATGAGCTACATCTTAAGAACATAGGACACACCATATTAAGGGCATGATTAGCTGTGTCAGAGAGCGTTTGGTGGAGTAAATCGAATACGTGGAGCAGACAGGGAGCGGGTGCTACTGCTGTTCTGTGATATATCAAGATCCTCCTGTAGGTAAGAAACAGAGCGGATGTAATGGACCACAGAAGCGGCGTGTTGTATCTGTTGCTCCATAGAATTTATGGCATTAATGTTCTGTACCCATCTGTGACATCACAAACACTCCCACATTCTGTTAATCTTCTGTGCCTAATCCCTCTGTGACATCATAGATGTGCTTACATTCTTTGGTTCTATGGTGTCACATTGCTTGCACTTAAGTCCCCTTTTGGTAAAAAGTGAATGGAAGAATTTTCCATATCTGGAGTGTCTATATAGTCTGGGCCGGCAATGACCTCGTCCAGCAGAAGGGGTCGCCAGGTGCGGCAGGGTCAGGGTCAAAGTTGAAAGTGGGCCGGGGGCATCTGTTCTCAGAACAGGGACCTGGTTTCCCCTCCACCTGATAGCAGAGCGAAGGGGGGCCCTGAGTTCGAAAAACAAACAGGCTTATCTGAACTGTGGCGTTCATGGGTCAATGGGTAACTTCCAGCAGATAGCGCACCTAACTTCCCCCGATACTAATTCCACATCTCTGTCTGCCCTTGCTTACAGAACGAGAGGGGAGATTTTCACTGTCTGTTATCTGGCAGGATATTTTTTAACTTTCTGAGGAAACCCCTGCACCCTCAGCTTTTACAACCAAACGGACGAAAGTTCACAATGCTTTTTCAGGGGGGTTAACACTGTGGTGAAGCGAGCAGGGAATAGATGAGCATTTGCCCTCCAAACTTCTCCTGAATGCAGAAAGACAGGAAGTCAGAAATGTACAAAAACACAAAGCGGGGGACAAAAGGAGAGAAACTGCTCGGTGACACATCATTTCTGTGGGTGTGGCTACCCGCTGACGCATCATATCTCGCTCCAGCAAACACATCTTATTTCCTGAACTATAATTACACGCCGCCCATAAAACAACTGCTGAACTTGGACCAAACTCATCATAAAATGACCCATTTAACAAGCGGCTAATGCTGTGAATTATGCCTATTGCTAATAAAATAAGTAATCAACAGTATATTGAATTGCCGCTCAAAACGACGCAAAGCTCAGCATATTAAATTCTCACAGTTTACTCTGGAGAGATAATTAATCCTTTACACATTCGGACCAAACGGTACGAATGTACTGCTTTGTCCCGTTTGGAGAGAGTAGCCAGATAAACTGCACGAAATGGGTTACTATTGTGACATGGATCACAGAATGTGGATGTAAAAAGTCACAAATTGATGCTAAAAGTTTGCAATTAAACAAGATATTTATTGTTTTATAATCCAAAGTGGTGGAGTAGAGGCACAAAGAACGCAGAAATATGACGTCATTGTTCAAATACATCCATACTGCTCCGCTGCTGGACCTGCAAACATCACGACCACGACAAACCATCTCAGCTGAGTGATACAAACACACAACAGTTTTTCCACACGAAAGATCGCAATATTTTCTTTTTTGAAAGCAGAGCTGGTGTTGGAAGCACGTCGGCGAGTGTCTTGGCTGACATCTCTTTTCTGACCCAGGGGGGATGAATCGGGTGGAGAACAGTGAAGCCTATTGTTCTCAACCAAACCCCATCCCCAACACAACTCTACCTTACCCCACCCACTCCCCTGCTCTGCCCAGCCTGAGATCAGGTTCAGCCCTGCTCCTGGACACCACCTAGAAACATGATCCTCCCCCCATTATTATCCTCAGTGGGGGGGTTATTCGCCAGGAATCTCTGGGGTGAGTGGGGGGGTCCCGACTATTCTGCCGGGGTCTATAAGTGCATTCTGGAACCCAGCAAGACTTTGTTAGAACCATCCGATAATTCAGTGGGGCCATGGGGCAGACAGTCCTGACTGCAGACAGTACTATCTACCTCAGAAATCCTCTAGGAGCTGTGTGTGTGTGTGTGTGTGTGTGTGTGTGAGAGAGAGAGAGAGAGAGAGAGAGAGAGAGAAAATTGGAACAAAGAGAACAGAATATTTCTCCCAGGGGCGTGGAGTAAGACAGGGGTGTAACCTTAGCGCTATACTCTTTAATATATATATTAATGAACTGGCCAAACGAAAAGAGAATTTCCCTGCACCTGGACTAAAGCTACAAGACACAGAGATAAAGTGTCTCCTTTATGCCGATGACCTGGTCCTGCTCTCTCCCACTGAAGAGGGTTTAGAGCAACACCTAACAGAATTGGAAAAATATTGCCAAACCTGGGCCCTGACAATCAACCAACACAAAACCAAAGTGCTCATCTTTCAGAAAGGATCCTACCTACAGAGAAGAAATACCATTTTCACTGTAGGAAACAACCTGATTGAACAAACAAACCATTACAAATATTTAGGACTAAACATTTCTAACACAGGAAATTTTAGCTTGGCTGTGAATGAACTAAGGGACAAGGCAAAAAGAACATTTTATGCAATTAAAAAATCAATTAACATTGAACTTCCAATAAGAACCTGGCTGAAAATTTTCAAATCAATCATTGAACCCATTGCATTATATGGCTGTGAGGTGTGGGCACGCATAAGCTCAACAAGACTGGGTTTAATGGGACAAAAATCCCATTGAAATACTGCATACAGAGTTCTGCAAAAATATCCTACATGTGCAGAGAAGAGCTCCCAACGCTGCCTGTAGAGCTGAATTAGGCCAATACCCTCTTGTGTTAAATATTCAGAAACGAGCCCTAAATTTTTGGGATCATGTTAAAAAAAGTGACCCTCTCTCCCTCTCCTACAAAGCCCTGTGCTGCCAGGAGTCAAACCCACAGAAAAGTCCCCTCTGCCAACTTCTCCTGAGGCTGGCCGAATCCTCCAGGACTCTGGTCGCGACACCACAACCACCCTAGCTTCAGGGCACAAACACCCAGAACATCAGGCGCCAACCAAATTATGATGAACGAAAAAAAAAAAATACAGAGATTACTGGACAGAACAAATAAAATCCCTGAGAAAAAATGGAAACCTATGTGGCTCTGAACAGACAGTACACTGTGGCCACCTACTTGACCTCAGTGACAGACACAAAACTGCAAAGGACATTGACTAAGTACAGACTGAGTGAGCACAACCTTGCCATAGAGGTCGGCCGGCACAGACAGACCTGGCTGCCCAGAGAGCAGAGGTTATGTTGTTATTGTGACCAAGGAAGTGTTGAGACCGAACTGCACTTCCTAACACAATGCAACCAATACAAGAACAACCGGGAAAAATATTTTGAAAAAATAACAAAAATAACCCCAGAATTTCCCAATCTAAATGACTGGGAAAAACTACCGATCCTCCTGGGAGAGAGAGGACTACTGTAGTCTGGAGGCGAGATATGGAGCAGCCTGCCATGAGCTCCACATCTCAGTGAGCCCCCTGTCCCACACAGCAAATAATTAACCTTTATTAAGTTATCTGTTCAATGTTAACATGTAATTTTACCCACTGCCCATAGCCCCTCATGTTTCATATGGTACTTTGTATATTTATTGTATATAGTTTATTCATATGTTCTACTGTTGTATTGTTTGTGTAAATATGCTTTGGCAACATTGTATTGTATGCAGTCATGCCAATAAAGCCTCATGAATTGAACTGAATTGAATTGAGAGAGAGAGAGAGAGAGCATGAGTTCATGAGTGTGTGCGCGTGTGTGTGAAAGAGAAAGCATGAGTTTGCATGAGCACATGTGTGCGTGTTAGTGTGTGCGAGTGAAAGAGAGGGGCAGAGAGTGTGTGTGTGTGTGTGTGTGTGTGTGTGTGTGTGTGTGTGTGTGTGTGTGTGTGTGTGTGAGTGTGTGTAAGCTGCAAGTTCCTGAGCACAATGAGATGACCCTTCTGCACAAATAGGACTTCTCACCCCAAACATGACTGCAGAAGTGCACCATGGTCCAAAAACACCTCGAGCAGCAGCGTAACTCCTCAGTACTCCTCCTGAGCTCCTGAGGCACACGGCAGCATAACTCTACAGTACTCCTCCTGAGCTCCTGAGGCACACAGCAGCGTAACTCTACAGTACTCCTCCTGATCTCCTGAGGCACACAGGAGCGTAACTGCACAGTACTCCTCCTGAGCTCCCGAGGCTCACAGCAGCGTAACTCCACAGCACTCCTCCTGAGCTCCTGAGGCACACAGCAGCGTAACTCAACAGTACTCCACCTGAGCTCCTGAGGCACACAGCAGCGTAACTCAACAGTACTCCACCTGAGCTCCTGAGGCACACAGCAGCGTAAATCTACAGTACTCCTCATGAGCTCCTGAGGCTCACAGCAGCGTAACTCCACAGTACTCCTCCTGAGCTTGTGAGTCACACAGCAGTCTAACTCTACAGTACTCCTCCTGAGCTCCTGAGGCACACAGCAGCATAACTCTACAGTACTCCCCCTGAGCTCCTGAGGCACACAGCAGCTTAACTCTACAGAACTCCTCCTGAGCTCCTGAGGCACACAGCAGCATAACTCCACAATGCTCCTCCGGATCTCCTGAGGCACACAGCAGCGTAACTCCACTGTACTCCTTCTGAGCTCCTGAGGCACACAGCAGCTTAACTCCACAGTACTCCTCCTGAGCTCCTGAGGCACACAGGAACGTAACTTCACAGTACTCCTCCTGAGCTGCTGAGGCACACAGCAGCGTAACTCCACAGTACTCCTCCTGAGCTCCTGAAGCACACAGGAGGGTTACTCCACAGTACTCCTCCTGAGCTACTGAGGCACACAGCAGTGTAACTCCACAGTACTCCTCCTGAGCTCCTGAGGCACTCAGCAGCGTAACTGCACAGCACTCCTCCTGAGCTCCTGAGGCACACAGCAGTGTTACTCCACAGTACTCCTCCTGAGCTCCTGAGGCACACAGCAGCATAACTCCACCGTACTCCTCCTGAGCTCCTGAGGCACACAGCAGTGTAACTCCACAATATTCCTCCTGAGCTCCTGAGGCACACAGCAGCGTGACTTTACAGTACTCCTCCTGAGCTCCTTAGGCACTCAGCAGCTTAACTCTACAGTACTCCTCCTGAGTTCCTGAGGCACACAGCAGCATAACTCCACAGTACTCCTCCTGAGCTGCTGAGGCACACAGCAGCATAACGCCACAATACTCCTTCTGAGCTCCTGAGGCACACAGCAGCATAACTCCACAGTACTCCTCCTGAGCTACTGAGGCACACAGCAGCGTAACTCCACAGGACTCGTCCTGAGCTCCTGAGGCACTCAGCAGCGTAACTCCACAGCACTCCTCCTGAGCTCCTAAGGCACACAGCAGTGTAACTCCACAGTACTCCTCCTGAGCTCCTGAGGCACACAGCAGTCTAACTCCACATTACTCCTCCTGAGCTCCTGAGGCACACAGCAGTCTAACTCCACATTACTCCTCCTGAGCTCCTGAGGCACACAGCAGTCTAACTCCATATTACTCCTCCTGAGCTCCTAAGGCTCACAGCATCGTAACTCCACAGTACTCCTCCTGAGCTCCTGAGGCACACAGCAGCTTAACTCTACAGTACTCCTCCTGAGCTCCTGAGGCACACAGCAGCGTAACTCCACAGTACTCCTTCTGAGCTACTGAGGCACACAGCTGCGTAACTCCACAGTACTCCTCCTGAGCTCCCGAGGCACTCAGCAGCGTAACTCCACAGCACTCCTCCTGAGCTCCTGAGGCACACAGCAGTGTAACTCCACAGTACTCCTCCTGAGCTCCTGAGGTACACAGGAGCGTAACTCCACAGCACTCCTCCTGAGCTCCTGAGGCACACAGCAGTCTAACTCCACATTACTCCTCCTGAGCTCCTAAGGCACACAGCAGTGTAACTCCACAGTACTCCTCCTGAGCTCCTGAGGCACACACTAGCGTAACTCCACAGCACTCCCCCTGAGCTCCTGAGGCACACAGCAGTCTAACTCCACCGTACTCCTCCTGAGCTCCTGAGGCACACAGCAGTCTAACTCCACAGTACTCCTCCTGAGCTTGTGAGGCACACAGCAGTGTAACTCCACAGTACTCCTCCTGAGCTCCTGAGGCACACATTTAGAGGACCAAACACATCGCTCCAAGAGCTGTGATCTCATGCAATCTGAGCTTTGGGAAATTTTTTCATATACAGTAAGAGTCCGGCGTTTGTTTTGGCAACATTGAAGACCACATCGCCGTGGCCAAAAAAGTGAAAATAGAGAGAGAAGAAAAAATATTTTCCAAATATAGTAAAAATATACATTCACAGAATCTTTTTTTTTTTTTTTTGCTGAGGAAAATTCATTATTATGCCAAGTGGGTCAGAGCCCCTCTGTATGTTATGAGTTAGAATCAAATTACCTCAACAGAAAAGTGTGTGTCCGCATGTCTGTGTTTGTGTGCGTGTGTGTGTGTGTGTGTGTGTGTATCTATCTGAGTGACTATGTGTGTGTGTGTATCTGTGTTCCTGTGTGTGTATGTGTTTTTGTGTGTTTGTGTGTGTGTGCCTCTGTTTGAGTATATGTGCCTGCATCTGA
>CM056194.1:96334482-96339707 GCA_029692085.1 Gymnothorax javanicus | reverse complement strand
CTGCCTTGCTCTCTCTCCATCTCTCTCTCCTTCCCCCGCTCTCTCTCTCTCCCTCTCTCTCCCTGCCTTCCACATGCTCTCTCTCTCCATCTCTCTCCCTGCCTTCTCTCTCTCCATCTCTCTCTCCCTGTCTCTTTTTCCCTCCCTGTCTTTCACACACACTCTCTCTCCCTCTCCACGCACTCTCACTCCCTGTCTTCCTCTCTCTCGCCCTCGAATTCAGAAAATAAAAATGCATTTTTGGCACGACAAGGTACAGCTTATGTTTCCAAAGCTCAGAGAATAAAATGCACAATTGAACATGTAACCTGAGATTAAAGCAATAGAGACATATCAACTGGCATAAATCAACCTTTTGTAACATAAGTATATATATGGGGATACGATGAAGCCAATGATGATGGAGAGGCAGCCAGCCTCTGGGCAGAAAACAGGGAACTGAAACTTCTTCATGATGTGAAACTTCCCAAGTCATTCAACAGTTGCAGGTGGAGGAAAGGCTATAACCCAGACGTGATCTTCACAAGAAACTGTCATAAAACTTTTGAACAGCCAATACCAGGGTCCCAACATCGACCAATCGGAATTCACATCACAGCTGCAGTGACTCCAACTCATCCACCCATCTACCAAAGACGTTTCAACTTCAGGGAGGCTGACTGGGAGGCTTTCGCAAAGACTACTGATGAGCTCATACGGAACCTAGACAGCTCGCCACCCAACTACAACAAATTTGTTGATGCCACCCACACAGCAGCATGCAAGACTATCCCATGAGGTTGCTGTTTGGTTGCCATTTTAATTACATCCCAGGCGTTGATGCTCACATCGCTGAACTACTACACACCCATGAGGAGCAGTTTGATGAAGACCCCTTCATGGATGAAACAACTGAGATTGGGAAGCAGCCCACTGACGCACTCAACGAGGCAAAACGCAGACAATGGCAGGAGCTGATAGAAACAACAGATCTACAATACAGTAGTAGGAAGGCATGGGTGTCACTGCGACGCCTGGGCCACAATACTACATGGAGCAAACCCGTGGTAATGTGACAGCTAACCAAATTGCCCATCAGTTGCTATTGAATGGTAAATGCAGTGGAAAGAAACCAAAACCGAAAAAGACCACTAAATGATCCAACAAGAGAGATGGCCTGTACAGCCAACCTTTCACTATGGAAGAACTTACCACAGCCATAAAGTCAATAAAGCCAAACAAAGCAGCAAGACTAGATAATATCAGGACTGAGATGCTGCAACACATGGGACCTGGGGCACAGAGGTGGCTTCTTGACATGTTCAACATCTGCTTGGCAACCAATACCATCCCACGAGCCTGGTGGATGTCAAAGATCACGACACTACCAAAAACAGGCAAAGATGCAAACCTCCCCAGCAGCTACCGGCCTATATCACTGCTGTGCCACACATACAAACTGATAGAAAGATGCATCCTGAACCGCATCACTCAGGATGTAGACAGCATACTGATACCGGAGCAGTCAGGCTTCCGGCATGGAAAATCCACCACAGGACAACTGTCGAACCTAACACAGTATATTGAAGATGGTTTTGAAAAGAAGCTAATCACTGGAGCAACATTTGTCGACCTGTCAGCAGCATATGACACTGTGAACCACCGTATCATGAAGACTAAGCTGCAACAGACACTACAGGACTCCAAAACTGCCCAGTTCATCATGATCATGATGGAGAACCAGCGTTTCTACGTTAGCCGAGCGGTCAAAACAGTAGATGGAGGTGCCAGAAAAACGGCCTTCCCCAGGGCAGTGTACTTGCCACCACACTTTTTCGCGTCTACACCAATGACCAGCCGATCTTCCCCGAACCAAGTCATTTGTATATGCTGACAATCTGTGCATTGCAACTCAAGCATCAGACTTCAGAGAGATCGAGACAGTTCTTGAAGCTGCCCTCCAGAACATGACAGGGTACTACCATGAGAACTACCTTCATCCAAACCCCACAAATACACAGACTGCAGCTTTCCATCTGCGAAATCGGGATGCAAACAAACACCTACATATCCGATGGAATGGTGTCCTCCTAGAGCACTGTGAATCCCCAAAGTACCTTGATCGTACACTCTCCTACCGAAGACACGTAGAGAAGACCAAGGCTAAGGTCAACACTAAGAATAACATCATTGATAAGCTTGCAAATAGCTCCTTTGGAAGGGATCCAACAACAGTTTGGACTGCCGCTCTAGCACTCTGCTTTTGAGCAGCTGAATATGTAAGCCCTGTTTGGAGCCACTCAACACATGCACGAAAAGTGGACTCTGCTTTGAATGGTGCATGCAGGAAAGTAACTGGATGCCTGAACCCTACAAAAGTTGAACACCTCTATCAGCTGGCTGGAATCGAGACACTGAGTGAAAGACGCAAACAGGCAGCTACAGTCAAATTATTCAAGGCAGAGACAGACCCCAGACGCCCCTTGCACAATCACCAACACGCCAAAAAGCGGTTAAGAAGCTGGCACAGTTTCATGAAGCTGGAACCAATCAATCCACCAGAAAGACCCAATCTAAAGATGGCAGCAGGACACCACCAGCCATGCGTTACCTAGAAGGCCTTAAACCGACTCCGAACGGGTGTAGGAAGGTGCAAAGCCAACCTGATGAAGTGGGGTTTCTCAGAGACTGACTCGTACGAGTGTGGAGAAATACAGACAATAGTCCACCTACTGAAGTGTGGTGGAGAAGGAGAGGAATGCACGAAGTACAACCTGTGGGAAGGACGTGGCCCTGGCTGTGGCAAGGCGCTGGCAGGATGTCATCTGACACAAGAATGAACGAACAATAAGTATATTTTACTTCAGTTGAGCAATATCTGGCATTCATTTAATGTTTTGAATTCAGCCTATTTTATCATGAATTTTAGTGAATAATTTACCCGATGTTCTGGAATGTTTCATGTGTTGTGGGGAGCTACAATCGTCTTCACTCCCTGCTTCAAGCAGCCAGGTCAACCCAATGAGGCTGTATGAAGCTATACCCAAATCTACTTGAAGCTCTCCCTCTGTCCCTCTCTCCCCCCTCCTCTCTCCTCTCTTCTCTCCCTCTCGGTCCCTCTCCCCCCCTCCTCAGTTTATCTCATGATGACTTTGTTTTTTATCTCCATATTTATCTCCAAATTTGCCAACAAAATTTTTCTTCAGCATTCAGCATTACTCAAACTTGAATTAATTTTATTGGCCAGTTCGCTTTGAGATTAGTCTACAGGGTATACGGATGCTAGTGATCACATCAAATTTGTAGTTTCTTGTCAAAAATGTCATGCTTTTGCATTTGTAGTTCAGTTTGTAGTCCACTTTGGCGAACATCATATCCACTACACAAACGCACGAGTGGCCTGTAATTTGTTCCCGACTATTGAGGTACCTCAGTTTCAGCAAACTTTCACAGCATAACTTGATGGAAACTGATCAGTGACATATATTGCAGTTGGCTATCTCCGGGAAGTTGATAAACCTGCAACCAAGCAAAGTTATTACCCAGTGGGCTGCTATTGCCTAGCTACATGTGATGCATAGCAATCAATGAAAGACAGTGAATAGGTATTATTTCGCCATTTAGCCAGTTAGCTAGCATTTATACCAAATATGAATTGCTGTGAACTAAGTTAGCTGGCTAGCTAAGTAGTTTGCTGGCTTAGCTAGGTACAGTCGGTGCATATAAATCGATTGAAAACAGTAAACAGCTTATTATTATTTAGTTTGCTGGATAATATTTACATGCACCAGGTCCGGCGCTAGAACAGGAAATTGAGTGGGCACAGACACGTCCCTTTATGATAATTAGGATAGTTCCTGGCTAGTTCTCAATTAATTTCCTTTATTGACGCGTTTTCCAATTATCGTAATTGGCAACTGAAGACACGGTTTCTCTCCATGTGCGATCTAACAGCGATGAAATCATAGGCTAAATTCAGTAGAACTGAGAATTGGGGTGGACAACACATCCGTTTTAAACAATTATTAGTCCTGACCTGTTCTCAGTCATTTTCATGATTAACAAAAGGTCACTCCGAGAGCACTCCACACTTAACAGGTGCTGCTTGTTCTCCCCGATTAGGTAAGATGACAATCATTCATCTGGGCGTGCATTTGCTTAATTTAAATCAACGTTATTCAAAATTACTGAGAACACGGTGTTGAGTGAAAAAAGTGGCACTCCGCGGTGAAATAGGCTATAAAAAGCATCTCGGCTCAAGCTATTTGCAGGTATGCAATTTTGAATAACGTTGATTTAAATTCGCAAATGTCTTGATGAATGAACCGTCGGGGAGAACAATTGCCAATTGATAATCATGAACCCTTTGCGTCATGAAAAAGGAAAAAAATTATCCAGTTCTACTGAAGATTATCCTAATTGTCATAAAATGGAGAGAAACCCAATTGTCAACCCATTCTAATTCTAATGCCGGGCCTGATATGCACCAAATATAACTTGCTAAGCAAACAAAATGACTGGCTAGGTAGCCATTTTGCTGGCTTTGCTGGCTAGCTCACAAGTTAGTTCGCTGGCCAAGCTAGCTAACATCCTTGTTTCTAATTCTAGCCAGTAAAGCACAAAATAACTCTCAATTCTGTAAAAATTAGTCTTACTCATCTGACCAATAGCACTTTTCATGTTTTTTCCATGCTATATCTGTGTGTTTTTAATTTCAACCTAGCTTTCACCTTAGCTAGCTGCTGTTTTTCTCCCTGCCACCCTCAAACTGACGATAGT
This sequence comes from Gymnothorax javanicus, assembly GCA_029692085.1. Taxonomy (NCBI): domain Eukaryota; kingdom Metazoa; phylum Chordata; class Actinopteri; order Anguilliformes; family Muraenidae; genus Gymnothorax; species Gymnothorax javanicus. Next base: position 96,334,949 of record CM056194.1, on the reverse strand, counting down.
GCATCTAACTTTGACATTTTAAAGCTGTATCCAATTTCAGACATTTTGTTTTGGTCATATCAGTGTTGAGGTAAAGCCTTTTGGTACCTTCACGATGTCAATGGCTGTTTAAGGAAGTGTATCATTTTTACTCATCTCTTGTTGTGTTTGAGCTTATTACTGGGCAATTTTACCTTTTTTTGCCAGCTAGCTAGCAAGCAACATCATCGACTGATCAGCCGTCAGATGACAGACCAAGCAGCAAACTTTTAATGTAAACTAGCTGTTGCCCAAAGTGGAATCTTTGGAGTCTGGCAGCTTTTTTGTACCTGAGCTTATTAGTTATCAATTTATTTGCCCAATTATCAATATATCTTAATGAAACTGCATTTATCTTCTCAAATAAGTGTAATTTAACAGTACTTGTTGTAACCACGATCAATGGCAATTAAACGACGATTACAGGCAGAAGTTTAGTCGGCGACCAA
>CM056194.1:96321982-96326982 GCA_029692085.1 Gymnothorax javanicus | reverse complement strand
AAGAGCCTTCTGCTGTCAGAATTTTAGTCATAATTTTACATACTGTGAGGTAATGATGGGACAGCTAGTTTCCTACCCACTCCCTCAGAATGGACATCTTGTGACTTCAGTACTTTTAGTACTGAAGTCTTCTATTGCAAGTTTGTTTTATTTTAATTTGTGCCTTTTTTTTTTTTTTTTTTTTTTTGCAAAATCATGCAATTTTTTGTAACATTAATTTTTAGTTTGTCAGGAGAATGGAAAGAGTGAAGAGAGAGAAAAGGACGAACAGAGGGACAGAGAGGAGGAGAGGAAAAAAGGAGGAACTGAGAAAAATAGAGAAAAGAGAAAGAACGAGGGAGGGGAGAGAGAGAGAGAGAGAGAGAGAGAGAGAGAGAGAGCCAAATTTCATTATTTGCTCCTTGACATCGGGGATGAATTTAACACGAACATAGCTAACTCTCAGGAAAGCCGGGCTCTTGAAAACTCTTTGAGCTGGGCGCAATGTAGAAGTTCCATTCTTTTCTTGATCTATTATTCTACCGAGTCTCAGTAGTGAAGTCAAAGCTGTCAGAACAACTCCAGGCCAGTTAGTTATTCTTCTCTCCCACCGCAGGTAGAGGCGGTAGCGCTAACGTGCCGTTAATTAGTCACTGTCAAAGCTAATTACCAACCGCTTGATTTGCGAGGAGAAAAGACCTACCGCGCTCAGAGGAAAGGTGAATTTTACGCACACCGTGACATTGTTCATGAGAAATCCTGTTAATAGCACAAGGATGAAATTAATTGTTGAGACACGGTGAAGACTGCAGGCATTTTCACAGCGACCAGATTTAAATGCAGGGTTTTCAACACTGTTCAGCCCGCACAAACGTAAATTTGACTCTACGCTTTGATCGCGGACAGTGCTTACGTCGATATCCAGTGAATCACGTAGGAATTGTAGACTTTTCATTTGCCTCAGAGTCCAAATACTTCACGAGGTTAATGTGTCTATTCTTAATGAATTCATTATAAAAGTACTTTAATAAAAACAGAGACCAATTGCTCCACTGGAACTATCGTTTAGAACACACCGTCCAACGAAAGTTTGAGGACGGTTGAGCGCAGGTCGAAACACGACTGTACGTAATCTCTTTCTCCGAAAAGGACAGGACTCTTCAACAGACAATCGCTTTCACTTGGAAAACTCCCTGAGGTTCAACATGATCTGACATTAACGAGAGAGAGAGAGAGAGAGAGAGAGAGAGAGAGAGAAAGCATTCAGCATTCAGCTCAGACCACCTTTGGTTTTTTTTTTTTTTTTTTTTGCCTAAAGCTTGGATATTGCAAACACGGTGAAGTTAAAAACCTGATCATGATTCCAAAAAGAAAATGTTGATCTCTCCGGAATGTCACCATCTTTTGACCCATAACGCACAATTGGAAACAATTCCTCTTGTCTGCAAAGGCTCTCCTTTTTTCCACAAAAAAAAAAAAAAAAGGTTTCAGAATATGCTCTTGTGTAATGTCATATAACCATTTTCCTGACATACAACACCTGAATCAGACAGGAGTCCTCAGAGTCAGGAAAAACGGTTTCATCTGGGGTCCACATCACACTCCATGCAGATGTTGCATAAAGAACTGAACCGTTCCTCTGCCAAATCAGAATAAGACGGCCTTTAATCTGAGAGTGTCTGTGTGTGCACTTGCATATCTATACACAGTATATATACACCCACCAGCCTCTTTATCAAGTAAACTTGCAAATATCTGGTCTGGTTTAAGTTTGCAGCGAATATGCAAGCAGCAGTTGTGAGGGAAAACATGTCTTTTTCCTGAGGGAGGTGAGGGGAGGATAGCCAGACTGGTTCAAGCTGACAGAAAGGAAGCAGTAAGTGAAATAACCACACGACAGTGCTGCACTGAGGAGACTTCTCTGAACACTCCGACTACTGCTAAAATGTTGCCTGATGTGAAAAAACATGGATTTATGCAGGCGCAGGAGGATGGTATTTGTTGTAAACAACATGAATCTATGGATCCCTCCTGCCTTCAGTCCTAACCAGACCCCTCCATCCACAGACAGAAATGCATTACATATTCTAAAGTCCAAATGATTTGAAAATCCAGCAATATTTTGCCAACATGCTGGAAAAACATGAACTTCACATATTCACATTGTAAAAAGCATTCTGGGCATATCAAAAATAACTGTATGTACATGAAGTTGTACTTACTTTGCCATACATTTTAAATTGTTCAATATCATCACATGTATTCCATTTTGATTCACCCCAGTGTTTCACATCTCAAAGTCGTGTGATGTAGGAAGACGGCAGTGAGCACATCTGTTCCTCTCTGATCACATCTCACCCAGGTTTGTGGAGAAAGGCAAGTGTGAACTGCGATTTGTTCTGCAGTATCAGGAGAGGGCATCCACTGTACACACAGATATTTAAAAACACAGGACAGATACAGAAGACAAACTAAAACAACACTAAACAGAAGACATGGGCAGGTTCTCACGAGGCTCGCTGATCATGGATTAAAAGCAGAATAAAACAAAATAAAAAATAAAAGGCCACTAAAGTGCCAATACAAAAACCCGTTAAGAGCGTGATACAAAGGACAAAAAATAAGTTAAACCAGGTCAGACCTCCAATAAATAGAAATAAATAATAAAATAGACCTCAGAAAGTAAAAAGTGCACTAAGACTTGTTTAAAAGCAGCAGGAGGAACGAAGCTGATCCTGTAGCATGTCACAGTGGTCTTAGACCTCGGGACTTTAAATCTCAGTCCGGATGGCAGGTGCTGGAACTCACTCGCTAAGGGATGGGAGTCATCATCAGAGATGGAGCTGGTTAGCCGCTGTAACTGTTTGGTATACAGCGACTCTAGGCACAGCTGTGACTCCCCAATCAGCCGACTAGACCATTTAATGATCCGGTCGAGTGAGTTTCTTTCTTTTAAAGGCAGGTTTCCAAACCATGACTCAAGTGAAAAAGCTAAAACAGACTCAATAAAAGCACGATAAAATAATGTCATCATGGTCCGATCAGTGTGGAAACAGGACAACTTCCGCAGACAGAACAGACGCTGGTGTCCCTTCCTGCTCACAGCTTCACAGTTATCTCTAACATTCAGTGTGGAGTCAGTAATAGTTCTAAGATATTTATAAGATTGCACTTGTTCAATTGTTTGTCCCTGGATTATACTGGGCTCAGGTGTATTGGCATTCCTTCTAAAATCAACGGCCATGTCTTTGGTCTTAGATATACTAACCTCTTTGCGCGGATCTAGATGCTGGCGTCCATAAATTCTGAAATTAAATTCCTAAATAATTCTGTAATTGAATTTCCACATCTTGCTTCACTGTAATAATTTTCCAGAGTCTTTGTGACACAAATACTGAGTTATAAAGCCTAAATCGGCTCATGCATAACAGGAAAAAAATTGGCAATATTTGTATTCTGCGCAAAGGGGTTAAGCTGTAGGTGTGAGTCCTCACACCACTTGACAAAGTTGTGAAAGACAGGGCTGCCTGCGTATGTGCCCAGTTGTCAATACTAACACATCATTCCCATGCTGCTGGGTTTGTAGTTGTTATCACAGCAGTTGCACCTGGACGTCTCTCCAGCAGAATCCTTTGCAGTTTTAATCGTTGCCAAGTCCATCCAGATATCTCAATACTGACCAGACCTCATAATGTCATCTTCTCCATAATGCCAACATCTTCATGATGACTATACCTCCATAATGCCCATATCACTATAAACACCATGGGCCTGATGTACGTACGTTTGCGACCGCAGCGTTATCTGCCACTTACGCTGTCCGCATAATGCGCGCGCTGTGCCTTTTCATTTTGCATGGTATGTATCAAGACAGCGGCCACTTGCGTAATCAGCGCATGTTACCGCCCATAAACGTAATCTGCGACCGCGATAAAAGCGCAGGAATTGCGATGTGGACAGGAGTTTGACAACTGCTGGTATGGAGTGTGAACGCTGAGTCTGCGGTTCGATGTCATCTCTGATTTCTTCCAATAATTGCATTAATACGTGACTGCTTTATCTGTAACGCTCGATGATTTCCTGTTCACTCAATTGAAAAAGGGTAATTTTTGTGGCAAAAATCCTCTCAGCATGTCTCACTATCCGGTGTCTTCGTCTCGCTCGGATAACTGTTGCCATTCTTACTGGAAGTCTACCCTGCACAACCAAACCAAACGCGCTTCCTGGATTACACCTGCTTTTATGGGGTGTAGAATTTCCGCCACAAAACAGGAGTCCGCTCTCTCCTGCATTTTAAGTACATACCAGGGAATACATAATTAGTCGTTAAATGCGCATCTCCTCCCATTTTTTGCTCAAACCTCCCAATTCAACCTCAACCCTCCCCCGAATGCATATGCATGAGTTAGAAAACCGCATCTTGCCATTCTACGCTTCACAAGAAGGCAGATTTCGCTTTCAGTCTTGTACGGTGTGTTCGTACATACCACGCAATGATTTTATGCGCACATTGCGAAGAAATTACGTTTAAAACAGGCGCTAACTTATTAGTACATCAGCCCCCATATTTCTGTAATGACCATATCACCGTATTATGCCTAACTCCACAATGTCAATATCCTAATAATGCCCATATCTCATTAATACCCATATCATCATCATGCTTATATCATAATTCATATCATATCATAATTACTGTATCACTATAATTATCATATCCCCATAGTGCCTATATCACCATATTTCCCATATCACCATAATACTCATACCATCATAATGCTCGTACCACTAATAGTGCCCATATCACTTAAGTGCCCATATCTCCATATCCCCCACATCACCACTATGCTCCTTCATAGTCCATATACTCCACTATGCTTCATAATAATCATGTCACTAGCTGTCAGACCTTATAGCACATGCTCAGTCACCATAATATGCTGAATTTTAATTTGAGTTTCTCCCAGTGGGAAAAATATTCACTTGTCTGACTGACGGACTTCAACAGAGCTTCACTAGCA
>CM056194.1:96309482-96316982 GCA_029692085.1 Gymnothorax javanicus | reverse complement strand
CCGGGTCATAAAATAATGGGACAGCATTTCCAGCAATACCACCGGACCCGGACTAAACCAAGTGTGAATCTGGCAGCCCGCTCCTGCAGCAGGGCCCCAGGTAACAGTGCAGGGGTACGGATTCAAACTTCCGGCCACAGTCACACCCCAAAACACCATTTCACAGCAATTTCAGGCCTATAGGTCAACGCATCACCCCTGTGCAGAATGCCACACCAATTCTCAGAGATCGACCTGCGACCATTGACCTCTCGCCCATCAGGTCAAAGGTCATGAAGGAGACCCCCCCCCCCACACACACACACACACACACACACACACTCCGCGGGGACCGTTTGACCAGTATAATGGCGGTGCTGCTCTACTGACCCGGAGAAAATGAGGCGCAAATATCTATATCAGCGACGGCGTTATAGCCGCACGACTCGAAGGTCAAAGGTCAGGCAGAGCCTCCACCATCACAGGCCGTGGTAACGGAGATCGATCTGACGATCATCGGGGACGTCGCCACGAGATTGCTGCTGCCACATGAGAGCGAATACCTGCCTTGTTTCCGCCGTGGCCGGAGGGAGGTGAAAAGGGAGAAAAGTGCTTCCCTAATCTTTCCGTCACCTACACCGCTAATGGCTAAAAGCTAACTGCAACCCACATAACCAATGAACAGCAGCCGCTGGTGTTCCCACAATGCACTGCATGCAGACATGAATCTGCAGCACCACGGGAGATAGAGAGAAGAACAGAGGGATACAAAGGAAAAGAAAAGAGTAATGGAGAGAAAGACAGAGCAGACGGAGTGAGAGAGACCCCTCTCTAAACTCCGTTCCTCCATCGTTCTGCTCCGAGTTCCCCAAGCCATCCCTCCATCATGTTCCTCTCCTGTTTCCTCCCTCCATCTCTCTCTCCCCTCCACCCCTGGAGAGGCAGAACAAACACATCTTCTGTGCCAGAGCACAAACACATGTAGGGCATGAGACGGAACATAAGAAACAATAACAAAAATTATTATAAATACACACAATAATCAGATAATTCTATGATCCCTTCTCCCTCTGAGGGCGAAGTGGGCCAGTTGGTTTGAAAGCAGCTCTCCAATTGGTGTCGCCAGGGACAGCGATTGCCAGAGGGCCCAATCATACCCCCTCCTGCTCGTGACTGACACCCACAGAACACCCCCCAGCACATCCCCAACCCCCCCGAATGTAAGGCGGAGCATGTCCCTGTCTGTGCTGACACACTGCAGTCTGACAACAACACACCAGAGACACACTGCTACCAACACACAGAGGATCCCAGTGCCACACACACGCGCGCGCGCGCGCACTCACATGCCTCTCACATACTGTCACACAAACACACACACACACACATGCATGCCACTCACACACCCTCACACACAAATATGCATTCACACTGACATACCACGCACATTCTCTCTCTCTCACACACAGGCGCACATACCAACACAAACACAAACTTTAAATAAATATACTCTTGATCTAAAAACGCCAATTGTTAAATCACACATTTTCAATTTAACAGACAGCGATAACTCCACTCTGGCACTTTTTGAAATATATCTGCATTAGGCTCATTATTTCTCCCTTCAACTGCACTCTTCTGAATAATTTAATCGCACCTTTTTTGTTAGAATAATATTTAACTTCCAAAGAAAAACTATTTCTTCCCCACCACAGTTTCCACAGAAAGCACAAAGAAGCCGATGTCTTTATCAAAATATAAAAGGACAAAAATGATAAGAAAGACAATTACAAACATTTTTAGAAGGTTAATTAGTTCATTGTAGCCTAATTGTGGCTAATTTCACTTGCAGCAGGAGGAGGAGATAAAGAACATTTTTAATAATTGTGTTTCTATCGTGTCCCTAGTGCAGTGTACCAGCAAACCTCCATATTTTAACTCAATTAATATTTTAACTCAAGTATTTTCAGTAAGCACCCAGGGATGACTATGAGTTGGAAAAAAACGTTATTCTTTGAAACAGCCACAGACACATCCAAACACTCCCCTCTCCAGCTCATCTCCCCTTCATCCCATTCACATTTCTCACAAACAGCATTTCATTTGACCTCTGACCCCTGCGTCTCGGTCCTCTGACACTCCTGTCACATCATGTGACAGCTCCGATTTTTTTTTTTTTTTTTTTTCAGATATATAACAGGACAGAAATGCAACACAGTGCCCAACGGTCTGAAATCAGATGGGGAAAATGATCTCGATTTTAACTGCGTTTAAATATTCAGTGAATTGAAGCGATCCCTGGAAATCAGCGGGTGAGGAGCTGAGCGGACCAGCATCCCGCCACCGTCGGTGACAGTCGAACAGATCGGGGGAGGAGCCTCGCCCAAAACATCTCGCTCTTCAAACGTCTTCTCCCTCCAATCAGTCATCGCAGAAAACCACCTCAGTTTCTGTTGCTTTGCTCTTTCAGGTGGCGATAAACACACGTTTAGAGACCCCGTCTTTTATAGCACACAAAACCGAAACTTCTGCCCGCCAAATCCCTAACTGCTCCCTCAAAGTCATTAAAGACTGCCCGTCTAAACGATTTCCACTTCGGTACACAGTATGTTCCCACTTCGCAAGCATTTTACATGTGGAGAGGAATATATCATGCTACTTTTAACAGTCACTAATTTGTTAACAGTTATTAATAATTTACAGTCATTAAATTAATAATTATTAACCCTTAGAGCGCTATACGCGACTAAGGTCGCTCAATGATATAAGATATCAAAATCAAAGCTGTTGAAAACCTATCATTGCGGCGACTTGTTTAAAAGAGCTGCCGCAAGTTGCCACAAGATAGGTTTTCAACAGCTCAAAATATTAAAATTTACAACAATTCTTTCAAATTTATTTCAGCGCTCTAAGGGTTAATATTAACTTGAATCAATTTAATTGTTTAAGTTACGAGGAATTATTTCTTTCTCACTTTTCTAAATTCAAGTCCCGACTTTCTGTTTTCGACCAAAGGCAAAAATAATCTTTCGATCACTTGAGATGATCAAAACTACCTCACCCATTATTATCGAAAACCCCGAAGCACAAAGGTAAAGAAAAAAAGAATCTGAAGTTTGCAGCACAGGACAAAAGAAATCCAAAGAGGGGAATACGGTGTGAGGAATGACCGTTTACAGTACTTAATTGTACAATACATCACTGCACTTACACCAGCACTTTATCCGTCCTCTAACAACTTATTGACAACACACGGTCAATTCAAACAATGCAGCGTGTGTCACACTAAACACTTGCTCATCACCCTCTAAATTATCCTGTCACCGGAACACAACAGAAGGCATTAAAGTTTTATTTCTCATTTAAGGCCATCGACACCCAGACTGCCCAGATTAAACAAAGCAAGTGCTAAAATTAAATTCCGATTTCTAAAAAATCAACAGGCGTCTCTAGGAGTCCAGAAAATTATCCATACCAGGCTTTAATAAAGTCAGGCACGAGCAGTATGAAATTCTAAAGCTAAATCAAATAGTGTCAAAAAGCCCATGAATCACCATCAAATTATCGAATTCAACAAGCTAAGATTTTTTTTTTTTTTTTTAATAACCGAACCTAATTCACTTCAATCAGTGAAATATGTTTGAGAGGTAAAAGAAGTGCTCTTCACTGGAAGTGAAAAGAGACACGTGAGCCGCAAGCAAATCACTTATAAAAACCCACACGATTAAAAGGAAGGTTAAGTGTACTTGCTAAGACTATTATTGATAAACTTTTTTTAATTGAAAGTTTGTTTCGTTTAAAAAAATATCGGCTGTTTTTGGAAAAAAATCATACATTTATGCGAGCAAAGTACAGAAAAAAATATTCAAATTAATATCATCTTTCTTCCTTCAGCTCAAGGCCTGTATTTTCCTAGTTTGGATATGCATGTTTATTCATGGCAGTCACGAAATCACAACACCGCCGTTCGTCAATGCAGTTCATTCTAATTGTGACACATGCATTTTTCATCTTCCCGGAATTCATGAATCAAATTTACAAATGTAGCATCCTGCTTACCCGATCGCATCGCGCTAACTCAAAGAGTTACGCTGGAAAATGGAAACGGCAAGATGAGGTTTCGCAGTGAACGCTACTTTTACGGAGCCTTCGAGTAAAAAGACGGTGACGTCATTATTAATAGACGCAGCCGCACTCGAACTGTGACAACTGTGAACGAACAAAGGCAATAATAAATAAAATAATCATGACTATATCTTAATCTATTATACGGAGGAAAAATAAGGGTGCACAAGGCAATAGAACAGCACACCAATGTCAACATAATAATAATAATAATAATAATAATATCTCTTTCCAACTGTTGCGACGTCGTCTGCCAGGGTCACCGCTCTCAGTAACAATGAGCGTCATCTCGCCTTTCCGCCAAAGCGCGCCCTCAAAACACGCTGCTGGTACCGCCGGTTTCCCTGGGCCAACTCGATACAAAACGTCAGCCCTCCATTATTAACCCCTTTCATCCCGGTGAAACATTCAACTTCCCAATTTGGAAGTCCCCCCACCACCCACACCACAGGTCTGCAGAGCCCTGGTCGCTATAAACCTCGCTATATTGTCCCAAGAGGGCACGAGAGAACGGGGGCCCCCGGGGTCTGTGCCGTTGAGGTAAATACCATCTCTGGGGCCCAAGGCATAATGTATGCTATAATTGTGTTGCAGGAGTTATTTCTGCCAGCTCAGGCCTGAGAATTTCACTCAAAACATTCAGAGTATCCCGCCCCTTTGTTCTGATGTCTCTATAGCTGGCCACACCCTCCATAAGCCACGCCCTGCTGGGGTCGCTGTCGCGCAGCTGCTGTGGGCTGGCTGCAGCCTACCGGACCCAATTGCTCTCAGGCATCGGATCAGAACCAAAGCTGCCTCGGGAAATAACAGCTGTAAACTACCCAACATACAGACACGTGAAGTGTTTTCCGCGCGGTTTCCAGGCAACACACCAAACACTGCACCAATGGCTGGCCTGAGGTTCTTCGGCTGTGACTCACAGGGTTGCTGGTTCAAGTCCTAGTGATGTCAGTGCAGCTGTTGGGTCCTTGATCAAGGCCCTTAACCCCACACTGCTCCGGGGGGACTGACCCCAGGTCAGTGTAATCAGAGCGCTAATCTGTAAGTGGTTTTGGATAAAAGCATTGGCTAATTAACTGCAATCAGCCTTTTCAATGATATCACAAGGAAACGTTTGCTAATATGGGAAACTGCTATGGCTTATGCATTAGCACACAAGCACAAAAACAAGCGCCCACAAACTCACACAAACACACACACATACACACAATCATATGCACACAAACACATACATGCACACAAACACACACGCACAAACTCACACACAGATTCACTAACAAACAAACAAACACAAACTCACACACGCAAACTCACGCTCTCACACACACATACCCACACACACACACACACACACACAAACATGGATTCGCCCACACAAACTCATAGCTTGTTTTAGAAGGCTGTGCCCACTACCTTATGGCCGGTACACACTGTGCGATTTTGGGCCGTCCCAGACGAAAGATGACCATCGTAGGAGAAACGTGGAGAAATCTTTGGTCGTGGCTCTAAAACGGTGGTCTTACGTCGCACTGTGAGACAGGTTCAGGACAGCCGTTGCCAGCGTCTTGCGACCAAAGATAACCTGAGATTAAATTCTGGCGGTGTCAGAAATTTAGGATGACTATCTCACAGTGTGACAGCTGCTACGACCCACGTCTACTAATCAGCCAATACAAATGGTAGCGCAGATGGATGTAAATGCGCTGATGGCGTTGTATATTGGCGACGTTGTAACCTGCGATTCAGTAAGCGGCCATCGTACAGTCTGCACACATCAAACTTGGCGTTTGTACCAAAGTTTATTAGATCCAAGTCGCATAGTGTGTCATGCAATGGTCTTATAAGATTGCTAAAATCATACAGTGTGTACCGGCCATTAGAGCAGATGACATGACAGCCACAAACTCCCCGCCCCCCAAATCAAACCCCTCCCAAATATAACCCTGGTGGGAGTCACAGGCTTCCCTTCAGCTGAAAAATGTTTTTTTTTTTTTTTTTTTGGAGGAGCGAGGGAGTGTTGACCAAGCAACCAGCTAGCAGACTTTTACAATAGCAGAAGAATAGCAGACATCGCTCGCCGCTGAATTTACTCAGCGTTTGTGTACAAGTTGTTTCTCCAGCCTTAACGGCAGACCGAACAGTGAGGCTAACGGACTCTCTAGCCCAAAAGCACTACAGGAAACTATTACCAGCATTTACCGCTCTTACACTGCACTCACACACCCTCTACAGCTGACAGGCTGTCTGATAAAGCAAGAAGAGATGACAAAGTGAAGGGAAATGGAGGGAGAATGAAAGGAGGTGTATTTTTTACGCAGAAGTGAAAATGACAGCCATTAGCGCGCGCGCCGCTACACAACCAAACCCCAGCCGCTGCTGTAAAGCATTTTTTTCTCCTTCCTTCCCAGGAGAATCGTCTCTAATTTCATAACTCATTTGTCAATTTTTCAATACAAATTACACACGCCCAGTGACTACCTGTGTGCCAAGATATGTAGCTGCAGCAAGAAGTCTATCAACTCACACACAGATAGAAATAAACACATGCACACACACGCAGATGAGTAAACACATCTCAAACACAAACACACACGCACCCACGCACATGCACACTCGCAAACACACACACACACACACACGTGTAAACACATGCAAAGATGCAAAAAATCATAAGACAGATACACACAAACAACACACACACACACACACACACACAAAAGTTACTTTTCTAAAGTCCTGATTGCACTGAGAGAGACTGTCCTTTCAGCGCAGAATCCTAATCCATGATCTTAATCCATGATCCTAACCCATGATCCTAATCCATGATCCTAACCCATGATCCTAATCCATGATCCTAACCCATGATCCTAATCCATGATGCTAATCCATGATCCTAACCCATGATCCTAATCCATGATCTTAACCCATGATCCTAATCCATGATCTTAATCCATGATCCTAACCCATGATTCTAATCCATGATCCTAACCCATGATCCTAATCCATGATGCTAATCCATGATCTTAACCCATGATCCTAATCCATGATCCTAATCCATGATGCTAATCCATCCATTTGTGTCTGTCCTCAGCACATCGTTGTAGAGCAAGAGGCTCCAGACACTGGAAGATTTTTCGCGTGCATCAGACTGGAGGCTCGGAAGCTCGCGGTTCACCGCTGACACAAACAGCCTTCCGATCCAGGGCCCGATCCCGAAGGGAATACTCACACGTGCCGGGACAAGCCCCCGATTATTCCGTTTTGGGCTCTAAGCATCCTTCTCCAGGGAAAAGAAAGAAACATAAGCCCTCCTGGCCGGATGAGATGATGTTTTGAGAAGATAAAATCAAGTGAGGACAAGCCTGAGGCAGCCGCTCCGCCAAATCTGATTACTTT
>CM056194.1:96019482-96306982 GCA_029692085.1 Gymnothorax javanicus | reverse complement strand
TCACACAGCGGTCATTAATGACAGATGAAATGCACAGCTCTCTCTCACAGCAGTCATTAATGACAGATGAAATGCACAGCTCTCTCTCACAGCGGTCATTAATGACAGATGAAATGCACAGCATCCTCACAGTAGTCATTAATGACAGATGAAATGTACAGCTCTCTATCACAGCAGTCATTAATGACAGATGAAATGTACAGCTCTCTCACAGCAGTCATTAATGACAGATGAAATGAACAGCTCTCTCTCTCACACAGTCATTAATGACAGATGAAATGCACAGCTCTCTCTCACAGCAGTCATTAATGACAGATGAAATGCACAGCTCTCTCTCACAGCAGTCATTAATGACAGATGAAATGCGCAGCTCTCTCTCACAGCAGTCATTAATGACAGATGAAATGCACAGCTCACTTTCCCTATTTGGCTGGTTCCCTAAACTGACACGGCTCTGCTGCCTCCAAAAGCACAGGTGACCTAAGCAGGTCCTCCACACAGTGATCTCCTGTCCCATCTCTCCCCCTGTCCCAGCTCTGATGACTGTTGCTCTGCTGAAATGAGTCTGTCGAGCAACAGCTCCAGAGCCAGCACCCAAGAGCCAGCCCATCGTAAGTCAGACACTGCGCTAGCCGTTAGCCGCCGTGCACAAGCACTGTCCTGTTGAAATTTCATTTGTAAGACATAGCTTGGCTGCTACCCTTCCCCCTCGCCAAGTGTCACCCCCCCCCCACACCCCCACCACTATTGCTGAGCCAATACAGACCCCCCCCCCACCACATCCCTACAGCCCAGTCAAAACACATATCCAGTATAGCCAATAGCATATAGCCAATACGGCCACGTCCTATAGTCCTTGTGTCAATACGGTCACCACCCTATAGCCCCCTCACAAATACAGTCACACCCTATAGCACCTACCAATTCAGTCACCCCCTATAGGCAAACCAATATAACCATCCCCCATAGCACCTACCAATACCTACCAATACAGCCACCCCCATATCCTGGCTAAGGTCTATGGGAATCTCAAAAGAATATGCTGTCAACACTGTGTGTGTGTGTGTGTGTGTGTGTGTGCGCGTGCATGCGTGCGTGCAAGTGTGTGTGTGTGTGTGTGTGTGTGTATAAAAGTCTGATTGATACTGTATGTTTCACACATTTAATTTTCTCCAATGGTTTGTCTTTCTGCCATTTCTAAAGATAGCAACAACCTGAGCTCTCACAGGAGAGTAGAAACATAGTGCCAACACCTCGTACCCTGTAGCTACAGAGGAAACCATCCTCCCTGCACACACACGCACACACTTACACACACACAAGCTTACACAAACACACACACACGCACACTCACTTGTGCTTAAACACATTTATCGCACCACACACCCCACACACATATACAATTGAGAGAAACAGACTGGCACTTTTTTGATAAATGTTATTGCTGCTAATTTCTATTATTATGATATAAATTATTGCCATAATTTTGGCACAGGAACATGCCAAAAGCAGGCTGTTTTACTGAAGACGTGATTCCCGAGCACCTCTAAATGACAGATCTGGAATGTCGCTCCATAAAGCCATTTTTCCGCCCTTGCAAATGTCAATCACTATCCCCCCCGTGTTCCAGTGTGTTTATGGAAGGGTGGGGGTTTGGCAGAGAATGTAGGCGGAACATATCAGAAATGACCAACATGCTCAACAAGTTTTCACTGGAACACTACGCTGTTAAAAACCGATGGGATTGGACAGTCCGGGAGCAGGAAAAGGCCTTGGTTTGGTGAAAGGAAGTGGGCTTCAATGCCCCAAAGGCAGTCAGATAATCCAAACACTTAAACTGTAACACTCTGTACTTGAGGGAGTGAGCAAAAGTGAACCAAAATGGCCGCTCTTCCACGGGGGGGACAGGGCTGGTATGGGGGTGTTATATGACGCAAGGACCTCAGAACGCTCCTCTGACAGCTTTCCAGCAAGATGCCATGTCAGCGTCGAAAAGCGCAGAAGGACAACACATTAACAAACAGCACAGGTGCACGCAAGTGTGTGAATATGCGAAAATTTGACCAGTAAAGGCTCACCACTGAAGTGCACAATAACAGGTGTCCCTGATGTAGTAGTTGATTCAACATGGCATTGGCTATAAAACCTCCTCAAGAGGCAGCGCATTCACCAGGTAAACCATTCAGAAGCAAAACATTCGCTGGGTCTACCAATCAGAGACAGCCGAACTTTTTCTGGGTCTTTCCACCTAGAAGTCCAGGACTGTTTCTCAATTTCTGATCTAGTGTGGACTTGCAATCTTGTGACACCTTGTAACATCATATTCACTGACCCTAATCCTGCTCCTGTATCATAATCGACAAGAAGTTCGACCACTTCAGAAATCAGGAAATGCTCTCATCTCTCCTGAAATGTGGAATATTATTAACAATGTAAATCAGCTCGATGGTGATGGCCACATCCAAACATTCATTGCGAAAACGGGGACCGGATTAGCGAATCAGAGTTATGTTTCTACAAAAAATCTGGCCAAATTTTTCTGAAAATGAAAGGCAGTGAGAAAAACGAGGGATGATCGCAAATCCCTGCCTCATTTTAAACATAGGCCTTCAACGTATGCTATAATTAAAAACGTTTAATTAGGCCTAGCTTAGGGGCTTTGCGTTACTCAAGTGAGCGCGAGGAAAATATTTAATTGTGCGCGAATAATCGTGAATTATACATCCAACCTTAAGTATATTCAGTTTAAGAGCACTGAATGAAAGAGACGATAGACTAAGCAACACCTTGCAGGAGGAGACTGTCTAGTTATCCGGCTGATGTCTGTTAGGACATTGCATATGAAAAGCTTAAATTATGCCTCAATGCATTGAACAGCGTTCTCAGTACTTCTGATCCAGAAAGTGCGCTTATCTGAGAACGCCGGAAAGACCGGTCTTCCCAAGATAGCACGTGCGGAATTTGCGAGTGTAATATTGAGAAGCAGCATTAAGCTTCACACAGTCAGGGCTCGGACGGACTTGTCGGCCTAGTGGCCATGAAACCACCCTTCCACAAAGCACCAGCGCAGTCTAAAAGGACTCAAATTAACGCATGCGCTCTTCAGGCCAGTTCAGCTCAGAGAATGGCAGCCTATCCCAACGTCAACTTCCAGATCTTCCACGTGGTACAGTAAAGACACGGTTAAAAAAAAAATCAAGATTTTTGAAATATTTCAGTTTTTTTTTCTTTTAAAGAATGCAGCAAAACTTAATATTAAGGGACTTAAGGGACCTGCCTCGCAAACGTGCATGCGAGTCTACGAATAAGAGCGAAGCAATCGTACGCCTAATATGATTGTATTAAGCTAAATACATATTTTGTAATGTAACGTCAATGGCAAGGAAATAATATAAAAGTATTACAACATTAAAACTGGTGAATTTGCGGCAACCTGGATCCAAAAACAAGTGGACAATGGCATAAGAACGCATCGCAATTGTGATTAAACAAACATTAACGGACATTTTAAGCACATAGCGCGGAAGAACCCCGAAAGAATTAAACGACTTTAAAAATGATCAAAGTGGAAAGGAGCGTTGGCAATGTTATTATTCTTACTATTCTTTTTCTTCTTCTTCTTCTTCTTCTTCTTCTTCTTATTATTATTATTATTATTATTATTATTATTATCATTGTTGTTGTTGTTGTTGTTGTTGTTGCACAATCACCAAGCCTAATAGTAAATGCAGTACATGACTAAATAATGCGGAATTTCTTTATATATTATTATAGCATTACTAGTAATGGTAAAATATAATAATAATAATGATTATTATTATTATTATTATTTAGTAGTAGTAGTAGTAGTAGTAGGCCCTATTATTTTTTGTAATATTATTATTATTCTGTAATTGCTGTTGCTGTTTTATCACAAACAAGTTTAATGGGCTTGAAGGCAAGCCGCGAAAAACATTTCCATAATAGTAAGAACTGTGTGCAAACTCGACAGACCACATAGTCCTGAAAACAGAAATAGACTAAATCCCGTTGTTGCATACTTTAAAAACATGGACAAAAATGTACATCTTTCACGCGTTTGGTTACTTTGGTTTAACCACTCGTTAGCAAACAGTCGTTCCAGGCTTACTATTGAAAACCCTGGATAAGGCGTAGCGCATGGCCATTCCCCATCGAACCCATATCCGACAGAGAAATTCTGAGGCGAGGCCATCACTAATAAACGGCCTGTTTGATATGAGAGAGAAAATCAGGTGTCAGCAGCCAGAGTAGTTTCAGAGGCTTTTAAAGTAGCTCAGCACACTTACAGGCGTTTTTATTCGAAAACTCGCCTTTTGCTCAAATTAGTTATTATAGCAAGCGATCACGCGCGTGTTAAACCAAAATTCAAACTCCATTTGAGAAAAAATATCAAGTCACTCGAGCTTGTCTTCGTCATGTGGCACACAGTTACGCGCTCGAAAAACCTGCGTCTGATGACTGCACGTCACCGAGTACAGTAATCTGGAGCGGCAAGTGAACAATGACAGCATACCCAAAAATTGCTTTATTTTTTAATTACTTTTCTAAAGTGCAATTTGACAGTGATAATGCCTGCTGTTGATATGACGCTTTTCCTTTTAGCATTCAACGGCTGTCCATTGCGTTGCCTTTCATACAACGCCATAAGACCATTTTGCTGCTAGTTCACCTCTTTCATATTTCAAATGAAATGAGCGCGTCGGGCTTATGAGCTAAGGGGCGTCAATTATTATTATTATTTTCCCCATGTGGGAATATTACTATAATCCACGCTTAAATTATTTGCTTCAATTTGTCATTTTCCGCGAGGCCCGTTCAATATTCAGTTGAGTGAGTAAGTCAAAAAACATTTACAAAATGGCAACGAGATTATTTTACACAGTAAATTATATCACTGCAGTACCTAATGCTTATAATTTGGTTAATACATTAAATAAACGTAGTCATTACAGAGTAGGTGTGATTAAAAAGGGTGACAGGCCGAGTCTACAGCCTTTTGAACCTATAGGCTGGCCGTGTGTTCCGGGGAACTTCACGGTATGCATATCTTTATAGAATATTTCCTACGCTTTTCCATGACACACAATCGGTTCTCAAACCTCCTTTATCCGGGCTGCATGCAGCACTTAACGGAGAACCCGTCAGGGCCAGTGATTTGTGCTAACTAGCTATCGATCGAGCCTCAGCGAGCGGCGCTCGCGTCCGGCAAAAGAGCAGGGAGACGGAGAGGAGGGCAAGGAGGGAGAGAAAGGTTGGACGGCAGGGGAAGGATGAAAATAAAAAGAGAGGGATAGAGGGATAGGGTTGCCATGCAGGAGGCACGCTGTTCTGCCGAGACTCCTCATTTTTAAGAATTGATCAAATGGAGTTGCGGGCCGCCGCGAAACAAACCCAATTTATGTCCTGGCGTCGGAGAGGCACAAAGGAGAATACTGATGGGTTAAACGCTGCCTGCTCTGCATGTTAAACAATGCGGATTTACTCCGGGGTCCGAGAACCCCCTCCCCTCCTCTCTCTCTCTCCCCTTTCCGTGGTGCACCCGCAGTTAAACAGAACAAAGGCACAGTGGACGCGCAGAAGGCATACCTATTCACTTGCGCGAAAGAGGATCGGTAGCTCGGCTCCCGCCACGGCGATCAAATTATGCCTGTCTCATTCCGTCCCGCTGCCCGGGCGCAGCGAGGATGTAACAAATTCAGACACTGGCTTTTGTTGCTCCGTGCAGCGTGGTTTTCACGAGCAAGACTCCGTGATAATAACATATGATCTCATGTTTTTTTTTTTTTTTTTTTTTTTGAACGATTAAACGAGGGGCAATATTCACAGTGTTAGCCAGGGTGTCATAAAAAAAATTAGGAGGGGAAAAAAAAATCATAACGCTTCAAAGTAGCCTGCATTGACAAAAACTGAAAATATTTCGGCTCCCCAATGACTAATATTCGTGTAAAATGTTTGGGATAATTCTTCCCCTCATTATTTCCATTAATATAGTTATTATTATCAGCACATTAGCGGTCTAATTTCTTTAGGGCAACATGTCATTCACAACAATCATCATATCAACCATCATCATTTTAATTGTCAATTGAGCAATAAATGGTGGCAGGTGAAATACAATACTATTCTGCAATTTAAAATTACTGCGGTAATACTTCGGTAATTAAATTCTTCATGCCGATTCCGTGATGAGCGACGCGCTTTGGGAAAATGTAAAATTATATTTGTCGTCACTCATTCATTTTGTGTTGGATATGTGAATTATTTCACATTAAAACAACTGAGGGAAAATAAGCCGAAAGTAGTCAGCGCAACACACTAATCCAATTTACACAGGCGATTTAGCGCTGTCTCTTGCGCTGCGGTAGACTAATAGGGGCTATATTAAAACCACATTACTTAAACTCACACAACATCATTGATTTCACAACGTCAGTCTCTTAAAACAATAGAACTTTATATTTTTTATGTGTTCAGAAAAATGTGGCAGTAACTATTCTGTTTGCAGAGCACGCTTATCCACCATACGCCAAAATGCAGAGCGTATTCGACATTCAGTATCGCCTTTGAGCTGTGTAGTTTCAGGATCACAAATAAGTCACTTGGTGTGAATTAATGATAGGCTCAGTGACATTTACCAGAGAAGATCTATAAATCATTATGCGTATCAACTTCCGCCTAATGCCCACCACCAGAAAGCCGGATGTAAAATTAGCGCGAAGACCATCCAGGTTTTTCCAAGTAGCATAAACACAATTCGCAGTGGTTAGCTTTGCAGCTGATTCCCTCAGTAACTTAATTTTTAAGGGATACATACAATCCAATGGAAAATAAATGAAGCATTTGGGAATATATTGTAAACAGATATCCTGCATTGTAAATCATAAATTGTGTGATAGATACTCAACTGGACATGTAAATCTTATTCCTCGATAAAGATTGTTACTTGGAAAAAAAATAACCTATACAAATACAATACGGGCAGATACATTTTTAAAATAAAAATAGAACAAAATAAAACAAATCCCTTAACTGTGATTATTTTTATTATAACTAGTTTTAGTGGCGTAATACCGCTTAGGTTAGTACAGCTACTACTCCTACAACCTCTTCAACCACTAGGCTATTACAACTACTACCACCACCATCATATTCGGAAAAAAGGAAATGTGTCCCTTTCAATTGGGAATATCTATAACGTGTGTCAAATGCAGCATAAATGTGAAAATATGCGACAACGGATCCGCATTTTGCTGAACAAATCGCGTTAGCATCGGAGCGAACACGAAGCAGGGCTGCCCCGACCGCAACGAGATTATACAGGCGCGCGCCCACCGGAGCGGGGAAATTGGGCCTGTTTCTTCGCCAAATAGCAACAATTTGATAACTACAAAGTGAGATTATCTTATTTATGTGGGCACCTGACCTATACCCCAAACCAAATCCGCCACGACCCGATTTTGCCCTCCCCAATCCCATCAAATATCAACCACTTTCCCTTGTCAGATTATCCCTCCGTAATAGCAAAAACAAACATTCCGAAATAAGGGTACCCCGCCGTGAAACGCATCTGCTCTGAACCCATTAATCTTTTCACTGTTGTTGTTCATCCTGAAAACCAGATAAAGAACTGCAGGAAATGTTAACTTTTCCCCTTCCAGTCTTCTGAAGTTTTCCGCCCTAATTCCAAATTTGGCATGTAGTCACACAGTTAAATAGCTCTCGCCTTTTTATCAATAGCATATTTTACGTATATTTCAGGCAGCAGTTAGGTCAGAATGTGAAGCAAGCATAAATTTTTATTACAAATATATTATTTGTAAAATTTAATATATTGTATTATTATATTTAAGTGGGTCTCCACCGAACAGTTAATTCAACACAGCGGAGGGCGTTGTTGGTTTAGTTCAGTTAATTTTGTACTTACGAGTTGCGAAGCTGAAATGTGTAAGAAAAAAGTTGCGGTGATCCCAAGAATTTGGGACTTCCTACAGATGGTAAACTGCAGATAGGGAGGAAGCGGCGCGTGCACAAGTCTGATAATTCTTATTTAGAGCAGCAAGTCTTGATCCCTCCGACCGTTTTATGCCAATGCCCAAATCTAATTTTTGTGACTAGATACCAATGAAAGGAAAGGCCACACATTGCCGTTTCCATCACAATAACAAGATGTTAAATGCACAGACCGACCATCATTTCTATAAACTGCAAAGAGTTTTAGAAGCTCACATAAAACTTCACTAAAAAACGAAATGGGAAATGTTAAAGATGCCAGATTGCACCAAAGACTGAGACAAACACAACTTCAGTTTTAAAAGCGTAATAGCACACATGGTAGTTAGTGCAATATACCAGGTGCCTTAGTGCAGAAAAGATCTAATGAAAGAACAAGATGAGTGTGTGATTGTACGCCTGGATGTGAGTATGTATGTGCGTGTGTGTATGGGTGCATAATTGAGTGAGTGTATGTGAGTGTTTATGCACGCGTCTGCAGGTTCTTCACTTAAATTTTTAAAGTATATCCCAACTCCACAGCAAAAATAAAAACACTGCAAATAAAAACTACTCACACCAAAAATAAAGACACAGCAAATAAAAACATCCCAGCACGACCCCCCCAGCATCTCGCTCACTCCCACAGCCCTACAGCACAAACTTTACCTTCTTTGCCACTACACTGGCTCCGGCTTTTTTCCCATGATGCCACGGGCTTCTCTCTGTCCGCTCCGTCCAGAAGAGCCTTGTCGCCTGGCACGTACCAGGCGGCGTGCTGCTCCGCCATCAGCGTGTCCAGGTCTATAGTGCTGACTGCGCCCCCCTGCCCCACGTCCGGCCCCACCCCCCAGCTCGCTGTCCCCGTTCTGTCCTGTGCAGTCCGACGCCGGCGACCCCTTTTTGGCGCTCTTCATGGCAAGTGGCTGGTCTTCGGAGATGCTGAACTGCTGTCTCTGCAGCTGGATCTGGGCCTGCAGGATCTCCAGAGGGTGGATCTCGTCCGTGGGAGCGGAGGTGCTGGAGGGCGTCAGCACCTGCTCCAGCCCGGGCGTGCCCCCGCCACTACACCCTCCGCCCCCACCCCGCCGCCCCGCCATTACGCCACCGAGGCCGTAGCCGTCAGGCGGAGAGGTAGAGTGGTTGCCGATACCCATCCCCAGTGCTTTTTGCCCAGCGTGCAGTCCGTGGTCGCCCCGCTGCAGTTTTGGCGATCCCATCAGGAGGGGGCTGCGGCTGACCTTTGACCCCGCAGCCCCACCCGGGGCGTTATCTGAGCTGGAGGACACTTCGTCCTCATTCCCGCCGTAGTGTGCACCGACCTCGTCTGGGAAGTCCACCCGCGGCGAGCTCCCGTCAGACTTCCCGGCCACGCTCTGGATCCCGCTGTCCAGTGATGACATCAGATCAGGCTGGTCGCCAAGCAACAGGTCGCCCCCTTTGCCCCAGGGCGGGGAGGTGAGCGGTTTATCGTGGGCGTGCTGCTCCTCCCCCCCCCCCTCCCCCTCCTCCCCGCTCTGTAATTCCTGCCGGACTGGGGCTCATTACAGAATTCCCGCCATCAGAGGAAAAAAAAATTCCGGGGCTCACGTGTCCACTGTCTCGTTTCCTCCTCCCTCTCCCTCTCGTGTTCCCCGCGGCCGTTTTCCCCTCGCCCCCCTGGGGAGCGTCCATGCCGTAGTTTGGGGAGAGGGAGCAGGCTTCCCCCTGTACGCCGGACTGGGTTTGGCCCGCCGGCTTCCCGCTCGGAATCTGGCCAGGATTCTGGGATGAGGCGCCGGATGCCTGGAAGTATTCCGGACCGTTTCCGCCAGCATTCCCATCCGGCTCGGTCTGGCTGAGTTTGCGCTTGCCCCCCTCGCCCTGGCTCTTCTTGTTGAAGGTCACGTTGAGGTTGGGGGCGCCCAGGCTGGCAATCATGTTCTGGCAGGCGGTGGAGAGAGCCGCCAGGCAGCTCTGGCCGAACATGTTGTCCTTGGAGCTGGCCTTGCTGAAGCTCCCCAGGGACAGCGCCCCCAGCTTGCTGGAGGACGGCCGCTGGCTCTGGGGGAACTCAGATGAAGGTGGGGGCGCGTAGCTTCCTGGTGAGGTGCTCACTCCCGAGGGGTTGCCGTGTGGGTGGGGGCCCTGTCGATTTGCCCCCCCTCCATAAGGAAAGGAGGGCTGGGATGTGGAGAAGTCAGGTGGTCTTCGGTCTGACGGGGTGCTGCCGGGGTGCCCCCCCACTCCGGTCCCGGGGGACTGCATTTGGGACAGCCCCCCACCCAGGTTATTCCCGAACTGGGGGTGCAGGCCAGGCGAGTGCAAAGCCTGAACGTGTCCGTCTCCTGTCGGTAAGCGCATGGGATCCGGCATTCCCATCCCGTTCACGTTCCGGAACATCATCCCGGAGCCCATCTCGTGGGGGCCGGATTCGGCCCCTCCTGGGGGGCCACTGCCCATCCTCCGGTGGGGTAGCACCTCCCCGGCTGGTGGTGGTGTTGGTGATGTTGGTGGGGGGGTCCTGAAAACCAGGCGTTCTCCTGGCTCATGTGGGCGGGGTTCTGGGGGTCGAAGCTGGGCACAGGAGGACCCCCGTGTACCAGGACGTCGCCGTGGTGACCCAGCTGCTGCAGGCGGGGCTGCGGTTGTTGCTGCTGTCGCATGCGCTGGTGCTGGCTGCGAGATGCCATCTGTTTCATCATCAGCGCGCTGCGTTCTGCCGCTGCTCTGGGGGCCAGGGGGCGGGCGAAGGACTCGGGGACCGGAGGGGTGAAGTCGGGGTACGCCGAGGAGGGTGAGAGGCCGCTGTCCATCCCGGCACCACTCCAAGAGCCACAGCCCTCCCCGCCGGGGAAATCGAACCGCGGCCTCTTCGCCATGTTCAGGTAAGGGGTCGAAGTGCTGCAGCCGTTGATTGGGGGTTGCTGGGGTGGGGGGGGGGGCAGGCTGGGGGCCACGTGGCTGTTGCAGGCTAAACATTGGGTCCCCGTATGGGTGCAGGTTCCTGTTCTCCAGTCTGTGGATGGGGTACTCAAACTGGTTATGCTGGCCGGGTATCAGGACCCCACCGTCCAGCATGCCAGGGTTTGAGGAACCCGACTCAGATTGGGGGGGGCGGGGCAAGCCTGGGGGACAGGGGTTTTGCCTTCCCAGCATGCCCTGCTGCTGTTGCTGTTGCATCATGGGATGCCTCGAGCCCATTCCGGGCTCCATCCCCGCAGGCATTTTGCGACCGTTTCCGCCAAGCCTCTCGAAGAAGACGCCATGCTGCTGCTGGTGCTCTTTGGAGAGGCTCGGCATTCCCGGAGCCCGCGTCATTCCCGCGTTTCCAGGGAAGTTTCCCCCAGACACCTGCCTCCCCGGCCCATAGTGAGGAAGTGGGGACTCCCCCGAATCGGAGGGGGAGAAGACGGGCACGTCGAAGTGGCCCGCGGGGGACTCGCTGGGGTAACTGTACTCCATCCCATCCACGCTGGTCTGGGCTGGCAGGCGCCGGGGCTCCAGGCCATGGAAGGATGCCGCCCGGTTCGGGGATTGGTCCAGGGGCAGGCAGGGGGCGGGCACTGCGTGGGCCCCGGCGGGGGGGCCGTGGTGCTGAAAGTCTGGGATGTTCCCTGATCGGGACGGCGGTGGTTGAGGTTGGGGCTGCTGCTGCGTGGGGGGGAAGCAGTCGCCTGATTGACCTGCCTCAGCCAGAGAGTCAAACCCCTCGGAGAAGCCCGGCTGGGGCCCCATGCTGTTACCATTATAGCCTATGAGCCTGCCCCCATGCAGGCAGGAGGACGACCCGGGGTCAGGGCCCCCGAACGGGCTTCCAAAGTGCGAGTGGTGCTGATGGGGATGAGGTCCGTGGGGGTGGCCGCCCGCGTGGTGAGGTTGCGGGTTGCCGAAGAAGCCCTGTTGCTGCGATGGCGGCTGCATCCCCGCCGCGTGCATGTCGGCATGCCCCCGCGCGTGAAAATTGTACGGCTCACCATTCATGTTCATGTTCAAACCGAGCATCGGCGACTCGTTCAGCGGACCAATGCCCGGCTCCACTGATCCAGGAGGCGGCCCGCCGGCGTGAAAACCGGGGCCCTTGTACTGAGAACTCATGTTCACTTTCGGTTGGTTTAAATTCCTATCCCCTGGGCCGCCGTTTCTGCTATTAATCTGAGAACCAAACTGTTCCAACCCAAACATAGTTCTCCGTGATCAATCCCGCATGACAGCCAGCTTGTCAAGCTTTGCGGCTGTCTCGGGTAAGTAGTCCTTTATCTTTCCTCTCCCTAGGTTGTTCAAAAAAAGAAAAAAATAAAATAAAATACAAATAAAATAAACTCTCGAACGGAAAAGCTATCCTAATGAACAATACTGTAAAATATAATGAAACACTGTTTAGTAAGATTCTTATAATTAAAATAACACTCCAATATAATATTTGCCGGAAAAGGTACACTTGACCATTTTTTGGAAAAGACTCACCACTGAAGTTCACATTTTGGTGAGGGAAACTTAATATTGCAAGCATATACACCCTCCAGCCAATGTCTCGGGAAAAAAAATTAACAATAAAAAAATATTTAAGGAGGGAGGTCCAGCGGCCGTCTCTGTGCTTTGAAACAAAACACAAATCCTATATCCGCGTTCGGTTCCGTGCAGACTGAGCACGGAATCAGTCCTTATTCCTTTGGCATAAAATATGTAGCACTGCAAAACAAATGTGTTTTACTTGCATTTGCATTATTGCAAAATAGGTTTCTGTCCTGTTTGGTATTCCCAAATATTCTCGCGGGCATGCCGTCGCTTGAAAGTTTTTAAAAATCCCGATGACAGGTAAAAATGCGCGCGGCGTCTCGGCTACCGACGATTGACTTAGAAATTTCTCTCAGAATTATAATTCCAGTTCGTTGTCAAATATCTGTGCGCCAGTAATCTCGAGTCTTGGTGAAAGACCCCATTCTGACCCCTCAGTTCCACTGTTCCGATGAGCTGCAACGTGCACAAATTATTAAAAAGGCAGAAATGTCCGAAAACAGTCAGAGCTTTAGTTTGTCGCTTATTGTTTGTGTAAAGTCTTAAAATATAAAATAACAGCGTTTCCTTGTCTCATTTGGATGGTCCGTGAGAGCTCAAATCCACATGCAAATAAATTGTTAAAAATCCAAGCTGCCAATAAAGAAAACCAATGCTCCGCTTGTGCATGTCCTCCGCGTCGCCACTGTCAAGGCGCAGAGACCGCTCGCGCCCGGTCACTACAGTGAGGCTTGGCAACCCTCTCTGTCCAGTTCATTTGCGCTGCGATCATGCGCTCGTGCAAACCCCTCTCTCTTTTCTACTCTCTCTCTCTCTCTCTCTCTCTCTCTCTCTCTCCCTTTCAGTCACTCCTGCTCTCGACTCCGGCGTAGTCTCTTCCAGCTGGGAGCAATTCACCGCGAGATCACACTCCGTCTCGCGCTTGGCACTGTGAGATCAGCGCGTTCAGAGAACCAGCAACAAGTTTTGCATTTCTGCAATCAATTCCATTCCTATGATCCTCGCCAATGGCAGACGCTGGTGCCCTCGCGCCGAGGGAGGGACTTGCTCTTAAGGTGGTCCGTGGCTAAACTGTGTACGAGGCATGAACCGCAAAATTTACAGATTCATCTTAAAAGAAAGTTTCTTTTTCTTTCTTTTTTTCTCCAACCAAGTGTCAACGACAACGTCAGGTGTGTTCCTTTCTCTCGTACCTCCGTTGTTTTATTTTTCTCTTGTTTTATTTATACACCCTAAATAAATTAAGCAATTTTACTTACAGTGTGAGTAGAGGCGGTTTTCATGTGACCATATGAAATTTCAGTCCGAAGTTAGATGGAAAGTGCATAAATTGCAGTTAATCACATAACATTTGAGCAGCATTCAAAGATTAGTATATTTAATTGTTTAAAAATTAGTTCACAATCTGAAAAAGAATTCAGAGGACTTTTTTTCACTTAACACACACAGGGTATAATCGACGCCCTGACGTTTGTTAATGCACATCAAACAATTCATGAACATTACCATTTTAAGCATCAACATAATTCTGTTTCGTCATCTGAAATTAGTGCTGTCAGCCACATTCGTCATCTACTTTATTGATGGGGGCCCTGAATAAAATTAGATTTCAATGCACAGAAGTCAAACTACAAAATAAAATTGTGTGTGAACGTATTCGATTGTTCATATGGTGAGTTCCATTGTCACCGGATGGTAATAAATTAGAACTCCAGCGATTTGCTACCTCCTGAAAATATTTTAATCTTATTTCATAGGCTGAAGGGTGTGTGGCATTTTTATGATTTCTAGTTGTACAGAAAGACG
Source organism: Gymnothorax javanicus (assembly GCA_029692085.1). NCBI lineage: Eukaryota > Metazoa > Chordata > Actinopteri > Anguilliformes > Muraenidae > Gymnothorax > Gymnothorax javanicus. The sequence continues at coordinate 96,292,669 of CM056194.1, read as the reverse complement.
AGATCCATCATTTGATCGCAGTGCCGCATTTCTTTGACTGACTGTGATAACGAGATGTTTCGGCGACCGCTGCTTTCTCAATCACTGAACGGACTGCAACTAATGCGGAGCAAACTATCAAAAGGTAGCAGAGGCCAGATTTAGAGTCATTAAATTATAAAATTATGGCTTTCAGTCCTCTTCCCGTTTATTTGGCATGTCGGACGCGTGAGGCCCAATTTTAGAATTCGTAAAGGTGCAGGAATATGAAATTCAAAACTCTGATGTTATTGATCGATTTTTGGTATGACCCGAGCGAACACAAATGACAGTTTGTTGATCAGCCAATTCTTGATTTGATACCCATTGATGCAGCTGCCAATAACTTGAATAATGTGCATCCCTTAATGTAATTTCTTTATTTAAATATTGCAACGCCGAGAAGAGTTAATATATCTGTATAAGTAAATAGTGGAATGTAAGTGAGTGAGTGAGTGAGAATGCGAGCGCTCCACGCGAGTTTCACACACCTCCCCGAATAGGTTATCCTCCTTAAAAGGTCTATTAGGCCGAGGCAGTAAGGATTGTGCATTTAGGCCACAATCGATACCTGTTATTTGATACCTGCTTATCACACCGTAAAATATTCATCCCCGTGATCTCATTTAAAATGTTTAGGGCTTCTCAGATTCCTACTAGTTAGAAATTAATTTCGGTTGGCCCTTGTGACCCTTCCAGAATGGAAACTTGCAGAGTCGAGAGGACCAGTGACAGATACATAAGCGCCGCAAGCAAAGAAACCATAAGTAAATGCAAGAGGTTCTGTACACGTGGACTATTTTTCACGTTGCGTTATTGCACAGCCATCTCATATGCAGCACGATCATACTACAACTGTTTAACAAGCGACAGCTTGAAAACAAAATGCTTATTTTAAAATGCCCGCATTATGGGCCTACTGGAATTTAAACATTTGCTCATCAGTTGTTCGCAAAGTCGGCCCACGGGCTTTTTGCGTGTGTGTGGATATTCAGACAATAACGATGAGTTTAGTACAACGACCTGTCTCCATGCAGGCGAACACAAGTGGGAATATGCGTAATTCCATCATATCACTGAAGAAAAGATGGTGATATGCGCGTGAGATCATCAATGAGACACCTCGTAAGGCAGTGCGGAGAAGGGAAAATATTCACGAGTCGTAATATTTCCCATTGAATATATAGCCTATTATGACTTTAATTTTGTCTCTGAATTCATTTGAACTGGATATCTAAAGAGATTACAGCATTCGTTTCAAATGGAGGCTCATCGGCATCTGTAAGCTAATATATATGAGAAAAACTAAATAATAAATAAGTAGGCCTGGCCTCAGGTTCGACCACTTTGCAAAGTAAGCGGTGACTCAAGGGATGAATTCTACGGAGAATGGACTTTTAAGGTCTCTTACGCCCCCCAACACGTCTTTCTCCAACAAATTTCTGGCCCGTGATTAAATATTGATTTTTGTTTAATTAGTTTTCAAGTGGACGATCCTCCCTGGATGACGGCGGAGAGATGTCATGTCTGCAGGAGAAATGGAATTGGACGTGGAAATTGTTCCCGGGGAAAGTGACGGCATTGTTGAGACATTTCTCTCGCAGAAATCAGTCACGTGTCAACCTATCCTCCCTAGGCGCTGTAAGAAGTTTTGATATACGAACTCGCACGTACTGACAGGACGTACAAACAACGGCCAGGATATGTTTATGAGATTTTATTCGTGGCTTTAATATCTAATAAACGCATAGATTCCGTCGCCAACTACGAGTATCTGAGACAGTGACTTCACAAATCGTGGACGGGCATAATCAAAACTGAAAAAGGAGGCGATTGGCTTTAAATCTGAAGGTTAACTTTTGTACCTCAACGGATGACAAGTAGCTTAGGAAAAGGTTACATGCGAATAAAATAGATTCCAAAGCGCATTGGGTAAATAGCATAGTATAAAATTACATATTTAACTTTCAACTTATTTTGTACTTTCAGAATCTTAATCAAATACTTTCATACGCCTTTGTGACTGGAGATGAGGCCTGAATGATCGGGGTGAGGGGTAAAAGAAAGTCAGATGAACTCGAGGTCCCTGAACGGCAAAGCGCCCGAGTATTTGTGCGACGTAGTTTCTATTGAACGGACACAGCGCCGCCCAGCGTTCAAAAAATAATTGCAGGGCGTGAGCGATGTGGCCGCTCAACGTGCATCAGAATAGAACAGGCAAAGAAACACCAGTGGTCTCCCGAGACAAACGGTCATTTGCTCCCTTGAAACATTCCTTAGCCAACAGGTTTAAATTTTCATGCGAATTTTTTTTAAAGTAGGCCTATTTGATTATTTTTTCTATTAAGTAGGCTGAAGCTACCAGCCATAATGAATGATTCCTTCTCCACAAAAAGTGGAGGAGAAATGATTCCTTAGAGCTGTTAACTAAGGAATCAGAACCCAGTGAAAAGATGAGTGTGGTTTTTTTTTTGTATGCTCACGAGTTGGAAAATCGATGGTTAAAAAATAAAATAGAAAAATGATTAAAACCCATAAAACCTATGGACTCATGCGGGTCCGTAAAATGCAGCTGCTCCATTCAAACTTGCAGAACTTTAAACTGTAGTAGTGATCCCAAGGTTGGCGAAGGTGTTAAATATGTTCAGCTGCATTGCAGTGATAATGTGTCAGCCTACAAAATGATGCATAAGATCTAGATATTTTCCATTTGTTGTTATGTTGTGGCCATAAAAAACATGATGTCCTGTGTTTGAATATTTAATTAAATATAATTCTGATGTGGCTTCAGTAAAGCACTCCAACCAGCATATTCAGAATTTGTATGTGATATGTATGTTTTGTGTGTATATATGTATTGTTCTACAGTATGGAAAATGCTATTTCTAACTTTGAACCATTTATAAGGGAAATTAAAGCAAAAATGAGAGTTTAAGGGGTTTTCACTTACGAGGCCAAAAAGTTGTGGCAGATCACCAAGTGGGTTAAATTCAGTGAAGCTGGCCTCTGGCTTGTTTCATGGTCACACATTTGATCAAAATGTTTCTGCATGCTGTACAAGATCTTAAAAACTACCGGACATTAACTCGACACAAAGTCATGTAAGGTTTGCAAGTTGCAGACATTTCAAACTGGCGTCGCTCTCTTTCTCCAAGCATATTTTAAAAAAAAAAAAAAAAAACTGGTTGAAAATAGGCTTGAAAGTTACACTATATGAAGAAATAAAATTAAATTAAAAAGGTCCCATATTACTTTTTCAAGTTTTACTTTCCAAACAATACGTAGGCCTGCTCAAAAAAGCTTCAACAATCTTCAGATTTACCGTTCGTGATCACTCAAGACCTTGTTGTTGTTCAAATACGAGCTGCTTCCCTGAGCCAGGCTTCTGTTATTCACGGGGTCAAAGGTCGCCGGAGCCTTCACTACATGTGCAGACGGGTTTCAAATGTCAGCCACAGTAGCCGGGAGCATGTTAGCGCTCATTTCTCCAGAGCGGTAACTAAATACGCGCCGGCAGTCGGCAGCCTTATTTGTGCGGTAACGAGGTCATTTTTCGTTTGTCTGGAGGCGGGTATGGAAGGCGCAGAGAAGCAGGGACAGTACCGGGAGGGTTTTTGGCGTGGAGGACACATCGCGTCACGAGTGTATCTTCTGTCGGGGGCACTCCAAGCGGCCAGTGGTCGAGCAGGGCACAAAACGCGCGGACGCCAGCAACTCATACGGACGTGCGCTCGTCAACTTTCAGACGCACTGGTTTTTTTTTTTTTTTTTCACTTGCCCAGACTTGTCTGACAACGTCTTACCAGACAGAACAATCACTGTGGCACACGTTCAAAAAAATTTGTTAAAGTAATAAACTACTGATGATATTGAAGCTCTAAAATAACCAGCAGCATAACCACCTATATCGTTGATTCAATTATATTTTGCTTCTGACATTAATTAATATTTGACTTAACTTTTTTTAGTTAATGATAATCTATGTTCTCAAAATACTAGCAACCAAAATACTCAGGTCCACAAGGATTGCGATACCTGCAGTTGTGAGTGAAATGCACTTCAGGCAGTAGAGACGGCGAGCCATTGCTGTGTTGTGTAAAACACAGATCGAGGAGCTCGACCCTTGAGTGGGGTTAAAGGTCATAAACAGGATACCTGTTCAAAGGCTCTGGTGTTGTACAGACTTCCTTTGTCCAGACGCAGATTATGAGCTGCGAGCAAAGTCGTGGGTCGCATGGCTCAGCTGTAGCCAGCTGTGGTGCAGGGCTGCACTGGAGGCGTAAATGAAGACATGCCGCTCGTACTCTGTAACACTGCCTGCAATATATTTAAAATGAGCCATATTACAGTGATAATGCAGCTGTAGCTTCTTCCTCCCTGATGATCATGCGAATCAGCTGTTTCATCTGATACTCGGCCGATTTTCTCGCTCAGAAAAGACATTTTAGTCTCCTTTGGCCCACACCAATGAAGTCCCTCAGGTTAGTTCCCCCACCCACATCTTCAGCTCCTTCACTCAAAGCGCTAAAGAAAGACTGATCCCAGACCAGCACTCTTACTCAGAGGTTTAATGAATAAGGGCCCATGGGTTCTACCAGGACGAATGTAGGCAAGAACATTAGTATTTTGAAGTTTATGGTGAAATTATGCTCATTAGTCACGCACAGTGTGCGCTGCTGTAGTCCACACTGACCTGAGAACCACAGCGCAGGCAGCAGAGCAGGGAAATCCTGGCATTCGCAAACTTAGAACATCGCAAAGCAATGTTGCCACCTTGTGGTGGGATGGACTTCATGCAACACTTCAGAAAGGGAACTGATCAGGAGAGGGAACTGAGGGGGGCGGTCAACATCCAGTCAGTCAGATTTACGCGCTCACGCATACAAACACACAAACACACATACACACACACACACACACACACACACACACATACATATATACTCCAGCTCATTCACGCCTCTATTTCCTGACTTCACACAGTGTAATTTGTAAGCATTTTGGCAGAAGGACAATTTTTTTAAATGGTTGATTCTCTATTCCAGAGCATTGGATTTGGAAACATTGAACGTCAGGTTAAAGTGGAGAGAGTCAGCTTTTATTTTCTGATATGGCATGCCTTTTAACACTATGCTAGTGTCCAGATACATATGGCTGCACATACGGTGACATTGGTAATACAGTGACATTCTGTGTGTGTGTGTGTGTGTGTGTGTGTGTGTGTATATTTGTGAGTGTGTCTGTGTGTGCGTGTTTGTGTTTGTCTGTGTGTGTGTGTGTGTGTGTGTGTGTGTATATATATATGTGTATGTGTGTGAGTGTGTGTGTATATGTGTGAGTGCATGTGTGTGTATATATGTGTGTTACGACCCGGTCTAGGACAGGCAGCAACAGGTAGAGGAAGTAAGGGAAGGACGGGCGGGAAGAAGTGTAAAAGGCACGAATAGCACACTGCTCAGTTACTCTGGTCCCTATCTGCCTAACCAGAGCTAAACTATTCCTCTGGCTACTCTTGAAGGTTCGCCGGGCTCGGGCGGCTTTTTAAACACTCAGCTCCCGAACTCTCAGTCCAAAAATAAAGAATGAGGGAACGGATAGTGTACCCCCCTATGGAAACAAGTTTCACCCAGAATCACCTTCAAAAATAGTAAAGGAAAAATAACAAAGCAAAATAACAAAGAAGTGCCCGATGGAAGGACTGTGAGATCCAGCTGGGAGCACACTGACTAACCAGAGTAAACCTAACAGCGTACAAAAAAGGGCGAGACAGAGAGGGGGTAGTCAGATACAGAACCGAGGTCAAACACCGGAATTCACCAACAACCAAACCAAAACGCAAGGGCTAGAATTCTAGTCAAATGGGACAGGCCAAGGGTCAACCACCACAATTCAAACAAACCAAATAAAGGGCACGGCGAGAATCGTAAATCCAAAGGCAGTCCGAGTCAACACAGAAGGCAGTACAATACTCACAGGTCGTGAACGCTAGTTACAGATCGGAAGAGCTAGTCTCCTTGGGTTTAACACTAGACCGCGCCTTTTCAAGTGTGAACCGAAACAGAAGTGTCAGACCTTAGGCGTAACCAAAAAAAAAAACAAAACAAAGATAACAGATTTCAAAGCACAGATTCACAAATGTACGACAGGGGTCAGTAACACCCCCACCCTTAAGAGAAAACCTAGGTTCTAGGTTTTCCTTGTTAACAACGTGAAAGGGCATCAGCAACAATATTCTGTGCACCTTTCTTATGCATTATTACCAGATTGAAACTTTGTACAATTAGGGACCAACGCATGAGTCGGTGATTAGAGTTGCACATGCATTGAAGAAAAAAACAAGGGGTTGTGGTCTGTATAGACCTGAACAGGGTTTGAGCTTGGGCCAAGGTACACCTCAAAATGCTGGAGTGCCAGAAGAAGCGCAAGAGCTTCTTTTTTTCAATGGTACTATATGCAAACGAGATTGAAAGCAAATTTCTTGAAAAAATAAGAGACTGGATGATCAACACCAAGATGGTCCTCCTGAAGCAACACAGCTCCAACACCAGAGCCACTAGCATCTACCTCCAGTTTGAATGATGCAGAGAAGTTTGGGGCAGACAGAACTGGAGCACTACACAAAAGGCTTTTTACAGCATCAAAGGCTTTCTGACAAGTTGGAGACCAAATAAAATTCTGTGTTTTTCCGAAGAAGATCTGTGAGAGGCGATACTACATCAGAGAGTCTCCTGCAGAAACTGCGATAATATCCAGCCATGCCAAAAGCGTGCGCAGTTCTCGCTTTGTCTTAGGAGGTGGGAAGTTGCTAATAGCCTGAACCTTAGCATCCAATGGACTAACAGCTCCCTGTCCAACCCTCTTACCTAAATAATCAACGGTTCCATGGCCAAATTCACATTTAGCTAGATTTAGAGTGAGAGAAGCATCCTGAAAGCGTGAAAACACCCTTTTCAAGATACAGAGGTGGTCTCCCATGTGGCTGAATATATTACAACATCATCCAGGTAGGCTTCGCAGTTTTTCAATATTAGCTAGAACCCGATTCATCAGCCTCTGAAAGGTTGCTGGGGCATTTCGTAGTCCGAAAGCCATTACCGTGTACTTCAGGAAAAGAGTCAGGAGTGGCAAAGGCGGAGATCTCAGAAGCCCGATCAGTTAATGGAACCTGCCAGTAGCCTTTTAGGAGATCCAACTTTGTCACATACTTTGCATTTCCAATTGGGTCGACACAATCTTCCATTCTTGGGAGGGGAAATGAATCAGCTTTGGTAATAGCATTAACCTTCTATAATCGTGCAGAGAAACGGAAGGTGCCATCAGGTTTAGGCACGAGCAAACATGGTGAGCACCAGGGGCTTGAACTAGGAATAGCGAGGCCATTGGCAACAAGATACTCAGTTTCCTTCTTCATGATAGCCCGCTTTGATGGGTTCGCCCTGTATGCATTCTGTTTGATTGGAGGATTATCTCCAACATCGATGTCATGTTGTAGGACTGTAGTTCTGGACGGGTATCTGAGAAAAGTGAAGGGTATGCCTCAATTAAATGCAAAATATCAGATTGCTCGGAACTGGACAAATGAGACAACTTAGTGGGGAGAGCCAACAGCGTCTCAGAATTAGGTAAACGGGGAGCAGATAGAGAAGTACTTCCCTGATTGAGGCCGTCCACCTCTGGAGAGTACTCAGACAGGGACACTTCAGCAGAAACCAATGCAACTGGACTAGGGATTGGGGGTGAAGAGGTTTCATTTTCAGAGCCTTGAGATATAAGACTTTAACATATTTATGTGGCAAACACGAGATTTCCGTCTTCTATCTGGTGTCGTTACAACATAATCAGTACCACTTAGCTTCTCTGCGATAACATAGGGCCCACAGAACTTTGCCTGGAGGGCAGAACCAGGCACAGGTAGCAACACTAGAACTTTATCACCCACCCTAAATGAGCGCTGTACAGACCGCTGATCAAAAGTGAAGCTTCATTTTATCCTGAGAGGAGGCCAAAGAAGATTTAGCAAGATCCCATGCAGCATGTAAACGTTTGAATGAGGCAACATAATCATGCACACTTTTCATAGTAGACTGCTCCTGATCTGTTGACAACCAACTCTCCTGAAGTATCTTTAATGGGCCACGGATAGTGTGACCAAACACCAACTCAGAAGGGCTAAAACCAAGAGACTCCTGTACCGGGTACGTGCAGCAAAAAGCAGCAAGGGAAGGCCCTCCTCCCAGTCCTTACCCTGGGCAATACAGTATGTCCGTAGCATGGATTTCAGTGTCTGATGGAACCTTTCCAGAGCTCCCTTGAGACTCTGGGTGATATGCACTTGAAACGCCATGTTTAATTTTTTTAATTGCTTAAGGACCTTGCCAAACAACCCCAACATAAAATTAGAACCTTGATCAGACTGGATGAACTTTGGTAATCCAAAAGTAGAACAAAATTTGATTAACGCCTTCACAATAACATGAGCCTTTAGTGTGCGAGGTGGCACTGCCTCAGGGTAACACGTCGCAGCACACATTAAGGTCAATAGATACATGTGACCAGACTTTGACCGTGGAAGGGGACCGGCGCAATCAATTATAATCCTTTCAAAAGGTTCCCCATAACAGGAATGGGCTTGAGGGGAGCAGGAGGAATTATTTGATTGGGTTTCCCAAGAATTTGACAGGCATGACAAGAACGGCAATACCGAGAGACATCTGACTTCATACCAGGCCAAAAAAATGTTTTTAACATTCGATCATAAGTTTTCCGAACGCCAAGATGGCCAGAGAGTTCATGGTCATGTGCTACACATAGCACTTCTTGTCTATAGGATTTAGGAACAACCACTTGTATAACAGAACCCCACTCGTTTTCAGAGCTAGGGGGAGCCCATTTGCGCATAAGCACCTCATTTTGAAAAAAATAGGTCACTGACGACTGTGGCCGTTCATGTTTGTGTTCGGCAGCAGAAAAACACGAGGACAAAGACTCATCAGCTCGCTGGGCAGCAGCTAGCTGTTGTCTCCCAAATAACAACTGAGGATTACATTTGTCTGAACTAATTTCACTACTAGAGACGTTGTCGGGACCAGAACCAGCATCGGCCACCGCAGCGCCAGAGTTAATCGCCACCTTTTTCAGACTCAGGATTATCTCCCAGAAAAAGTCCCAGTGAGATCGACCGCGTCTTGAAATTTGCGAGCCTGAGCGCGAGTTACTACACACGCAGGGAAAACAGAAGGAAACTCCATAGCCACATTATCAATAGTTTCGCCCATGCTTGGCTCATCAGTAACTTCTGGTAGAGAAACACATTTCCCCCGCTAAATCATTACCAAGTATAAACGAAACACCTTTAACCGGCAACTCAGAACAAATCACCACTTTCACAAAGCCTGAAACCAAGTCAGATTGCAAGAAAACGGTATGCAAGGAGCTTTCATTATGCTTAGTGCAATGCCTTGAACCAACACATCAGCACCGCAACTGGTGTGCTCGAAAATGGCAGTACACTGTCAAGAATGAACGACTGCGCAGAGAGCCAGTATCCCCAATATTCAAGGGGAATTGAAGTTCCCGAATCTGAAAGAGATACAGCACCAGTTAAAATAAACGGTTCGAACGCCGTATCTAAACATGAATCGAATTCGTAACATCGGAATGGGAAGGTGGGGAGTGGACTAGACCAACACTTTTAGGAGATGACTGGGACTGCTGATTTTTACGCTTAAGCGTTGGACAAGCAGCAATGAAGTGTCCAATTTCGTGGCAGTAAAAACACTCCTGCGAGTCAGCAGCACCTCCAGACGGTTTACCTTCCCTATCCGCACTCAGCGGAGCTTTGCTTTGAGAGGCATTGTTGAACTCAGAACGCCCCGGAGTGGCGAAGACTGACTTATGCGTGAGCACAAACTCATCAGCGAAAACAGCGGCTTCATTTAATGATGACACCTTTTGTTCATTTAAATAAACCACAATTCTATTCGGAATACAGTTCTTGAACTCCTCAAGCAGTAATAACTCCCTTAGTTGTTCAAAGGTAGTAACCTTGCTTGCCGAGCACCACTTATCAAAGAAAACAGTTTTCTCACGAGCAAACTCTATGAACGTCTGCTTGGCGACTTTCACAAATTTCCTGAATTTTTGCCGATAAGCTTCTGGGACAAGTTCATAAGCACGCGGTACAGTAGCTTTAACTATGTCATAGTCCAAACTTTCTTCCAAAGACAAAGTCGAACACACCTCCTGAGCCTTGCCAAGTAATTTACATTGCAACAGCAAAGACCAGACGTTTTTGGCCAATTTAAAGTAGAAGCAATTCGTTCAAATACAGGAAAGTATTTGTCTACTTCTTTTCTCTGAAAGGAGGTACTAAACGAATCTGACGACTGACATCAAAATCGCCGAACTCATTGCTACTGATTGCCTTGGGTAACTGCGGAATAGGGGATGAGGAACTGACGGGCAAACGAAGCAGCAGGGGCAGGTGAACCGATCAGAGACTTCACGTGGCATCGGAGTTGGCTTCCAATCCTTCGCCCGTAGCTCCAGTTCCCTTAATTTCACCTGGCGGTCCGTTTCAAGCTCAAACGCTTCGGAGTTTAGAAGCTGGGTTTTCGTAATCCTGCCTGCTCAATTCGAGGTCTAGTTCCTTCAAGCGGAGCGTTAACTGGGATCCTCCTTAAAGCGTGAATCAGCGGGATCTATGCGTGGAGAGACAGATCCGGCTTCGCCTTCGCCCGAACCGAAGTCTGTGGTGCCACCGACTCCGAAGCAACACCCGTGACTCCGTCTTCCTCAGGTAGGATTCCCGCTCAAGAAAACTCCTGATACAGCACCGTCTTTATTTCCTTTTTGTTTTTTGTTTTTATACTTAGGCACCGAAATGCTAAAGAAATCTGCAAGGAGTAGGAGATCATCCTTGCGGCAGAGTTCAAATTGTTCAATAGTCGGGAAAACAACAAATTCATCGAAATCAAATTTAGACATGTTTGCAGCTAGAACGGTTTATTTAAGACGAGCCCCCAATTCTGTTACGACCCGGTCTAGGACAGGCAGCAACAGGTAGAGGAAGTAAGGGAAGGACGGGCGGGAAGAAGAGTAAAAGGCACGAATAGCACGCTGCTCAGTTACTCTGGTCCCTATCTGCCTAACCAGAGCTAAACTATTCCTACGGCTACTCTTGAAGGTTCGCCAGGCTCGGGCGGCTTTTTAAACACTGAGCTCCCGAACTCTCAGTCCGCACATAAAGACTGAGGAACGGATAGTGTACCCCCTATGGAAACAAGTTTCCACCCAGAATCACCTTCAAAAATAATAAAGGAAAAATAACAAAGCAAAATAACAAAAGAAGTGCCCTGATGGAAGGACTGTGAGATCCAGCTGGGAGCACACTGACTAACCAGAGTAAACCTAACAGCATACAAAAAGGGCGAGACGAGAGGGGTAGTCAGATACAGAACCGAGGTCAAACACCGGGAATTCACCAAGCAACCAAACCAAAACGCAAGGGCTAGAATTCTAGTCAAATGGGACAGGCCAAGGGTCAACCACCACAATTCAAACAAACCAAATAAAGGGCACGGCGAGAATCGTAAATCCAAAGGCAGTCCGAGTCAACACAGAAGGCAGTACAATACTCACAGGTCGTGAACGCTAGTTACAGATCGGAAGAGCTAGTCTCCGCGGTTTAACACTAGACCGCGCCTTTTCAAGGTGTGAACCGGAAACGGAAGTGTCAGACCTTAGGCGAACCAAAAAAAACAAAACAAAGATAACAGATTTCAAAGCACAGATTCACAAATGTACGACAGGGGTCGTAACAATGTGTGAGTGTGTGTGTGTATGTAAATGTGTGCGTGTGTGTGTGTGTGTATATGTATATGTGTGAGTGTGCGTGTGTGTGTATATATATTTGCATGTGTGTGAGTGTATGTGTGTGTGTATATGTATGCATATGTGTGAGTGTATGTGTGTATATGCGTGTGTGGGTTCATATGTGAGTGTGAGTGCGTGTGTGTGGGTGTGTGTGTGCGCGCGTATATATATATAAATATATGTATGAGTGTGTGTATATGTATGTGTGTGTATGTATGTATATCTGTGAGTGTGTGTGCATGTGTGTGTGTGTCTGCTTGTGTGCACAAGGGTTACAAATACGAATATGCGTTAGCTGGCCTGCAACGGCATTCGCGAAGGTTCTGCACTGAGGAGTTCCAGCTCGGCCTGTGCAAGATAAGCCCTACCCAGGAACATCACTCTAACAGGGTGAGCCACTTGGCACCCGTATAAATGCCAACCACCTCCCAGGTGCTCCTGCTGACGTCACTGTGATTCACATCGCCGTCTGGCCCCCTGGCGCTAACCGTCTCAGAGACACAGCGGTAATGGCAGCTCTGAAACCCGAGCAGTGCCGCCCCAAACCCCTGCAATGTTATTCTCACCAGTCAGCTCGGTGCTAAACCCTGCCATTGTTCTGAGATAATTTTGGAGACGTGTAATTCCAGATGGAGAGGGCCGCGGGCGTTTTGTCGAGGTGAAGCGGTTTAGCCAAGCTCAGGCATGCTAGGAGACAGCGCTGGCGAGGGGAGCCAAACCTTTGCACTGTGAGAGAAAGGAAGCGCCATTAGCGCCAATCACAGCCTCACCGCTGTCATCGGTTTATTCTACAGCCTTTTAATTTTCTGATTTTGCTCTATTGAGTTCTCACCTGGATGTTGTACGTGAGCACCACCTTCTGGACATCCAGAACAGTAGCAAGGTGCTGATGTCACAGCCACCTGCCTCAAGACTAGCACTGAAGAAGAGGAAGATGATGATGAAGCCACTGATGTCTGCCCCGAGCCAGGTGGCCTATCAGGTTGGTGCTGAACCCTGCTTTCTGTAGCATGAAGCAAGTATTGCTGCTCCCCCTACTCACGGGTTACCCCCCAGCTCTTAGTCAGGTTTCCCCAAACATTTTGCGGTACCCAACTATACAGCTGGGAAGAGTGCGGCACTGTGGGAGTAACATGTTTTTGCCTAAGAACACACTACGAAAGCCGTGGCAAAGACTAAAACTCAGGACCTTTCACTCTCAAGTCGAGCACCCTTACCCACTACGCCACCGCCTCCCCCACTCATTGATGGGAGAGGGAGGGAGGGAGGGAGAGAGAGACAGAGAGAGAACAGCATGAAAATGTACTGTATCATTAGGATAATAATAATAGTAATAATAGTAATCAATACAGTTGTAATATTAGTGAAAATAGTTCATACGTCTTGTAAAATTCATACCTAACTATTATTCAATACCATAAATGTATAGATAGTTGTAGGTGTTTTCATATTTGTCTCACTATACAGGTCCATTTTGACTGTTTTAATGCTTTCATTTCATATAAGCTGCCGGAATTTTCAGGGTCTCCACTCCTCAACCTTTGAGCTGAAGAGTGAAAACCCAGAATTCATGAAATCTATCAAAGATGTCGATATAATAGTGTTAACAGAAACATGGTGTCACAATAATCAACTCACTCACTGTCCTCCAGGGTATAATGAAGTCACGGTGCCCTCGATAAAATTAAAAAACATATGCAAGGGAAGAACATCGGGAGGGATCTTGGTGTGGTATAAAGGAAATCTTTGCCATCAGATCTCACCAGTAAAACAGGGTAAATCACACATTTGGTTAAGATTAGACCAAACCCTGGGCATTACTGATAGAGATCTTTATCTCTGTGCTATTTATATACCCCCAGTAGATTCTCCTTATTTTGTGGAAGACATTTTTGAAACTCTCCATTCAGAAATTGCTTATTTCCAGGCTCAAGGAAAAACATACTCTTGACTCGAGACCTGAATGGACAAACAGGAGATGAACCTGATATCATCGACCCACAAGGCAACAACCATGTGTTTGGTCAATCTGCCCCATTCACCACACCAACTATCACAAGTCAGAGCAACCTTGACTCTCAAATAAATCAAAGTGGCAGGGAGGTAGTGCATCTCTGTCGGGCCTTAGGCCTGTACATAGTTAATGGTAGGTTCAGAGGGGACTCTTTAGGGAGATTCATGTTCTCCTCAGCCCTTGGGTCTAGTGTCGTGGACTATGCAATCACTGACATGGACCCTGCCACTATCAGTGCATTCACTGTCAGACAGCAATCCCCCCTCTCAGACCACAACCAAATAAACGTGTTCCTTAAACTTTCAGGTCACATAAGTGACACTAAGAGGGAACCCAATGAACTGTACACATTAAATCCTGCTTATAGATGGGGCCCAGACAGTGGAGACAAATTCTTTATGGCCTTGAACTCACCTGATCTAATGAATGACATAACAATACATAACACTAATCAAAATATCCCTACCAGAAATGGTGTAAACAAGGCCATAGATGATATTAATATGCTATTTCAAAAGGCAGATATTAAAGCTGACCTTAAACAAAAAAGGAAGCCTGTTAAAAGGCAAAACACAGAAAAATGGTTTGATCAAGAGTGTAAGATGATCAGAAAGGATCCGAGAAAAATAGCAAATGAAAAACATCGGCAACCAAACAACCCAGCCCTGCGCATTAGGTATAACGAAATTTTAAGCAAATACAAACGTACAATTAGAACAAAAAACAAAATTATACCCACATGAAACTTGAAGATATTGAGAATGCCATAAATCAGAATCAATTCTGGGATATGTGGAACAAATTCGACACAAAGCAACCACAAGCACTACCTATCCAAAATGGTGAGATCTGGAGAGCACATTTTGAAAATCTGACATACCAATAAATCAAATTAACTCAGATCAATGCATCATGAAAGAAAAACTCCAAACATTAGAGGAAACAATTAAAGACAACCAAAACCCCCTTGATTTCCCAATTACTTGGGAAGAACTGATCACACAAACAAACACTCTTCAGCCAAGGAAAGCTTGTGGTCCAGACAGCATTAAAAACGAAATGCTTAAATGCAGCACCCCACATATGCAAGGTGCAGTGTTGAAATTGTTCAACATCGTACTACAGTCAGGACATTTTCCTGACATCTGGTGCAAAGGGCTGATTTCCCCAGTTCATAAAAGTGGGGACAAATCAGACCCTAACAACTACCGTGGGATCTGTGTCAGCAGCTGCCTGGGTAAATTATTCTGTTGTATTCTCAACAAAAGAATACTAGATGTCTTAGAGCAACACTCTATTTTGAGTAAAAACCAAATTGGTTTCCTCCCAAAACACTGCACCACTGACCATGTATATACCCTTCACACTTTAATTAACAAACATGTACACCAAACAAAAAATGGTAAGATATTCACTTGCTTTATTGATTTCAAGAAAGCTTTCGACTCTATCTGGCATGAGGGGCTCTATTACAGACTCCTACATTGTGGTATAGGGGGAAAAATATATGATCTGGTTAAATCAATGTATTTAGAAAATAGATGTGCTGTTAAAATTGGAGACAAACGAACCAAATTCTTCACCCAGAGAAGAGGTGTCTGTCAGGGCTGCAATTTTTCAGTCCAACTCTGTTCAACATCTATATAAATGAACTTGCTGCTCAGCTGGACCAATGTGCTGCTCCTGGCCTCTCCCTCCTAGATCGAGAGGTGAAGTGTCTGTTTTATGCCGATGACCTTGTCCTACTGTCTCCTATTGAACAGGGACTACAGCAACAGCTGGAAATAGTGGAAAAATATTGTCAAAACTGGGCCCTGGTAGTAAATATGAAGAAAAGTAATATTATGATTTTTCAAAAACGCCCCAGATGCCAAGAAAATGAACACCAGTTCACCATAAATAACCAGATCATTGAACATAGTATGAGTTATACCTACCTCGGTCTAACCATAACAGCATCAAGAAGTTTCAACATGGCAGTGAAAAAAGCCCAAAGAGCTCTAAATGCAATTAAAAGAAATTTTTATAATTTCCAAATTCCTGTAAAAATCTGGCTTAAAATATTTGACAGTGTCATCCAGCCCATTGCGCTATATGGTAGTGAAGTTTGGGGTCCACTCAGTCATCATAGCTTTACCCACTGGGACAAACATCCAGCTGAATCTTTACACGCAGAACATTTTACACATAGACAGAAAAACACCAACAAATGCATGTAGAGCAGAATTAGGCAGATACCCGCTGATAATTAATATCCAAAAGAGAGCACTTCAATTCTTTAACCACCTTAGATCCAGCCCCCCTGACGCCCTGCACTCCAAAGCTCTTTAAACCCAAGAGCTGAGCCCAGAAAAGAGTCTCCTGTGTCAGCTGGTGCTGAGACTCACCGCCCCCCCCTCAGACACACTCTGACCAGCCTCACACCAGCACTGCTTCCCAAACACCAATCAGAGTCAAACTAAATATCTCAGTTTTCCCAAACACCAACACAAACTCTGACACACGGACGGCCTCACACCAGCACTGCTTCCTAAACACCAATCAGAGTCAAACTAATTATCTCAGACACACTCTGACCGGCCTCACACCAGCACTGCTTCCCAAACACCAATCAGAGTCAAACTAATTATAACGCAATGTCAAGAAACCTACTTAGAACACTGGAAAGAAGAAACTAAGAACCAAAGCAGATTAGAATGTTATCTGGCCCTAAAAAGTAAATATGAACAGGCAGAATATCTCTCCACTGTCAGGGATAGACAGCAGAGACAGATCCTCACCAAGTACAGGCTCAGTGACCACCAATCGGCAATCGAAAAAGGACGACACAAGAAATCATGGCAACCAAAAGAGAACAGACTATGCGGCCACTGCTCGGCAGGTGAGGCGGAGACAGAGATGCACTTCCTCCTAAAATATGAAAAATTCAAAGAAATAAGAAACACCTATTATAACAAATTTAGCTGCAAAATCCCAGATTTCAAAGAGAGGAACGAGCTCTCAACACCAAAGATAGTCCTGGGGGAAGGAGACATGGCAGGCGATCTGACCAGCAGAGGGCGGAAATGAGCAAAGAGACACACATATACTGCAAACACAAGACGGATCTATCCTAGTATTTGGGGCCGACCTCTGTGTAATTACTTTAGCAAGGCAATCCTGTCTGGATCTCACATATTACTGTATGAGTGTAGAACAGTTCACATACAATGGGTCAACAAAATATCAGAGGCACCCCAGAAAAATGGCTTTAAAATTTAGGCTTCGGGGTGCTCCGGTGGCCATCGGTCTAAGCGCGTGCACCATAAAGGCTGTGGCCTTCCTGCGGCGACCCGGATCGATTCCGGCTTGGGTCATTTGCTGCATGTCTTCCCCATTCTTCACCGCAACTTTCCTGTCTTTCTCTAATGTGTGACTATCAAAAAAGGAAAAAATCCCAAAAAAAAAATCTTAAAAAAAAAAAAATTAGGTTTCTGAACGTCAAATACAGACGTATCTGCACTTGTCAGTCCTATTGGTTTGAATGCTCATTAGCAGCATGCATCTGCTCGAGTCCTCTGGCCACATGCCAAATCAAGTTACTTGCTTGTGTGTGCATAACCCAAACATAAGGGTTTATAACTCAGATCTCAGCATCACAGAGACTGGGGAAATGGCCTTAATAAAACGGGACACTATTGCCCTGGAGAATTCTAAGGGATAGTGTGCTTGCTGCAGCAAAGCAGCGCACTTTACACTCGCACATACTTCTGCTGCAGCAAAGCAGAGCACTATACACTACTACATACTTCTGCTGCAGCAAAGCAGCGCAATTTACACTTCTACATACTTCTGCTGCAGCAAAGCAGTGCACTTTACACTCCTACATACTTCTGCTGCAGCAAAGCAGTGCACTTTACACTCCTACATACTTCTGCTGCAGCAAAGCAGCGCACTTTACACTCCTACATACTTCTGCTGCAGCAAAGCAGCGCACTTTACACTCCTACATACTTCTGCTGCAGCAAAGCAGCACACTTTACACTCCTACATACTTTTGCTGCAGCAAAGCAGCACACTTTACACTCCTACATACTTCTGCTGCAACAAAACAGCACACTTTACACTCTGACATACATTTGCTGCAGCAAAGCAGCATACTTTACACTCCTACATACTTCTGCTGCAGCAAAGCAGCACACTTTACACTCCTACATACTTCTGCTGCAGCAAAGCAGCACACTTTACACTCCTACATACTTCTGCTGCAGCAAAGCAGCACACTTTACACTTGTACATACTTCTGCTGCAGTAAAGAAACGCTCTTTACACTCCTACATACTTCTACTGCAGGAAAGCAGCACAAATTACACTCCTACATACTTCTGATGCAGCAAAGCAGCGCACTTTACACTCCTACATACATCTGCTGCAGCAAAGCAGCACACTTTACACTCCTACATACATCTGCTGCAGCAAAGCAGCACACTTTACACTCCGACATACATCTGCTGCAGCAAAGCAGCACACTTTACACTCCCACATACTTCTGCTGCAGGAAAGAAGCGCACTTTACACTCGTACATACTTCTGCTGCAGTAAAGAAGAGCTCTTTACACTCCCACATACTTCTGATGCAGCAAAGCAGCGCACTGTACACTCCTACATACCTCTGCTGCAGTAAAGAAGCACACTTGACACTCCGACATACGTCTGCTGCAGCAAAGCAGCACACTTTACACTCCTACATACTTCTGCTGCAGCAAAGCAGCACACTTTACACTCCTACATGCTTCTGCTGCAGCAAAGCAGTGCACATTTCACTCCTACATACTTCTGCTGCAGCAAAGCAGCGCACTTTACACTCCTACATACTTCTGCTGCAGCAAAGCAGCGCACTTTACACTCCTACATACTTCTGCGGCAGTAAAGAAGTGCTCTTTACACTCCTACATACTTCTGCTGCAGTAAAGAAGCGCACTTGACACTCCGACATACGTCTGCTGCAGCAAAGCAGCACACTTTACACTCCTACATACTTCTGCTGCAGCAAAGCAGCACACTTTACACTCCTACATACTTATGCTGCAGCAAAGCAGCACACTTTACATACTTCTGCTGCAGCAAAGCAGCACTACATGCTTCTGCTGCAGCAACGCAGTGCACATTTCACTCCTACATACTTCTGCTGCAGCAAAGCAGCGCACTTTACACTCCTACATACATCTGCTGCAGCAAAGCAGCGCACTTTACACTCCTACATACTTCTGCTGCAGTAAAGAAGCGCTCTTTACACTCCTACATACTTCTGCTGCAGCAAACCAGCGCACTTTACACTCCTACATACTTCTGCTGCAGCAAAGCAGCACACTTTACACTCCTACATACTTCTGCTGCAGCAAAGCAGCACACTTTACACTCCGACATACTTCTGCTGCAGCAAAGCAGCACACTTTACACTCCTACATACTTCTGCTGCAGCAAAGCAGCGCACTTTACACTTGCTGCTCCTTACATACATTCTGCTGCAGCAAAGCAGCACACTTTACACTCCGTACATACTTCTGCTGCAGCAAAGCAGCACTTTACACTTACATACTTCTGCAGCAAAGCACACTTTACACTCCTACATTCTGCTGCAGCAAAGCAGCGCACTTTACACTTTACATACATTCTGCTGCAGCAGTAAAAAGCAGCACACTTTACACTCCTACTTCTGCTGCAGCAAGCAGCAGCACTCTGCAAAGCTTCTGCTGCAAAAGCACTTTACACTCCTACATATCTGCTGCAGCAAAGCAGCACACTTTACACTCGCACATACTTCTGCTGCAGTAAAGAAGCGCTCTTTACACTCCTACATACTTCTGCTGCAGCAAAGCAGCACAATTACACTCCTACATACTTCTGATGCAGTAAAGCAGCGTTTTTACACTCCTACATACATCTGCTGCAGCAAGCAGCACACTTTACACTCCTACATACATCTGCTGCAGCAAAAGCAGCACATACATTTTGCAGCAAAGCAGCACACTTTACACTCCTACATACATCTGCTGCAGCAAAGCAGCACACTTTACACTTTACATACATCTGCTGCAGCAAAGCAGCACTTTTACTTTACACTGCAGCCAGCACACTTTACATACATACATTTGCTGCAGCAAAGCAGCACTGTACACTCCTACATACTTGCTTACACTCCTACATACTTCTGCTGCAGCAAAGCAGCACATACTTTACTTTACTCCTACATACTTCTGCTGCAGCAAAGCAGTGCACTTTACACTCTACATATTTTTGCAGTAAAGAAGCACTTCCTACATACTTCTGCTGCAGCAAAGCAGCACAAATTACACTCCTACATACTTCTGATGCAGCAAAGCAGCGCACTTTACACTCCTACATACATCTGCTGCAGCAAAGCAGCGTACTTTACACTCCGACATACATCTGCTGCAGCAAAGCAGCACACTTTACACTCCTACATACTTCTGCTGCAGCAAAAGCACACTTTACACTCCTACATACTTCTGCTGCAGCAAAGCAGCACACTTTACACTCCTACATACTTCTGCTGCAGCTTATTACCCTAAAGAAGCAGCACTTTTTACACTTCGTAGGAAAGAAGCGACTTTACTTCTGCTGCAGCAAAGCAGCATACTTTACACTCCTACATACTTATGCTGCAGCAAAGCAGCACACTTTACACTCCTACACACTTCTGCTGCAGCAAAGCAGCGCACTTTACACTCCTACACACTTCTGCTGCAGCAAAGCAGCGCACTTTACACTCCTACATACTTCTGCTGCAGCAAAGCAGCGCACTTTACACTCCTACATACATCTGCTGCAGCAAAGCAGCACACTTTACACTCCTACATACTTCTGCTGCAGCAAAGCAGCACACTTTACACTCCAAAGCGGCAAAACAGCACACTTTACATACATACTTTGCTGCAGCAAAGCAGCACACATATTTTACACTCCTTACATACTTCTGCTGCAGCAAAGCAGCAAACAGCACTTTACACTCCTACATACTTCTGCTGCAGCAAAGAAGCACACTTTACACTCCTACATATTCTTGCAGGAAAACAGCAAATTTCACTCTACATACATTTGCTGCAGCAAAGCAGCACTTTACACTTACATACATCTGCTGCAGCAAAGCAGCACACTTTACACTCCTACATACTTCTGCTGCAGCAAAAGCACACTTTACAGCACATCTTTACAGCACCTTACATACTTCTGCTGCAGTAAAGAAGCGCACTTGACACTTACATACTTCTGCTGCAGCAAAGCAGCACACTTTACACTCCTACATACTTCTGCTGCAGCAAAGCAGCACACTTTACACTCCTACATACTTCTGCTGCAGCAAAGCAGCACACTTTACACTCCTACATACATCTGCTGCAGAAAAGCAGCACACTTTACACTCTTTTACATACATTCTGCTGCAGCAAAGCAGCACACTTTGAACTCCTACATACTTCCTGCAGCAGCAAACTGTACACTCCACACTTCTGCTGCAGTTTTCACATACGTCTGCTGCAGCAAAAGCACACTTTACACTCCTACATACTTCTGCTGCAGTAAAGCAGCACACTTTACACTCCTACATACTTCTGCTGCAGGAAAGAAGCGCACTTTACACTCTGACATACGTCTGCTGCAGCAAAGCAGCACACTTTACACTCTGACATACTTCTGCTGCAGCAAAGCAGCACACTTTACACTCAACATACTTTTGCTGCAGCAAAGCAGCACACTTTTACACTCCTACATACTTCTGCTGCAGCAAAGCAGCACACTTTACACTCCTACATACTTATGCTGCAGCAAAAGAAGCACACTTTTACACTCCTACATACATCTGCTGCAGCAAAGCAGCACACTTTACACTCCTACATACTTCTGCTGCAGCAAAGCAGCACACTTTTTACATACTTTTGCTGCAGCTACACTTTACTCTCCTACATACATCTGCTGCAGCAAAGCAGCACATTTGCAGCTACAACGCTGCTGCAGCAAAGAAGCTCTTTACACTCCTACATACTTCTTCTGCAGCAAAGCAGCATACTTTACACTCCTACATACTTATGCTGCAGCAAAGCAGCACACTTTACACTGCAGCAAAGCAGCACAAATTACATACATACTTCTGCTGCAGCAAAGCAGCGCATTTTACACTCAAGACATACTTCTGCTGCAGCAAAGCAGCACACTTTACACTCCTACATACATCTGCTGCAGCAAAGCAGCACACTTTACACTCCTACATACTTCTGCTGCAGCAAAGCAGCACACTTTACACTCCTACATACTTCTGCTGCAGCAAAGCAGCGCACTTTACACTCCTACATACTTCTGCTGCAGCAAAGCAGCGCACTTTACTTTACCTCTGCAGCAAACTTCTGCTGCCTACAAAGCAGCACACTTTACACTCCTACATACTTCTGCTGCAGCAAAGCAGTGCACTTTACACTTTACATACTTCTGCTGCAGCAAAGCAGTGCACATACTTCTGCTGCAGCAAAGCAGCACACTTTACTCTTACATCTGCTGCAGCAAAGCAGCGCACTTTACACTCCTACATACTTCTGCTGCAGCAAAGAAGCGCACTTTACACTCCTACATACTTCTGCTGCAGCAAACCAGCGCACTGTACACTCCTACATACTTCTGCTGCAGTAAAGAAGCGCTTTACACTCCGACATACGTCTGCTGCAGCAAAGCAGCACACTTTACACTCCTACATACTTCTGCTGCAGCAAAGCAGCGCTTGAACTCGACATATACACTCTGCTGCAGCAAAGCAGCACACTTTACACTCCTACATACTTCTGCTGCAGCAAAGCAGCACACTTTACACTCCTACACACTTCTGCTGCAGCAAAGCAGCGCACTTTACACTCCTACACACTTCTGCTGCAGCAAAGAAGTGCACTTTACACTCCTACATACTTCTGCTGCAGCAAAGAAGCGCACTTTACACTCCTACATACTTCTGCTGCAGCAAAGCAGCACAAATTACACTCCTACATACTTCTGATGCAGCAAAGCAGCGCACTTTAGACTCCTACATACATCTGCTTTTTAGAACTCCTACATACATCTGCTGCAGCAAAGCAGCACACTTTACACTCCCACATACATTTGCTGCAGCAAAGCAGCACACTTTACTCTCCTACATACTTCTGCTGCAGCAAAGCAGCACACTTTACACTCGCACATACTTCTGCTGCAGTAAAGAAGCGCTCTTTACACTCCTACATACTTCTGCTGCAGCAAAGCAGCACAAATTACACTCCTACATACTTCTGATGCAGCAAAGCAGCGCACTTTACACTCGCACATACATCTGCTGCAGCAAAGCAGCACACTTTACACTCCGACATACATCTGCTGCAGCAAAGCAGCACACTTTACACTCCAACATACATTTGCTGCAGCAAAGCAGCACACTTTACACTCCTACATACTTCTGCTGCAGCAAAGCAGCACACTTTACACTCGTACATACTTCTGCTGCAGTAAAGAAGCGCTCTTTACACTCCTACATACTTCTTCTGCAGCAAAGCAGCGCACTGTACACTCCTACATACTTCTGCTGCAGTAAAGAAGCGCATTTGACACTCCGACATACGTCTGCTGCAGCAAAGCAGCACACTTTACACTCCTACATACTTCTGCTGCAGTAAAGAAGCGCTCTTTACACTCCCACATACTTCTGCTGCAGGAAAGAAGCGCACTTGACACTCTGACATACGTCTGCTGCAGCAAAGCAGCACACTTTACACTCCTACATACTTCTGCTGCAGCAAAGCAGCACACTTTACACTCCTACATACTTCTGCTGCAGCAAAGCAGCATTCTTTACACTCCTACATACTTCTGCTGCAGCAAAGCAGCACACTTTACACTCCTACATACTTCTGCTGCAGCAAAGCAGCGCACTTTACACTCCTACATACTTCTGCTGCAGCAAAGCAGCACACTTTACACTCCTACATACTTCTGCTGCAGTAAAGAAGCGCTCTTTACACTCCTACATACTTCTGCTGCAGCAAAAAGCACTCCTACATACTGTACAACTTCTTGCTGCACACTCCTACATACTTCTGCTGCAGTAAAGAGCACTTGACTTGATGTCTGCTGCACAAGCGCTTTTTCTGCTGCAGCAAAGCAGCACACTTTACACTCCTACATACTTATGCTGCAGCAAACTCCTACACACTTTACACTGTACACTCCCTACCGACATACTTCTGCTGCAGCAAACTTATGCTGCAGCAAAGCAGCACACTTTACACTCCTACATACTTCTGCTGCAGCAAAGCAGCGCACTTTACACTCCTACATACTTCTGCTGCAGCAAAGCAGCACACTTTACACTCCTACATACTTCTGCTGCAGCAAAGCAGCGCACTTTACACTCCTACATGCTTCTGCTGCAGCAAACCAGCGCACTTTACACTCCTACACACTTCTGCTGCAGCAAAGCAGCATACATTTCACTCCTACATACTTCTGCTGCAGCAAAGCAGCACACTTCACACTCCTATATACTTCTGCTGCAGCAAAGCAGCGCACTTTACACTCCTACATACTTCTGCTGCAGCAAAGCAGCATACTTTACACTGCTACATACTTCTGTTGCAGCAAAGCAGCACACTTTACACTCCTACATGCTTCTGCTGCAGCAAAGCAGCGCATTTTTTACTCCTACACACTTCTGTTGCAGCAAAGCAGCGCACTTTACACTTGTACATACTTCTGCTGCAGCAAAGCAGCGCACTTTACACTCCTACATACTTCTTCTGCAGCGAAGCAGTGCACTTTACACTCCTATGTGCTTCTGCTGCAGCAAAGCAGCGCACTTTACTCTCCTACATACTTCTGCTGCAGCAAAGCACCGCACTTTATACTCCTACGTACTTCTGCAGCAGCATTGAAGCGCACTTTAAACTCCTACATACTTCTGCTGCAGCAGTAAGTCACAGTAAGTTTTTTGCAGTTTTCAGAAGACATAATGCAGAGCGCACTCTGAGATGAGTATGCCAAAGGGTTCTTCTTTAAAAATAAAAATGAAAAAAACTGTTGTTTTCCCTGTTTTGCCTCCTGAAATTTATGCAAACAAACACAGATTTGTTATTAAAATGTGTTGATTTCTATCCTGCCTCATACCATACCATTTTCAAACAATATGTCTCCATTCTTAAAGCTGTGACCTGTTGTTTGCAGGGGAGTTTTTGGTCCATTCATTGTCAGTGGTTTTCGGCCATTTTTCACTCTCACTGCACTTTCATGCTAGCTAGAAACCCCATTCCACTTGTAAAAGGTTTAGCTTACTTACTGCATATTAAGAGTACAGTTCAACTTTTTGATAACTTTTTCAACTTTTACCTACTTTAAACATTTCAACTGCACTAACATTTTAATAACAATCACTACCTGTTATGATTCTAATCTGTTCTGTCATGATTCTGCCATGTTTGTTATGATTCTGCCACTCCCTGTTATGTTTATGATTATGTCTGTTAGGTTTTGCCATGTTCGGTTTCGTTTTTGTACTTTGCCATGTTTTTCGTTTTTGCCATTCCCAATCCACTATTCTGTTAGATTCGGTCCATGTCTTTTGTTCATGCCCTTCATTGCACTTTGTCTCCCTGTCTGGTCTCTTGTTAAGTTACAGCTTCTCCCAGTCCTGCGTGTCACATGCTTAGGTGATTTCATGGTTTCTGGGTTTCAAACATTCCTTTTAATCTCGTTTGCTTCCTTCGCCTCTCTTTTCTATATTACTAACCAATACTAACAGTTTGTTGTTTTCGTTAAAGTTACTAACCCAAACTAACATTGTATATAATACTAACTTACTAACGAGCACTAGGGATTGTATAGCTGCACTTACTAATTGATTAACAAGCTCTCAGCTTTTCGCCCTGTTCTAGTCTCCGCCTCTTGCCTGCACTTAGTCTTTGCTGCAATTCAGCAGATCCTCTGCACCTGCTCCACTCTGTCCTACCTCTCATTATCTGTGCACATTAGAACTCCCTAACCGGAGCTGTATGTTTTGTCATAGGTTGTCTCGTGTTCCCTGTCCGCGTTTTGGCTTTTGCCAATTTCATGTGATTAGGTTCTCCCTCATGTTCCCTCCTTTGTAATTAGTCTGATCCTCATCACCTGATCCTAATCATAGCATGTGACTTCCCTTGAGTGTATTTAAGCTGTCTTCTCACTGCAGTTCCCCGTCAGAATGTTTCCTCTTGTTTACCTGTGCTGCTATCTTTCGCCTTGTACTCATAGTGTTAATCTTCTGACTGGACCGCCCGACTTACGATTTTTGGCTCTGCTCTTTTGTACTTTTGTCTGCATCTGTTTTCGAACCCTTTTTTGCCCGACTACGAGTTTTATGTTTGCTGCCCTGGTAACGGTTTGGATTTCGCCCTCTGGATTTTGGCTTTGCTTCTCTGACAAACCTGTGCCTGTGTACCGAACCTGTTTTTGCCCGACCACGAGTACTGTGTTTGCTGCCCTGGTTTTCAACTCTCATTCTGCCCTACTGGATTGTGATTTTTGGATTGTGGACTTTTGTACCTTTGCCTTCTGCCCTGCGGGGGTTTCCCCCCCCGCTAATAAACCCTCATCTACTGCATTGCTTGGTTCTCGCGTCTGGTTCCTGAGCGTATCCTCACACTACCATCACATACTGTATACCTCTTCAACTACTGAAGCGACTTCAGATTCACCCTTTTAAACTTTTCAAGCAGAAGTAATCGCACATTTTCATTAAAATGTACCGTTTTCCATTCTCAGTTTTACTCCAATAGTTTTTTGACAAAAAGTTCCGTGAATGTAAAGAAGTTATGACAGTTCAACAGCGAAGTTGTTTTCCTTTATTTTGCAAGGAATTACTGAGAATAAAAAAACAACAATAAACAATATGTTTCTGGGATTATGAACTCCATAAGACAAGATTTTCTTCATTCAACCTTGTGGGGTGATTCATCCTCTGCATTTGACCCATCTCAGTTCCTTAGAAGTCGCAGTGCAGCACCTGGGGACCAGCTCCCCTTCTAAAGCAGAGCCTTGGTCAAGTCAAGGGCAATAGCAGGAGAGTACTGTACCTGCAGTGCATATTTTTCAGGGTGGAGGAAACCAGAGTGTCTGGAGAGGAGCCACACAAACACAGGGAGAACATGCGAACTACAGGCTTCAAACCCCCTACATCCTTATTGCAAAGCAACAACTTTAACCACTGTCGCACTCAGCACTTAGTTTTGTGAACCGTTCAAAACTAAATCCAAACAAAGTTTGGGGTGACTACGCTTTTAAAAATTTGGGACACTGTCCTGTTCTGCTATAGTTTCATAAGATGATGGATTCTTTTCTTGTTCCAAGCAGAGTGGAGAAGTTGCCACTGTTCTTCTGTAGACTGTCTCACTTGCGTCTGTCCAAGACTAAAAAAAAACAGTTGATATGGAAAATAAAATGAAATACAGACATTTATTTCTAAAACAATTTTTTAATTTAGCATTTGGAATTTCAAATAGACTTTTTATCTTCAGCAACACCAATGTGGGAAACAAAAAGTCAACATCTAGAGCTAGATTTAAATTAAAAAAAATGGGAGGTACCTCAGTCTTTTGCAGAGTACTGTATGTTGGCTTATATTACCATTGCAAACATATCAATATAAAAAGACACAAGTAAATAACTTAAGTGCTATAAGCACTACTATATATGATCTGTCTCAGTCATTGATGTTTCAGCTGGTATATTTTATAATTGCTTGTGAAGTATGTCCCCCAAGATGGTATTCAATAATGGTATTTTTTTTAAAAGCAGAAAACATTAACTTCAGAGTTAGACTTCATATTGAAGTGGGCAAGTGAAATAGCAATAATATACCTCAACCAGTGATTCTACACCTACCAATCTATCATCTGCGTGTAATGGCAGAATACTGTCTGCCAGCCTGTTCCTGCATTAAAAAAAAAATCCGTTAGTGAGAGTTGTAGAGTGAGGCGATAGACCATTTGAGCAAACGTAATATCCTCCACTGGATTAAACCGGCCCGTCTGAAGTGAAAATACTTGAAAAAGATAAACACTTTCTCACAAAATGTACATATTTGCAAACTTCTGATAGTTGAATTATGACAAGAACTTATCTTTTTCACTTTGTTATTCCCTGACAAGCCTCTCACTTCTGTATTTGCATACATTTGAGCTATTCCCCTATGTTTGTTGCTATGCGATTGAACAATTTTTTTTAAAGATCAATAATTCGTGGCATTCCCAGGTAGACACTACAGTCAGCTGTGCTACTACCCATCAAAGGTTTTTGCACACCCCGATATTTTCTGTAATTGTTGGTTTTTTAAATTTTGTTCTTGTATAATAGTCTCATATTGGTTGTATAAGAGAAAGGTAGGAAAACTGAAGCCCAATTTATAAACCATGTATATGACAAAACAAGTTAAGAAAAACCAGGATCAGTCATATTGTCAGTATTTAAGCAGATCAGTAACGATGGTCTAATCCAGTGTTTCTCCAACCTCTCCTGGAGAACCACCTGTCCTGCATGTGTTAGATCTCATGCATCCTGCTCCAGCACAGGTGATTCAAATGATCTACTCATTATCAAGCAGCTTTAGGGGGTTGATAGCGAGCTGATCATTTCAATCACCTGTGCTGGATTCCTTGTGGATTTTTCTTGTAAATGTATTATTTGTTATAAACAAGTATTGGGTTCCAGTGATTTCTTTGTTGCAAACATACATGTAAGACTAAGACTTGACAAGATGTTAGGGTGGGCAAAAACGTTTGACTGGTAATATAAGGCTTAGAAGGGGAGGTTTGATTCATGCTCGTCTTAAGTTGCAGCGTTAGACCAAGGAGCTCCATCTTTGAAATACAACTAGTTCAGAACATGATTTCCACAAGAATATTCAATTGCGTTTGCCAGGCATGATAATTAGCTGTAACCTGAAGGTTGGCAATGCCAGTCATGGACCAGTAGTGGATACCAGTGGTGACGGAAGCTATCAAACTTAAGTAGGCCGCCTTTCGGGCTTGGCATGGAGGATTACAGCGGAGTCATGACTCAGCTGACCTGTGCCGGCAGGCTAGAAGGACTGCAGCCACAGTGGACGCAGAAGCAAAACTCAGGTTGGGAGGAGTTCAGGGAGGCTATGAAGAAAGACTTTTGGATTGCCTCCAAGAGGTTCTGGCAAAACTGTCAGATGACTCAGAAAGGGGAGGCAGGGCTTTGCCCAGCCTGTCTTCAGCAGGGGTGGGGAACTGCTGACCTCGACTGGAGCTATTGTTTGGCGGTGGAAGGAGCACTTTGAGGAACTCCTGAGTGCAGCAGACAAGCTATCTGTTGAGGAGGCTGGGAAGGAGGACTCGGGTGAGTCTCTGCCTTTCTACCTGGTGGAAGTCACTGAGGTGGTTGGAAAGCTCTGTCGTGGCAAGTCCCTGGGGTTTGACAGATTTCCTCTGAGAAGCTGAAGGCTCTGGATGTTTTTGGGTCGTCAAGGTGAACATGCCTGTTTAACATTACATGGGTGTCAGGTACAATGTCCTTGGACTGGCGAAGTGGAATGGTGGTAACCATTTTTTAAAATGGGGACTGGAGCAATTGCACCAACTATAGGGCGATCACACTGCTCAGCCTTCCAGGAAATGCTTACGCCGAGGTGCTGGAAAGGAGGCTACATCCAATTGTCATACGTCGGATTCAGGAGGAGCAATGTGGGTTCCATTCTTCTATTAAACAATAATATTCCATACCTTAATTTAAGCGTATACCTTTATTAGTACTCTTCATATTTCATCGTCGACAGTCTTTCAGTTAACATAAATTCCCCAAGCTTGTCCTGTTAGCTTGGTTATCCACAACCACTTTTTTCTTATTTGCGTATGAGTTTGTTAAAGGAAAAAAGAAAAAATGATGCATCGATTTATAATCACCAAAGCATCTACTAGCTCAGACACGTCTAGAGCAAGACCTACTCAAGAGCAGGCAGAGCACGCTACCGTTAGCTTTTCTTCCTCTCATGGTGCGGAGAATAATGCTAGAGTCGGCCAGCATGGTCTTAATGATAGGGCTCTGACGCAGCCAATGTTAAAGACGTGCCCCATGCGGATATTTCGCCAAGATCCTCGGGCATTCAACTCAAGTTGGCACCGCTCTCGACCATGGTTAGAGTACTCAGTAAAGCTAGATGCATATTTCTGTTTCCCCAGTCAAAAGTTTGCGGCTAAAAATGACAAAGACATCACGTTCACTAGACGAGGTTTCACTAATTGGAAAACGGCATTAGGGTCTGACTGGGGATTCAGTGAACATGCCTCTAGCCCAGTGTTTCTCAAACTGTCACTGTGTATGCTGGTTTTCATTGCAGTCACAAATGCAACCCGAGAATTCTATTAAGCTGTTGATTTGTTTTAATTAGTTGGATTTTTTTAACCCTCTAAATTCACATAATGAGAGAAATGCAATGCCTGCCATGGGAACTGAAAGCCCCATGTTCATATTGTGTTTATAATGCTGCAATACAAGTAATTGCACAAGATCGAATATATTTCCTAATCCAAGTCATACAAAAGTAAATTATTGAGCCCCTATAGGTTACTGCACACATGCTTAAAGTGGTAATCCATAAGATTTCCGTCTCGTTACTGTCTGTTAAGTCAGTGTCTATCAGAGAGGGGGGATAAAATAACGGTGATTGGGCATATGACCCACTGATGAAAGAACTGGTATTTCATTTTTTGCCAGGTAAAGTGATCAGTGTGTCTGTGGCGACATTCCCGCGCTATATTCAAATACAGGCGCACATCTAGTGACGCTTTTTTACGTCAGTAAGCAGTGTTTGGTCTGTCCAGAAGGTATTAGGAGCCGCAAGATATCTTGAAGGAAGTAAGGAACCACGGGAGAAGCAATGGCAAGGTAGACGTCAGAAGGGATCCAGCAGCGGTACTTTCCCTAACCTGAACCTTTGCTCTATCCCCTAACCCTAAATCTAACTTGTCCGTTGCACTATGTGTCAGTTTTACGGAAGAAATTAAGGGAGGACCGTTAAAAATGCAGCCTTCCAAGAAGCGGAAAGTACCGCTACTGGATCCCTTCTGACGTCCACCCAATGGCAATGGAAAATACCATACTGTGTAGCTATACTGTGCACAGTAGAAACTAACATTAGCTGAGACTCTGTTGAGGCTAATACTGAAACTAAAATTATAACGTAATTTCAGGAAGCAAACAGGAAAAAAGCTACATTAACCGCCTCAAC
Source organism: Gymnothorax javanicus (assembly GCA_029692085.1). NCBI lineage: Eukaryota > Metazoa > Chordata > Actinopteri > Anguilliformes > Muraenidae > Gymnothorax > Gymnothorax javanicus. The sequence goes on along the minus strand of CM056194.1, from coordinate 96,261,476 downwards.
AAATTATTTTAATAAAAAAAAAAAAATAACGTTACCCGTTAACCAACTACTGTTTTCATTATTTACACAGGGCTCTCAACTTTCGCATATTCGGCTTGAGTTTAAATGACATATTCACGTTCCCGTGCTGTAGTCAGAAATTATTCTATCAGACCGTTTGTAGAGATTCTCAGGTGGAATGGAAGTCCTTGTCCATTGAAGTTTATCAGTTTCACATGTGTTACGGTGGATTTCGCCACTAGTAATATGAAAACAATTATGATTCCGGACTTCTCACGCGTTTCTTCACTCGGGTTGGAAGCAGTGGAATTGCATAAAAATGTTTCAAATGGTCTTATTTCATTTAAACAATTTGAACGATTGTGAAACACGCATTTCGTTGATTGAATAATTACTGACTACAGCACGGGAACGTGAATGAAGCACAAATTCTCACGGCGAATGCGTGAGAGTTGGCAGCCCTTCAAGTTAATCGATTTATCATAATAGCCTAACATGTTACTGGAATGAGATGACACTAATGGATGACTAACGTCACATAATTTTTACTTTTATTGAGTTCAATTGCCGTGTCAAAGAGCATCTTTCCCGTCTGCATGAGAGTTAAGGAGGCGTCCCAGATAACATAGCAGACGTTGGCCCAACGTTGGCAATGGTTGGCAGCGTCAGAGCTGGAATTCCTACGTTGGGCCAAGACTGAACCAACGTAAGGCAAACAACCAAATAAATAGGTTGGGCAACTAACGTTGGTTCAGTGTTGGCCCAACGTTAGAGTTCTACCTGAGGTTGGTTGAAGGACTGCGTTGGTCTTAAGTTAAAATTGGTTGGCCTTAAGGTCATTTCATCTCTTTAATTGAGCAATATGGCATATAATAATAATAAATAATAATAATAATAATACATTTTATTTATTTAAAGGCGCCTTTCATGACACTCAAGGACACCTACATGTACATATAACAAAAGAAGAACTGGAAAAGTGAAACAAAACACACATGAATACAAAACAAGCAATATACAACAGACAACAAAAAAAAAACAAAAAAAACAATGGGCACCGAAAACCACATACTGTATATGTCAGTCCGAAATAAAAGTGAGTTTTTTAGTGAGAGGTCCCATGTTGGAGAACAAGCGGGTGTTCAGCTATTCGAAGGAGGGGTTGTTGGTCGTCTGAGGTTGGCCCCATTTAGCTAGCTATTATTACTATCATTAATATTAATATTAATATTATTTTTATCATCATTATTATTTTTCTTGTTATTGTAATTAAGTTGTGTAATTATTTGATTGTAATTACTTGATTATTAATTGTTGTGTAAATAAATATTATAACTGTTACTTGCAGAATACATCTATATCAGACTCCTCTTTATATTCAAACTTTAGTAATGACCCTGGGGCCTAGGCCAATTAAGTGTGCCAGCAGCCATGCCACTATTTGATCTGCTCCAGCTGTGTGGCTGAAGCTAAGCAGGTGTGGGCTTGGTTAGTACTTGGATGGGAGACCAATCCCAGTTGGTGGGCCAGTAGGTTGTGATCTTTCCCTCGGGAAGAATATGCCTGAAGGAGATGCCGTCTTTCGGATGAGACGTTAAACCGAGATCCTGACTCGCCGTGGTTATTAAAGATTCTATGACACTCTGCAATAAGAGTAGGGGGTTCCCCGGTGTCATGGCTAAAAGTTCCAACCTGGCTCTTTCGACCTGCCACCTAATCATCCCGTGATCTAATTGGCTGTGCAAATTGCCCTCTCCCTCCCCACCTCGGCCCCCAGGGCTGCCTTGAAAAAGAGATGTCAATCTCAACGGGACTTTCCTGGTTAAATAAAATAAAAAGTGTATGGGCTAAATTTAAAAGGAAATTAGTTTTAAGTTGGTAATTGGATATAAGCCAATATAAGCCGATATCAGACAGAGCAGAGGATATCAAACAGAGGAGATGATATCAGACAGAGGAGATGATATTAGACAGAGCAGAGGATATCAGACAGAGGAGACAGAGGAGGGATATCAGACAGAGGAGACAGAGGAGAGGATATCAGACAGAGCAGAGGATATCAGACAGAGGAGAGGATATCAGACAGAGGAGAGGATATCAGACAGAGGAGAGGATATCAGACAGAGGAGACAAAGCAGAAGATATCAGACAGAGGAGAGGATATCAGACTGAGGAGATGATATCAGACAGAGGAGACAGAGGAGAGGATATCAGACAGAGGAGACAGAGGAGAGGATATCAGACAGAGCAGACAGAGGAGAGGATATCAGACAGAGGAGACAGAGGAGAGGATATCAGACAGAGCAGACAGAGGAGAGGATATCAGACAGAGGAGAGGATATCAGACAGAGGAGATGATATCAGACAGAGGAGAGGATATCAGACAGAGCAGACAGAGGAGAGGATATCAGACAGAGCAGAGGATATCAGACAGAGGAGACAGAGGAGAGGATATCAGACAGAGGAGACAGAGGAGAGGATATCAGACAGAGGAGACAGAGGAGAGGATATCAGACAGAGCAGAGGATATCAGACAGAGGAGACAGAGCAGCGGATATCAGACAGAGGAGACAGAGGAGAGGATATCAGAGGAGACAGAGCAGAGAGGAGAGGATATCAGACAGAGGAGAGGATATCAGACAGAGCAGACAGAGGAGAGGATATCAGAGGAGGTGATATCAGACAGAGGAAAGGATATCAGACAGAGGAGACAGAGGAGAGGATATCAGACAGAGGAGACAGAGGAGAGGATATCAGACAGAGGAGACAGAGGAGAGGATATCAGACAGAACAGAGGATATCAGACTGAGCAGACAGAGGAGAGGATATCAGAGGAGGTGATATCAGACAGAGGAGAGGATATCAGACTGAGGAGACAGAGGAGAGGATATCAGACAGAACAGAGGATATCAGACAGAGGAGAGGATATCAGACAGAGGAGAGGATATCAGACAGAGCAGAGGATATCAGACAGAGGAGAGGATATCAGACAGAGCAGAGGATATCAGACAGAGAGGATATCAGACAGAGGAGAGGATATCAAACAGAGCAGAGGATATCAGACAGAGCAGACAGAGGAGAGGATATCAGACAGAGGAGACAGAGGAGAGGATATCAGACAGAGCAGAGGATATCAGACAGAGGAGACAGAGGATATCAGACAGAGGAGACAGAGGAGAGGATATCAGACAGAGGAGACAGAGGAGAGGATATCAGACAGAGCAGAGGATATCAGACAGAGGAGACAGAGGAGAGGATATCAGACAGAGCAGAGGATATCAGACAGAGCAGAGGGAGAGGATATCAGACAGAACAGAGGATATCAGACTGAGCAGACAGAGGAGAGGATATCAGAGGAGGTGATATCAGACAGAGGAGAGGATATCAGATGTGTAATTGGACAAACATACTCTTGCAGCTGGACAGGAAACTATGTTTGCCTTATTGAAATTTTTAAAGGTGAACAAAGCCTCATCAGCATCACATTCCAAAACTCCGGACCCCCAGCATGAACTGCCCACAACCCCCCGCACCACCCCGTGTGACAGAAGATAGAAAGGTGCATCGAAGATAAGTGCACTTTTTCATACAAGTGCCCAGTCAGAATGCATATGGCCACCTTCCCTACTTCCTGCAGCATCAGGGGTACCTTCCCCAGAATTACATCCTGGGGATCCGACCATGAGCCCCTCGATCTCCCTATGATAATCCCCTTAGCCTCTCAGCTGCAAACAGCATTAATACTCAACCAGATGCTCAGGTTTCGGAAGCAGCAACACCTCAACTTCAGTCTCCCAGTCAACAAAGCTAAAACACTTGATTTTCTGAGTATTTGTTGAGCGGGAGTGTCCGCAAATCAAACTGCAGTTATAGGCTCTCTGCATCGTACCACTGCACTCAAGCCTGGGTTCTTTTGCGTTTCCACACAGAATCTATTTGTACAACTGAATGCACCCAGTGCAATTAAGATTTAATGGCTCAACAACAATGACCTTTCTGGGCATTAAGCCAAAAAAGCCTTGAGCATTAAGTCTCAGTCCCTAATTACATTCATTTACTCCCATTATTCTATTCTGCCACCAAGTGACATTGTGGCCAGTAGAATATTCATCCTCCTGAGTAGTGTCCATGATATAAGATCACAGCCTGCATTTTCAACTGGGAGTACAGAAAGGTACTGCAGGGAGGGGTTGTGGCTGGACCTGATACACTGGTTAAATGGTGCTAGGTTACCCTTTTCTCTAATTCCACATTCCACATTAATCCGCAACTGATCACGCCAAGGCTACTCAAAGAGATAGATCAGTACCCATCAATTTAAATGTCAGCTTCCTTTGTAGAAGCACAAAGAGTTGGAGGGTGTCTGCATTAGCCAATTTACTCTCACGCAGCAGCGTGAGCACACTTGACAAGCCTAACGACTCAAAGATCTGTGTGCTGTGGACTCTGTCCAGAAACTTCACTCCAAGGAGCTTGGAGAGACACTGGAGACAATAACAATCATGTTCCTCTGGTTGTCCTTCAGGCACTGTCAAAGTTATTGAGGTAGAGTGGTGAGGAAAATGGCGCGGTAGACTGGCACCTTAGTGGAGAGGCTTGGCTAAGTGGAGAGCCTATCCTCATCCTACTGCTTTCTACAGAACAAACCTTCACCCAACAAGGCTGGAGCTCAGTTCACTCCTGGAAGGTGCAGTGTCTACAGTTCTGCTCGACTCCAAGGTGAGACGCCCAAGGCAGAAAGTAAGACCGCTATGTTAACTAGCTTCAGTTACAACATCCCTCATAGGCCTGATTAACTGCCACCACCCCAACCCCACACCAATTCCCGATCGCCTTTTTCATCATGTGCATTAAAGATTCCCCAAACCAGCACACCTTCCCACAAATATTCTGATGGACAGACAGAAAACTCGGCTCAGTTAGTGTCGAAGATTCAGAGTCCAAGCCTTCAGAGCAGCAGAGAGCCAGTCCAATTGGTTTGGTCTTCCAGGAATAACACAGAACACAGCAGGACATCTGCTCTGCTGGAGGTATGCAAGGACTCCAAGGGATCGCGGGGGTAGGGACAGAGGAACACTAGGAGAACAGGAAGAGCTGGGAGGAAGTGAGATTGGGCAGGGGGAGAGATGGAAGATAAAGAGAGAAACACTGGGAGAAAAGGAAGAGGAGAGAAGGAGGTGATATAGGGAAAGCGAGAGGAACACTGGGAGAATGAGGGGAGAGAGAAAGGTGGAAGAGGCACTGTACAGGATATCTGCCCCAGCAGATGGGTCATTCCTTCCGACACGATATTGACCCCATGACCCCTTCCTCCTGTGGAGGGCCAGTCAAACATGCTCCGTTTCTGCGACGAACACTATCTCACCGCCAATCACAGGCAGAGCAGAAACCCAGCTTCCAGAAAGTTCTCAATTCTTCCTCATTTCCTGGCTTTAATAGACTACCTTATTCAGCGTGAACAATGCGGCTTTACATTTTTGGTGCAGGAAATTAATTCTCACTGATACTCAAATTAATCAACTTGGGAAGGACTTTTTCTCAAAGGGAAGATGACAGAGTCCAACATGGAATCGAAACTTGTACCCTCCAAGTTGCTGGGCAACTGCCTATAACCACAGCTTAAAAAGTGCACTTCCTCCAGAAGATTCAAAGTGATTGTAGCAGGATCATACCATAATACCATAGTCATACCAAATCATGTAAAGCCAATCACAGTCATTCCGAGGGCCAGTTCTCAAGCTGGAGCTATTTTTTTTGTGATTGGTCAGGAGAGATCTAAGGGAGTGCCCTGAAAGCAGAAGCGTATTGAACAATTGGTTGATCTCAGTGTCTAACAAAAAACTGTCTCCATGTCTACCACAAAGCAGTTTCTGTGTGCGTTTTTCAATTTTTGAGAAATTATGCATTTTTGTGGATGAAACCGTTTTGTGGTAAACACAGGAACTGTTGCCATGATTTCAGATTCAGCGGTAGTCTTCGTTTTAAAGCTTGAAATGCATGCAGCTGTCAAAAAGAAAGAAAAAAATAATAATTAAAAAATGTATTAACACAAGAATGACAATATTACAGAAACCACAACACACCCGCAATGCACAGCAGCGAAATCCTAAAGAAAAGGTTTGGAGTTAATATCTGTTAAATTCTTGGAGCAGCGGGTAAAATGGACTAAACCAAGAGTTTCAAGAGAACCTGCAACTGCAGCGGACTGCCAGCCAGCCATACCCATTGGGGAGTGGAGCACAAGGCTGGAATGAAATGCTACCGCTAATAATAATACATTTTATTTATAAAGTGCTTTTAACAAGCTAAACCAAACATTCAAAAGGTGCAAAAAACATAAATAATCATATATACAAGTAAAAAAACTAATAAAATACAAAGTCATATGTATTATTGCATAGTCAAAAATTAAACATAAAAAGCTATTTTAAATAGGTGCATTTTAAGTGGTGTTTTGAAGGTGGGTAGGTCAGGACAGTCTCAGGTGCGTTTGGGAAGGGAATTCCAAAGGGAGGGTCAACTATGGAGAACTCTGTCGCCCTAGGTTCGGCGCTTGGCCCTAAGTGCAGGTGATAGGAGGTTGGCGTCAGTGGAACGAAGGCAGCAGGAGGTAGTGTGATGACGGAGCATGTCAGTGAGGTATACGGGGACCTACTACAGCATTTTATGTCCTTAAGATGTTGTATGCAAAGTTTGATCAATATTAGTGACCGCCAGAGGTTACAGGTCATTCAAACATGTTTTTGGGTGAAGGAATGACGTCACAGAACGGCTATTTTTCAATAAACATCAAACCCTTCATTTATATGTTGAGAAATGCTGTATACTACTTAAAAAACCAAGTTTGAGCTCTTTATGTATGTTAGAAAGGTTCAAAATGGACAGCTTCAGTTTTACATTGACCACCCTGCCAAGCCCACTTTTTGGGTCTGGGGCTGACAGGCAATCTCAAAGTAGTTTATGTGGTTAACCCATCTCTGCAGATGTAGACGACTGCAGACATGGAGCTGCTCATTTTATACACGCAGTTACCCTATTTTTTCAGTAGATTGCACACCCGGATCAGTTATTGAATATTCACTCGCAAGCCGAGCTCGAACACGGTTTAGAATATGGACGAGTTAAGTCCCATCCCTGTTTCCCAGGAATTGTATGAATTAAACTCCTCAGCCAAGCCTTATGTGCAAACTGCTTAATATACTTGCCCATAGTATCTAACCAGCAGTTAATAAAAATAATCCCTTAAGAGAGAAAAATTTTGTTGTCCTTTGTTGCAACCATGTCAGCTATAATATTGGTCAAAGGTATCCCAATTTCGTACTGAAAAAAAAAATCAGTTTTCTTGAGCAGAAATTCAACATAGTATTGTCAACATATGTCGATTTACTATCAATCATAGTCATCAGATACTAAAAACGCAATATTCCTTACATTGATGCATAGATTCGTCCCCCAAAGGATTCATTGGTCATTTACATATTTCCTCATACAATCTCTCACGAAATCCAGTCTCTTTAATGCTTGATATGACTCATGACTCATCTGCATAAAGCAGTTATAGTTCACGCCCACGAGAAACTTTCTCGGTAATTATCTCTTGATTGACACATTTTTTTTTTTTATCCAATTCCAGACAGTATAAACTTTCCACAGTAATTGAAAGACATTAATTGGACCCTCAGAAAAGTATTTAAACCCTTGCGTAACAGCAAGTTAGGTAGTGTACTTTCAAGTTTGTGCATCTGAATGAGGTGAATTGATTGGAAAAAAGACTCCCAAAAGCTAGTCAGAAGTGCTGAGGTTACGTTTACGAGTTGGAAATGTGATAAGGACATGGATAAGGGGAGTCCTTCTGAATGAAACCGAACTGGAGGGCTGATAGCATTGGTTCTCTGGCGGAGAAATTCAAAAATGTAGAGTTTTTCTTCATACTAGTAAGTACAACTATCATTGTATGGTGTAGCTATAAATTGTGTACAGCCAACTAGCTAGTGAGCCATTTCTTATTTTCGGTTTACCACTGTGATCACAGAGCTAGTTTGCCACTGTGGTTAATAAGAATTGTGAGGTGTGTAAGTGTTTGGTTGGAATGAAAGCCTGCACCCACACCGGCGCTTTCTGCATAAGGTTGAATGGCCCTGCTGTATGTGGTGGCATTTTGCTCAATGTCACAATTTGTTTCAGAATTTATGCCACATTCAACAAAATAGAATGCCGAGGTATTTGCTTGTTTGAAATGCGAACATCTCAAGCACTTTGGTCGACCCTCTGCCACGTTCATTGCACTGATTCTGTTCAATCTAGGGTAGCATACTCCCTGTTTTTTCCTGATACTGCAATGTCTGTTTTGTAAAAAATGAGTTATATTTCAGATATTACTGCGTTAGTGAGCTATACTTGCTCCTTATAGGATGTGAAAAGCATTTATACAAGCATGCGTGCACAGAGGTGGGAATTGCTAGCTTTTCATTGCAGCGTGAACATTCTGACCATAAAATAAGCAGTCCCTTCAATGAGTATGTGTGCTGGCAGATGGGGCTCTGAAGAAAAATGGACCAAATTCTAAAGTTCATCATGGAGAAAAGGCATGTTTTTGGTTTGGAGAGGTTACTGGTGACCATTGACGTCCATCCGCGCCTATTTTTATAAACTCATGCTAAATTCCTTTAGAAAATCATTAATTCATATTCAACTTCATGAGTCAAAAGCTGATTTGCGTTAAACATATGATTATTTTATGATTTAACAGTGCGCTATTTTGAGGGATCTGAGAGTTTGGGGAGCCACTTGGAGGCTCTTATTTGGCTCATAAACAGTAGATAATTTTGAATATCACGGTCAGATGAAATACACTTGTGGTCAAGGAGTTTATGATCCTAGACATGTATTGTTTTAACTCCCAGCCATTTTTCAATTTTCAGTATTTTTTTATAATTTCATTGCTGAATTTTCATGAAGATTTTTTGTGTTTGCAGCCCTTACTCTGTACTAAAAATTTTGAAAATATGATGGAATTCTGAATGCTACAAGTGTCGTTTCATTTAAAGTGCCCCTATTATGACTTTTCATTTGTCATTATTGTATTCTTGAAGTCTACTAAAAAAGGTTTAAATGAGTCATTGTCAAAAAAAACAAGAGTTTTCTCATGCTGGCCATTTCTGCACTACCTGTCCGTGAAACGTTCCATAGAGGTCCTGCCGCCCGTCCTCCCGAAAACCCCAGTGTGCTGTGATTGGTCAACCTGATCACTCACTTGCGGTTGGTTCACCATTCACGCGTCGGGAAATGCCCTTTACCATAAATGGATTTCCGCTCCAGATTGCAAATGAGCTTTAGAAAGAAATACCAGTGTAGCCTTGTGGGCGTAACCCACTTGATTCAAAGGCGTGCCAAACCATCTGCTTGGTCCGAAAATTCAAATGGTGACATCACCGATTGATGAAAAAAATGGCCAGAAGCTATTGAGGTGCAGTGCGTTTTCCGACACAGAACTTTTAAATGCACATGAAAACGATATGATTCACACTACAATATTAAAATAATGAAAAACCATAATAGGTGTACTTCTAAGCAATTTTCCTCCTCGCTGTGAAGCTCAGATCATGAGTTATAAAGCCTTAAATACAGTAATGCATACAGTGCTGTGAAAAAAGAATTTGTCCCCTTCCTGATTTATTATTTTTTTGCATATTTGTCACAATTAAATTTTTCAGATCATCAAACAAATTTTAATATCAGACTAAGATAACCTGAGTAAATACAAAATGCAGTTTTTAAATGATGATTTCATTTATTGAGGGAAAAAGCTATCCAAACCTACCTGGCCCCATGTGAAAAAGTAATTTCCCCCTAAACCTAATAACTGGTTGTGCCACCTTTGGTGAAAACAACTGCAATAAAGTGTTTGTGATTACTGGCAATGAGTCTTTCTTTCACATCGCTGTGGAGGAATTTTGGCCCACTCTTCCTTGCAGAATTGTTTTAATCCAGCCACGTTGGAGGGTTTTCGAGCATGAACGGCCTGTTTAAGGTCATGCCACATCATCTCCATCGGATTTAAGTCCGGACTTTGACTAGACCACTCCAAAACCTTCATTTTGGTTTTTTTTGAAGTCATTCAGAGGTGGACTTGCTGGTGTGTTTTGGATCACTGTCCTGCTGCATAACCCAAGTGCGCTTGAGCTTGAGGTCACAAACTGATGGTCGGACATTCTCCTTCAGGATTTTCTGGTAAAGAGCAGCATTCGTGGTTGCATCAATTACAGCAAGTTGTCCAGGTCCTGAAGCAGCAAAGCAGCCCCAAACCATCACACTACCACCACCACGTTTGACTGTTGGTATGATGTTCTTTTTATGAAATGCTGTGTTAGTTTTACGCCAGATGTAACAGGACATACACCTTCTGAAAAATTCAACTTTTGTCTCGTCAGTCCACAGAATATTTTCCCAAAAGTCTTGGGGATGACCAAGATGTTTTTTTGGCAAATGTGAGATGAGCCTTTGTGTTCTTTTTGGTCAGCAGTGGTTTTCATCTTGGAACACTCCCATGGATGGCATTTTTGCCCAGTCTTTCTTATTGTTGAATCATGAAAACGGACTTTAACGGAGGCAAGTGAGGCCTAAAGTTCTTTAGATGTTGTTCTGCGTTCTTTTGTGACCTCCTGGATGAGTCGCTGATGCACTCTTGGAGTAATTTTGGGAGGCCGGCCACTCCTGGGAAGGTTCACCACTGTTTCAAGTTTTCTGCATTTGTGTATAATGGCTCTCACGGTGTTTAGCTGGAGTCCTAAAGCTGTAGAAATGACATTGTAACCCTTTCCTGACTGATGTCAATGACTTTGTTTCTCATCGGTTCCTGAATTTCTTTAGATTGCGGCATGATGTGTTGCATTTTGAGACCTTTTAGCCTACTGCACTTTGTCAGACAGGTTCTATCTAAGTGATATTTTGATTCAACAGGTCTGGCAGTAATCAGGCCTGGGTGTGGCTAGTGAAATTGAACTCAAAAAAATGTGGTTAATCACAGTTTATTCATGATTTAACAAGGGAGGGGGGACAATTACTTTTTCACATAGGGCCAGGCAGGTTTGGGTAGCATTTTTCCATTTAAATAGGTCACACTTTAGATGAAGTGTTGCTCATAAAGGCTTTATACAGCATGTATAATGCCTTCATAAATGAGACATAATGTGATGCATGTGATGCAACTGACAATGTGACTTAGCTAGTGACAAAATGCTTAATGGCTGGCATTGTCAGCTAAGTAACATTGTCATCGTCAATTCTTGTATCACAAGCTGAATAAGGATGTGTTGGTTCACCTTTTACAAAGCATGACATTTTCTTATCGAGGGTTTGGAGCACAATGGTGATATGTCCAAATTTTGTGATTTTGAGATTTTTACCTCTTGTCACACATTTCTATCAGCCAATTCTTGGAGCACAATAATTATATGTCCATGTGCATCAGTTTTAAACAGAATGCACATTTTCATTTTGTGGCATGTCCAACAAAATCTGCTTATTTGAATTAAACATTGATATTTTGATGAATAAACATGAATAGTATTACAGAATCATCTGTCTTCCATTGCAAACAAACTTAACTTCAATCTATCACCATTGTGTTATGTCACATCAAGTGCTAGAATTGTTGGAGCACAGAGGTGACATGTTCATTTTGGCAATTTTGGCCATGAAGTCGCGGTACCACACTAATGAACACTTACATGTTCAGTATACTTATGAACCATGCAATAAAAGTGACCGATATTAAAATTATGTAAATGATGTACCTGATTTAACAGAACATTTGCAAACCTAAAAATTTTCTCAAAACCTCTAAAATGGACATAACTATTGCGCTCTGACCCCTCGTTATGTATGATTTATGAAGACATTATGTCTCATTTGAAGACATTATGTCTCATTTATGAAGACATTATATATGCTGTATAAAGCCTTTATGAGCAACACCTCATCTAAAGGGTGACCCCCTTAAATGAAATCATCATTTAAAAACTGCATTTTGTATTTACTCTGGTCATGTTTGTCTACTAGTAAAATTTGGTTGATGATCTTGAACATTTAAGTGTGACAAATATGAAAAAAAAAAAAAAAAATCAGGAAGGGGGCAAATACTTTTTCACAGCACTGTAAAGAGAGTGATTTGGGTTAAGGTGTTGCATACCGAGTTTAATCAAAAGTAAATATTTGTGACTGACGAGGTTAGGAGTTGATTTTTTTTTTTTTTTTGCAAAAGATGGATGACAGATGGAGTTAACATCATGTTTATAACTCAGCTGGTCGATGACCAGTCGAGATAAAGAGGATCTCAAATACTGACTTTTTTCACGACGATTTATTTAACAGTAAAAATATTGGACATGGTACCATACGATTTCCAGCCATACGCCGAGAAAGGACTTCACCAACAGTGCTGATTAGCAAATGCCAGCAGTTGGAAGAAAAGTCTGAGAAGATTATGGATTTTCACTGAGTTTGGAAACCCTATCAGCATTCAGAAATATGCTAATGACAACTTCTAATACCTTTAGGGCAGAGCCTAGAATTTTCACTGATGTAAGAAATCATGCAAATGACAAACAGGATTGGTGCGAAAATTGATTATATTTTCATTTATTGATTAGTTTCATTACCCAGACCTTTTTTTTTTTTTTTGCAGTTCAAAATCTGCAAGGAAAAAAATAAAAAGAATAAAGTAGGAACAGAATAAAGTGATACACTCAATTTCCCCAGGTCCCACACAGGAAGGCATAATTCAGACATCCATCCGTCTCTATAATAATTACCATGAACAGCAGCCACACATGCAAGTATATCAACTGACTCTGTACATCAAGTTTAGTTTCGATTGTCACCATTAATTTTTCCAATCCCACACAATCCCAGACAACACCGTTTCAGACAAAGACAATCTGTTGGTAAAAAAAAAAAAAAAAAAAAAAAAAAGGCTTGTGTTGCTTTCCAGTGATAAACCAGTGCCACAAAGAGCCCAAAGTGTTTGATATAATATTTAAAAGAAGAGAAAAACATTGTAATAAAGTTTTGGACCCAGACACTGCTTTTGCATGTCTAACGCCTCATCACCCTGGGAGTTTGGCATCAGGAAACACGGGCGTGGCAGTGTGCACCCGAGGTGCAACACACAACTGACCACTACAGTGCTAAATAAGGTCAGTGTTGAGCACCCTAACGCAGGTAATCCTCACATACAGGGTATCCCTATCGGAGTTAAACGTAACGACTTTTAATAAGGAAAAGACCAGACAACCATCACTCACACAATAAGGCCTCACGATCAGGTTTTACCGTTCTTAAACTATTCCGTTGGGTCCAGCTGCCAAAGAACCCAAAGAGTGATTGGTTGCATGCTACGAGCGTAACCGGGTCACTACCCACATCCACATGCAGAGTAAACACTTCTAAGAGAATAGCTCATGAAAAAAAAAGGAAGTATTTAAATTTAGCCCTTAGTGCCGGGATCACAGGCTGTGCTGCGTTTGGTCAGGTTATGGTGAGGAGGTGATTTAGCGCTCAGGTTTATGAGATCGGGCATGTAACAGTGACAAGGCCTCCTAGGCTGAGACAGATGAACCGGGCAGAAGGGGGTCAGACTTCTGGTGAAGAGGCAAAGACAGCCAACAAAGAGGCGGGGCTTTGAGAAAGGGATGAGGTTTGACTATAAACAGGTGGAGGCGGAGCTTGGAAACCAAGGTTTGGTGAATATAGGAGGCGAAAAGGCAGTTGTGAGGCAAAGCGTTACATTATGCTGAGGAGATACGGATAAGCAGAGGGCTCTAATGCCTGGCTATAAAGGTAAACAGTATCAGATGCCACAATAAACACCATATATGGAGTAAAGAGGAGGAGCCTGGGGGGAGGGTGTAAGTGCTTAGGGAAGGCGTGGCCAACGTGCCGCGGGAGCGAATCACACAGCATCCTGGGATGGGTGGAAAAGAGACTCGTCCTCCATCGTCTCGCAGGGCAGCTGCCGTCAGTGCAAATGAGTGCCACATGGACTGAGCTAGCCACATGTTAGCCACAGACGTGCTAATCATAAAGGCACAGAGGGGGTCCATTGCGCAAGTGACTATTCATGCATGAGTGTCTGCATGAGTGTGTGTAGGAGTGTTTGGGTGCGTGCAAGAGCAGGTATGAGCACATGCGTTTGCATGAGAGCACGCGAGTGCATGTTTGTATGTTTGCGCAGATGATGGAGAAAAATGGCTTTTAAAATCTGCACGATTATCTAGAAAATTGAGGTTTTTTTGTTTTTGATTGTGCGGTGTCAGGTCTGGTGGTGGTGGGGGTTTGTCAAAAAAAAAAAAAAAAAAACACAATTAAAGCAGAATGTGAATCCCTGAATATAATCAGCAGGTTCAGCACTGATGAGCGCGGGAGGGGACAGGTGTCCCGCGGTCCGTCAGAGACTGAGCACAGCTAAACAAACAAACAGGACACACCAGAGCTGGAGTGAGCTGCATGTATAGTGTCCTCAGGATTTATACAACTTAAAACATATAGCAACACATTTTCTTTTTTTTTTTTTATGGAAAGGGCATTAGGATTTTGGGTGAGGCTGATTACAGGACTAAAACTGGTTGGTAACCCCAGAAATCAGTGTGTTTGCAGAGGAAGTCTGCCCCCTGCATGCCAGACGCCATCTTGTCTCCTCCGCTCCGTCCTCTTCTTCATGGTGCCACTTTAGTGTGCTCGCTTCACTCACTCGAGACAGTGCCCCGAACGTCACCCTTTCTCCGAAGCTGTACGAGAGAGAAGAGTAACAGGAAGGGCTGTGAATTAGGGACAGGTCTGTACACGCCGTGTAACAGTCAGAATTCCTCAAGGTTACAAGCCTTCTGACACGAGAACCCAAATTTCACTACTCCCATCCTTTCCATCGTTCAGTCACACATGTGATAATGACAGTATTAATGATAACCTGCTCTCACTGGTGCCACCGCCCCAGACATTACAGCTGCATGAGCGTGACCAGCTAACAAACGGGGTGGGGGGCAATACTGATCATGAATGGGGCAGTTTGTGTGTGTGTGCGTGTGTGTGTGTGAGAGTGAGAGAGAGAGAAACACAGAGTACCTGTGTGTGAAATAGGAATATGGAGAGATGAAGTGTGTGTGCGTGTGTGCAACAGAGTGAGCATGCGTGTTCCCATGTTCGTACACTGACTCTGGGTCAGTCTGAAATCTCATTCCTCACATGTAATTCCCCCTCTTCCCGCAAGGGGATGCGACTCAAAGATGTAGCTGCGCAGACACGTCAGTTTTCGCACCGTTATAAAGCTCCAAGTTTTCTCTTGTTGAATGAGTGCACATTTCGTGACATTAGAACCCCAGCAGAAACAACTGGCAGGCCTAATTTGTGCGCGCGAGAGAAAACACAACACACCGCTTAAAGAGATAGGAGCATGCAGTCGGGGATAGTGCCGGTGAAAATGCGAGACAGATTCCCTGCTTCACTTACAACAGTGGAGTTAGGGAGGGCGGGGGGTTAGTCTTCAGTAGCCTTGGTCCCCCGCACCGAACCTTTTTGCCGAATCTACATGCAAAACAGGATGGGCCAGCCAATCAGTTAGTAATGGCCATATACCATATAGCCAGAGCAAGCAGCCAAAAGCAGGGGGCAGCGTTTGTTGCCAAGGAGGCAAATGGGTGCGGCCCATTAGCCCAGTAACCTGTTCCTGCTTGAGGAGAGATGATAACAGCAAAGAAGTCACAGAGACTCGCACAGGGGAGCATGGGAAGGAGCGCAGGTAGGATTGGGTTTGGGAGAGTTTCAGAGGTAAATAGTTGGGTAGTGGAGTTTTGGAGGTTGCGGGTTACGGGCTGGAGAGTTTTGGTGGTTGAGGGTTGCGGAGGGGGAGAGCTATGGGGGCAGAGAGTTTGTGAGGTAGAGGGTTGTAGGGGAGGGATAGTGGGTGGTGGAGAATTTTGGAGATAGAGAGTAGGGTGGCGGAGAGTTTTGGAGGTTGAGGGTTGTGGGGGTGGAGAGTTTTGGAGGTAGAGAGTTGTGGGAGATGGATAGTGGGTGGTGGAGAACTCTGGAGGTAGAGAGTTGGGTGGTGGAGAGTTTTGGAGGTTGAGGGTTGCGGGGGTGGAGAGTTTTGGAGGTAGAGTTGTGGGGGATGGATAGTGGGTGGTGGAGAATTTCGGAGGTAGAGAGTCGAGTGGTGGAGAGTTTTGGAGGTTGAGACCTGTTGGGGTGGACAGCTATGGGGCAGAGAATTTGGGAGGAGAGATGGGGATGGAGAATTTTGGAGGTTGAGAGCTGTGGTGTTTGAGAACTTTGGAAGTTGAGGGTTGTGGGGGTGGACAGCTATGGGGACAGAGAGTTTGGGAGGAGAGGTGGGGGTGGAGAGTTTTGGAGGATGAGGGTTGTGGGGGCAGACAGCTATGGGGCAGAGAGTTTGGGAAGTAGAGGGTTGTTGAGGTGGAAGAGTGGGGGTGGAGTGTTTTGGAGATTGAAGTTAGTGGGGGAGGAGAGGTATGAAGGCAGAGAGTTTGAGAGGAGAGGTGGGGTGGAGTGGAGAGTTTTGGAGGTTGAAAGCTGTGGTGGTGGAAAGTTTTGGGAGCGGAGCGTTTCGCGGCGTGGAGAGTCTCGGGGATGGAGAGTTCAGGGGATTCACATTTCCAGTAGCCGCCAGTACACTCTTACCTCCTCCAGCTCTTTCTGCGTCTCGTCCTCCATGCGACGGATGTCTTCCATGTTCAGTTCTACCCAGCGATCAAGCCAGCAGAACAGTTGCCTGTGGAAGTTCGTAAAAATCCTCTTCTCTTGCTATAGGGAGGGAAAAAGAGGAGAGGATGAGGGAGAGAGAGGGAAAGAGCGTGGGAGTGGGTGAACGGGAAAGAGAGAGAGGGAGGGACGGGGAGACACATTGTTTTTAAATTTTCCAAATGTATTTTTGACACTTTGAGCACCACAAGAAAAATTGAATTTAGTTCCATTATATTCATAAAAACACATCTCTACTGTACATACCTCCAAAGTTTGCAAACTCACACCAAAACTGAATGAATAAATACCACAAAAGGTAAGAGGAAGAAACTGTATCTTTATTCTTGGGGTGAACCGCACCTTTAAGTGGTTCTTTGGGGGGGGAAATTCTAAGCAGGTTTCCAAAGAGGTGCACAGTGAGGCTCACAAACTGAGCAGAACAGCCTTAAAATGGCCTGTTTTCCAGGCTGTGAGAAACACCAGTATCATCTGAACAGTTACCGTCAGAAACCTCTTTTATAGTCTCTTAATTTGGTTAATCTGGTTTAATACCCAATTTGTGTGCCAACAATGTGTGCGCAGTGGGACTGTTTCACATCACAGGGCCACACTGTCAAGATTTGATTTGGTACAGCGAACGCAGTAGACAGGGAAGATGCTAACCCTATGAATGAAATTTTCCACTGTTCCCTGAATGGCAAACATCTTGAACTTGACCGTGACCAGCTTGTAGGCGCACATGTGCGGGCAATCGGTCTTCGCCTCCAGCTCCTCCTGCTCGAGGGAGGAGAGAATTAGGAGCAGCGATCACAGCAGCACATAAAAGAACAGTATGGGCAGTTATCACAACAGGTAATACAACCCCAATTCCGAAATAGTTGGGACAAAGTGTAAATTGTGAATAAAATCAAAACGCAATGACTTTCAAATCACACCGGCCAGTATTTTATTCACAATAGAACAGAGATAACATAGCAAATGTTGAAACTGAGGAATTTTACAATTTTATCTACAAAATGAGCTCATTTCAAATTTGATGGCTGCTACAGGTCTCAAAAAAGTTGGGGACAGGGGCCTGTTTACCATGGTGCAGCATCCCCTCTTCTTTTTAACACAGAGTGGAGGCGTCTGGGCATTGAGGAGACAAGTTTTTTGAGTTTAGCCATTGGAATTTGATCCCACTCTTGTTTAATACAGGCTTCCAGCTGCTGGAGACTTTTGGGTCTCCTTTGACAGACTTTTCGTTTAATTATGCGCCAAATGTTTTTTATTAAATGCTGTGTTAGTTTTACCCAGATGTAACAGGATGCATTCCTCCCAAAAATATGACCTGGACCTTATGCGCCAAATGTTTTTTATTAAATGCTGTGTTAGTTTTACCCAGATGTAACGGGATGCATTCCTCCCAAAAATATGACCTTGATCTTTCGGCTCAAGGTCAAATTCGAACAACTGAGAATGTTTGGCATACATGATTCCCTATAGGTCCCTCATACATATCTAAGCTCTAAATGTCATATTAAGCAAGTTATAGCAAATTTTTGCCATTTGACCTTGACCATGAGACCCGAGGTCAAATATGACTGACTCATAATGTTCAGAATACCTGATTCCCTATAGGTGCCTCATACATACCTAAGCTCTAAATGCTATATT
The DNA here is from genome assembly GCA_029692085.1 of Gymnothorax javanicus. NCBI lineage: Eukaryota > Metazoa > Chordata > Actinopteri > Anguilliformes > Muraenidae > Gymnothorax > Gymnothorax javanicus. Next base: position 96,243,062 of record CM056194.1, on the reverse strand, counting down.
AAGAGAGTTATAGCACATTTTTGCCATTTGACCTTGAGGCCCAAGGTCAAATGTGACTGACTCATAATGTTCAGAATACCTGATTCCCTATACGTGCCTCATACATACCTAAGCTCTAAATGCTATATTAAGAGAGTTATAGCACATTTTTGCCATTTGACCTTGAGGCCCAAGGTCAAATGTGACTGACTCATAATGTTCAGAATACCTGATTCCCTATACGTGCCTCATACATACCTAAGCTCTAAATGCTATATTAAGAGAGTTATAGCACATTTTTGCCATTTGGCCTTGACCTTTCCGCTTCAGGTCAAATTCGACCAACCGACAACGCTTGGCAAGCATGATATGCTGTACATGCTCAGTGCATATCTAAACTATAAATGCAATAATAAGCAAGTTACAGCACTTTTTGTGCAAAAACATCCCGAAAAATGACTAAGTTCAGACACGTTGCCTAGTTGGCGCTATGAAGGAGCGATTCAATCAAAACGGCGTTTACAATTTTGAAGCAGGTCATAACACTGATTCCATTGCTGCGATTAAAAAAAAAATTCATCAGACAGTTTTTGAGAAAATTGCACTGAAGTGCCAAAAATGGCCATTTTCGACATAAAAATGGCCGCCAAGTCTAAACGAACCATTCAATCAAAAAACTTTTTGCTCGGGCATTAACTTGAATACCCATTTGATCACATCCCCAAATTTAAAAAAAAATTCACAGCATTTTTGAGATATGGCTTTAAACGGACGATGCCGCCGCACGCAAAGTGATGACAATAGGTTACTGGCCTATGGCCGGCAACCTAAAAAGGAAGTAAGGCAGACACTTGGAGCAGGAGACAAGATAACAGGAAGCATTTCATTTCTGGAGCTGAGAAAAAGGAAGCAGCTAATGGACACAGAAACGCTCATATACATACTATAAACATACACACACACACACACACACACACACACACACACACACAGATGTATACAAGTCACACATAAAAACAAGTGTGTATATGTAACACAAACACCCACTAAAAAAACATCTAATTAGAATTTCTTTTGCACAGTTTAGAGGTTTGGGGGGACAGCTGTGCTTTGGAAGGAAGAAAGCGTCACACAGCACAACCTGAGCTGAAGAACTTGCTCACAGCAGATTTTTCTAGTTAACACAGTGCAACTCAATTGTCATTTTCAATGTCAGAGCTGCAAGTGTAGCTGCGATTTAGAAACAAAACAGCACAAATCCTGGGGCGCCGCAGAGTCTGCAGGTTTAACTCCAGTCCTAGACAGACAGATAGACAGACAGACACACACACACACACACACACACCTTCCAGTTGGGCCCGAGGGGGCCTCTGCCAGTCTTCTCAGACTTAAACAGAGTTGGGTCCTCTTCTTTTTTATAGTCCTACAATGAATAGAAAGGAATTGATTGAAAATTAAAACCCCATTTCCAAAACACCTGGGACTACATGCGAAATGCAAATAAAAGAACAACATTGTGAGTTTACCTGCATTAAATTGACAGAGCAAATACAAGATGTCTAATTTTTTCCTGCTCTGCTGAAATCATCTTGACATATAAATTCATACAGCATGATGTTCCAGAAAATTAGAGACAGGGGTGTGTTTACCCTTGACCCTGACTGTCCTTCCACAGTCACTACTTGTCAATAATCATCTCTTGATTAGCACACACAGCAGATCTCAACTTCAAAGCTGAGATGCTAAAAAACATTATTTAACCTGTAAACCCAACGTGAAGCGCTAACGAGCCCATGCCGATCAGCCAGTGGAGCGCTGCTTGCACTCCTCTAAGCACTCAAAGCTGAATCATGCAGCACACATTTACTGCTCCAGTCAAATGCTAACACACAGCTTTCAACTGTGTCTGGCTTCCTCTGGGCTCACCAGCCCGTACACCTAACCCCCACCCATCCCACCACAGGGGGCTCATCTCACATAAACACACCAGAGCAGAGGCTTTGATTAGGGACCACTGCGGATCTGCACAGAGGTGGGGGGCGGGACACTGCAGGAAGTTATTTTCCTCACTGCAGCCTTTCCGAAACAGGGCTCAGCCAACTACGATCTCCAGAAATCCGGCACTAAATTTTGCGGCGCAGTTTTTTGGGAAAGTTCGTGCAGAATTACACTCTCCCCAATCCTGGGGTCCATCCCATCCAGTCACCCAAAGGAGAATCCTGCACACTGCTCTCATTTATAGGCCCGGTTTCCTGCACTTTTTCAAGCAATTATGGTAAAAATTCCACCTGTCCACCCAAATCGTACTACAGCAGTCCCAAAATACAAGACTCGCGACAGAGTCCACACTGCTTTGCCCGATTCTGAGACGCACACAGACCACCGCCCAACCCAAGTGAGAGGGTGTATCTGGTTTATCAACAGAAACTGCAGCACTCTGTGACATCATTCCTATGTTCTCTTACATTCCTGCACTGTGCAGAACCCTCCTGTGACATCATTCTTCTATTCTGTTACATGTCGGCACTGTGCAGAAATCTCCTGTGACATCATTCATATATTCTGTTACATTTCGCACTGTGCAGAACCCTCCTGTGACATCATTCCTATGTTCTCTTACATTCCTGCACTGTGCAGAACCCTCCTGTGACATCATTCTTCTATTCTGTTACATGTCGGCACTGTGCAGAAATCTCCTGTGACATCATTCATATATTCTGTTACATTTCAGAACTGTGCAGAACCCTCCTGTGACATCATTCTTATATTCGGTTACATTTCTGCACTGTGCAGAACCCTCCAGTGACATCATTCTTATATTCTGTTACATTTATGCACTGTGCAGAACCCTCCAGTGACATCATTCTTATATTCTGTTACATTTCAGAACTGTGCAGAACCCTCCTGTGACATCATTCTTATATTCTGTGACATTTCTGCACTGTGCAGAACCCTCCTGTGACATCATTCTCATATTCTGTTACATTTCGGAACTGTGCAGAACCCTCCAGTGACATCATTCTTATATTCTGTTACATTTATGAACTGTGCAGAAACCTCCTGTGACATCATTCATATATTCTGTTACATTTCCGCACTGTGCAGAACCCTCCAGTGACATCATTCTTATATTCTGTGACATTTCTGCACTGTGCAGAACCCTCCTGTGAGATAATTCTAATATTCTGTTACATTTTGGCACTGTGCAGAAACCTCCTGTGACATCATTCTTATATGCTGTTACATTTCCGCACTGTGTAGAACCCTCCTGTGGCATCATTCTTATATTCTGTGACATTTCTGCACTGTGCAGAACCCTCCTGTGACATCATTCTTATATTCTGTTACATTTCCGCATTGTGCAGAACCCTCTTGTGACATAATTCTTATATTCTGTTACATTTCCGCACTGTGCAGAACCCTCCTGTGACATCAATCTTATATTCTGTTACATTTCTGCACTGTGCAGAAACCTCCTGTGACATCATTCATATATTCTGTTACATTTCTGAACTGAGCAGAACCCTCCTGTGACATCATTCTTATATTCTGTTACATTTCCGCACTGTGCAGAACCCTCCTGCGACATCATTCATATATTCTGTTACATTTCTGCACAGTGCAGAACCCTCCTGTGACATCATTCCTATGTTCTCATACATTCATGCACTGTGCAGAACCCTCCTGTGACATCATTCTTATATTCAGTTACATTTCTGCACTGTGCAGAACCCTCCTGTGACATCATTCATATATTCTGTTACATTTCTTAACTGTGCAGAACCCTCCTGTGACATCATTCCAATATTCTGTTACACGTCTGAACTGTGCAGAACCCTCCTGAGACATCATTCTTATATTCTGTTGCATTTCTGCACTGTGCAGAACCCTCCTGTGACATAATTCTAATATTGTGTAACATTTCTGCACTGTGCAGAAACCTCCTGTGACATAATTCTTATATTTTGTTACATTTCTGCACAGTGCAGAACCCTCCTGAGACAACATTCTTAATTTCTGTTACATTTCTGCACTGTACAGAACCCTCCTGTGACATCAGTCCTATGTTTTCCTATATTCCTGCACTGTGCAGAACCCTCCTGTGACATCATTCTTCTATTCTGTTACATTTCGGCACTGTGCAGAAACCACCTGTGACATCATTCATATATTGTTAAATTTCTGCACAGTGCAGAAACCTCCTGTGACAAAATTCTAATATTCTGTTACATTTCTGCACTGTGCAGAAACCTCCTGTGACATCATTCTTATATTCTGTTACATTTCTGCACTGTGCAGAACCCTCCAGTGACATCATTCTTATATTCTGTTACATTTCTGAACTGTGCAGAAAGCTCCTGTGACATCATTCATATATTCTGTTACATTTCTGCACTGTGCAGAACCCTCCTGTGACATCATTCCTATATTCTGTTACATTTCCGCACTGTGCAGAACCCTCCAGTGACATCAGTCTTATATTCTGTTACATTTCTGAACTGTGCAGAACCCTCCTGTGACATCATTCATATATTCTGTGACATTTCTGCACTGCAGTTTGGAACCTCCCATAAACACTAAGTACAGGACAGCTGAAACACAGCAGTGGAGTCTGACAAAAGACTTTAGACTCTTCGTGAAAAATCTGCATCATATACAGTCTGGGGCCAACAGTTCTCTCTTATCCTTTGCTGGTGGAAAGGGTTCACAAAGAGGAAAAATGAGCATGGGATGAACTCACCTTTTTGTCCACTTGATTTGGGTCACCGATATCGATGTTCACCACATCCACTTTCGCCCAATCTGACGGATCCAGCCCGTGCACCTACCAATCAGAGTAAGGCATGTAGTCCTGAACATCATGCCCAACCAAAAAAATACATCTCAGAAGAAGAGGTGCCTGAAGAGGTTTGGGCTGTGGGGCACTTAGCATTCCCCAGATTATCACAAAAACGCACCACTGTGATGACACTCAGCCCCGTTATTCTCACAGGTGCGAGTATCCGGAATGATCAGAGAGGAATGCTGGGGACTCACATTCTCTTGAGTGCCCATGTCTGGTTTGTGCCAGGTTTCAATCTTGATCAAAAAACCATCCTTCATGTACGGACTCTGTATGGAAACGAAAGTCATCACAGGGATACAAATTATTTCATTGAGCAGTAAGTTTGACTAATAAGATGAAATTCCCCCTGGAGCACAGAGGGGTATAAGGTTTTGCACAACAGGTATAGTGGGACTCGAACGAACAACCTTCCAGATCCCCGGCAAACGCAGAGAAATACCACACCGTCAGCCTCTGTACAAATACCACACCGTCAGCCTCTGTACAAATACCACACCGTCAGCCTCTGCACAAATACCACACCGTCAGCCTCTGTACAAATACCACACCGTCAGCCTCTGTACAAATACCACACCGTCAGCCTCTGTACAAATACCACACCGTCAGTCTCTGTACAAATACCACACCGTCAGTCTCTGCACAAATACCACACCGTCAGCCTCTGTACAAATACCACACAGACAGGATCGGTACAAATACCACACAGTCAGCCTCTGTACAAATACCACACCGTCAGCCTCTGTACAAATACCACACCGTCAGCCTCTGTACAAATACCACACCGTCAGCCTCTGTACAAATACCACGCCGTCAGCCTCTGTACAAATACCACACCGTCAGCCTCTGTACAAATACCACACCGTCAGCCTCTGCACAAATACCACACCGTCAGCCTCTGTACAAATACCACACAGTCAGCCTCTGTACAAATACCACACCGTCAGCCTCTGTACAAATACCACACCGTCACCCTCTGCACAAATACCACACCGTCAGCCTCTGCACAAACAACCGTCAGCCTCTGCACAAACCGAATAAATCCACACCGTCAGCCTCTGCACAAATACCACACCGTCAGCCTCTACAAATACCACAAATCAGCACATTACAAATATTTCGTCAGCCTCTGCACAAATACCACACCGTCAGCCTCTGCACAAATACCACACCGTCAGCCTCTGTACAAATACCACACCGTCAGCCTCTGTACAAATACCACACCGTCAGCCTCTGTACAAATACCACACCGTCAGCCTCTGTACAAATACCACACCGTCAGCCTCTGTACAAATACCACACCGTCAGCCTCTGTACAAATACCACACCGTCAGCCTCTGTACAAATACCACACCGTCAGCCTCTGTACAAATACCACACCGTCAGCCTCTGTACAAATACCACACCGTCAGCCTCTGTACAAATACCACACCGTCAGCCTCTGTACAAATACCACACCGTCAGCCTCTGAACAAATACCACACCGTCAGCCTCTGTACAAATACCACACCGTCAGCCTCTGTACAAACAAATACAAATACCACACGTCAGCCTCTGTACAAATACCACACCGTCAGCCTCTGTACAAATACCACACACCGTCAGCCTCTGTACAAATACCACACGTCAGCCTCTGTACAAATACCACACCGTCAGCCTCTGTACAAATACCACACAGTCAGCCTCTGCACTCTGTACAAATACCCACACCGTCAGCCTCTGTACAAATACCACCCGTCAGCCTCGACAAAAATCAGCCTCTGTACAAATACCACACACCGTCAGCCTCTGTACAAATACCACACCGTCAGCCTCTGTACAAATACCACACCGTCAGCCTCTGTACAAATACCACACCGTCAGCCTCTGTACAAATACCACATCATCAGTCTCTGTACAAATACCACACCGTCAGCCTCTGTACAAATACCACACACACAAATACCACAGTCAGCCTCTGTACAAATACCACACCGTCAGCCTCAAATACCAAATCACCACACCGTCAGCCTCTGTCACTATACAAATACCACACCGTCAGCCTCTGTACAAATACAAATACCACACCGTCAGCCTCTGTACAAATACCACACAGTCAGCCTCTGTACAAATACCACACAGTCAGCCTCTGTACAAATACCACAAATACCTCTGTACAAATACCACACCGTCAGCCTCTGTACAAATACCACACCGTCAGCCTCTGTACAAATACCACACCGTCAGCCTCTGTACAAATACCACACCGTCAGCCTCTGTACAAATACCACACCGTCAGCCTCTGTACAAATACCACACAGTCAGCCTCTGTACAAATACCACACCGTCAGCCTCTGTACAAATACCACACCGTCAGAAGTCTCAAATACAAATACCACACAAATCACCGTCAGCCTCTGTACAAATACCCACAAGTCAGCCTCTGTACAAATACCACACCGTCAGCCTCTGTACAAATACCACACAGTCAGCCTCTGTACAAATACCACACCGTCAGCCTCTGTACAAATACCACACCGTCAGCCTCTGTACAAATACCACACCGTCAGCCTCTGTACAAAAATACCACACCGTCAGCCTCTGTACAAATACCACACCGTCAGCCTCTGTACAAATACCACACCGTCAGCCTCTGTACAAATACCACACAGTCAGCCTCTGTACAAATACCACACCGTCAGCCTCTGTACAAATACCACACCGTCAGCCTCTGTACAAATACCACACCGTCAGCCTCTGTACAAATACCACACCGTCAGCCTCTGTACAAATACCACACCGTCAGCCTCTGTACAAATACCACACCGTCAGCCTCTGTACAAATACCACACCGTCAGCCTCTGTACAAATACCACACACCGTCAGCTCTGTACAAATACCAACCGTCAGCCTCTGTACAAATACCACACCGTCAGCCTCTGTACAAATACCACACCGTCAGCCTCTGTACAAATACCACATCTCTGTCAGCCTACAAATACAAATACCACACCGTCAGCCTCTGTACAAATACCACACCGTCAGCCTCTGTACAAATACCACACCGTCAGCCTCTGTACAAATACCACACCGTCAGCCTCTGTACAAATACCACACCGTCAGCCTCTGTACAAATACCACACCGTCAGCCTCTGTACAAATACAACAATGTCAGCCTCTGTACAAATACCACACCGTCAGCCTCTGTACAAATACCACACCGTCAGCCTCTGTACAAATACCACACCGTCAGCCTCTGTACAAATACCACAAATACCACACCGTCAGCCTCTGTACAAATACCACACCGTCAGCCTCTGTACAAAAATAGCCTCACAAATACCACACCGTCAGCCTCTGTACAAATACCACACCGTCAGCCTCTGTACAAATACCACAAATACAAATACCACACCGTCAGCCTCTGTACAAATACCACACCGTCAGCCTCTGTACAAATACCACACCGTCAGCCTCTGTACAAATACCACACCGTCAGCCTCTGTACAAATACCACACCGTCAGCCTCTGTACAAATACCACACCGTCAGCCTCTGTACAAAAACCACACCGTCAGCCTCTGTACAAATACCACACCGTCAGCCTCTGTACAAATACCACACCGTCAGCCTCTGTACAAAATCAGCCTCTGAACACACACCGTCAGCCTCTGTACAAATACCACACCGTCAGCCTCTGTACAAATACCACACAGTAAGCCTCGGTACAAATACCACACCGTCAGCCTCTGTACAAATACCACACCGTCAGCCTCTGTACAAATACCACACCGTCAGCCTCTGTACAAACACCAAATACCACACCGTCAGCCTCTGTACAAATACCACACCGTCAGCCTCTGTACAAATACCACACCGTCAGCCTCTGTACAAATACCACAGCCAGCCTCTGTACAAACAAATACAAACCACACCGTCAGCCTCTGTACAAATACCACACAAATCAGCCTCCTCTGTACAAATACCACACCGTCAGCCTCTGTACAAATACCACACCGTCAGCCTCTGTACAAATACCACACCGTCAGCCTCTGTACAAATACCACACCGTCAGCCTCTGAACAAATACCACACCGTCAGCCTCTGTACAAATACCACACCATCAGCCTCTGTACAAATACCACACCGTCAGCCTCTGTACAAATACCACACCGTCAGCCTCTGTACAAATACCACACCGTCAGCCTCTGTACAAATACCACACCGTCAGCCTCTGTACAAATACCACACCGTCAGCCTCTGTACAAATACCACAAGCCTCTGTACAAATACCACACCGTCAGCCTCTGTACAAATACCACACCAAGCCTCTGTACCACACCGTCAGCCTCTGTACAAATACCACACCGTCAGCCTCTGTACAAATACCACACCGTCAGCCTCTGTACAAATACCACACAAGCCTCGGTACAAATACCACACCGTCAGCCTCTGTACAAATACCACACACCGTCAGCCTCTGTACAAATACCACACAGTCAGCCTCTGTACAAATGTCAGCCTCTGAAACAAATACACACAGTCAGCCTCTGTACAAATACCACACCGTCAGCCTCTGTACAAATACCACACAGTCAGCCTCTGTACAAATACCACACCGTCAGCCTCTGTACAAAAACCACACCATCAGTCTCTGTACAAATACCACACCGTCAGCCTCTGTACAAATACCACACCGTCAGCCTCTGTACAAATACCACACCGTCAGCCTCTGTACAAATACCGTCAGCCTCCGTCACCACACCTCAGCCTCTGTACAAATACCACACGTCACAGCCTCTGAACAAATACCACACCGTCAGCCTCTGAACAAATACCACACCGTCAGCCTCTGTACAAATACCACACAGTCAGCCTCTGTACAAATACCACACCGTCAGCCTCTGTACAAATACCACACCGTCAGCCTCTGTACAAATACCACACCGTCAGCCTCTGTACAAATACCACACCGTCAGCCTCTGTACAAATACCACACCGTCAGCCTCTGTCGTCAGCCTCTGTACAAATACCACACCGTCAGCCTCTGTACAAATACCACACCGTCAGCCTCTGTACAAATACCACACAGTCAGCCTCTGTACAAATACAAATAGCCTCTGTACAAATACCACACCCAGTCTCTGTACAAATACCACACCGTCAGCCTCTGTACAAATACCACACCGTCAGCCTCTGTACAAATACCACACCATCAGCCTCTGTACAAATACCACACCGTCAGCCTCTGTACAAATACCACACCGTCAGCCTCTGTACAAATACCACACCATCAGCCTCTGTACAAATACCACACCGTCAGCCTCTGTACAAATACCACACCGTCAGCCTCTGTACAAATACCACACCGTCAGCCTCTGTACAAATACCACACCGTCAGCCTCTGTACAAATACCACATCATCAGTCTCTGTACAAATACCACACCGTCAGCCTCTGTACAAATACCACACCGTCAGCCTCTGTACAAATACCACACCGTCAGCCTCTGTACAAATAAATCAGCCTCTGTACAAATACCACACCGTCAGCCTCTGTACAAATACCACCGTCAGCCTCTGTACAAATACCTGTACAAATACCACAATCAGCCTCCAGTCAGTCAGCCTCTGTACAAATACCACACCGTCAGCCCAAATCGTCACAAATACCCGTCAGCCTCTGTACAAATAACCACACCGTCAGCCTCTGTACAAATACCACACCGTCAGCCTCTGTACAAATACCACACCGTCAGCCTCTGTACAAATACCACACCGTCAGCCTCTGTACAAATACCACACCAAATCAGCCTCTGTACAAATACCAGTCCTGGAGGGTCAGCCTCTGTACAAATACCACCGTCAGCCTCTGTACAAATCAATCAGTCAGCCTCTGTGTACAAATACCACACAGTCAGCCTCTGTACAAATACCACACCGTCAGCCTCTGTACAAATACCACACAGTCAGCCTCTGTACAAATACCACACAGTCAGCCTCTGTACAAATACCACACCGTCAGCCTCTGTACAAATACCACACAGTCACACCGTCAGCCTCTGTACAAATACCACACCGTCAGCCTCTGTACAAAAATACCACCACAGTCAGCCTCTGAACAAATACCACACAGTCAGCCTCTGTCAGCCTCTGTACAAAACCACACAGTCAGCCTCTGTACAAATACCACACCGTCAGCCTCTGTACAAATACCACACCGTCAGCCTCTGTACAAATACCACACCCGTCAGCCTCTGTACAAATACCACACCGTCACCCCTCTGTACAAATACCACACCCGTCAGCCTCTGTACAAATACCACACCGTCAGCCTCTGTACAAATACCACCACACAGGCTCTGCCTGCCTCTGTAAAAATACCACACCGTCAGCCTCTGTACAAATACCACACACCAGTCAGCCTCTGTACAAATACCACACCTGTCAGCCTCTGTACAAATACCACACCTTCAGCCTCTGTACAAACACTACACCGTCAGCCTCTGCACAAATACCACACCGTCAGCCTCTGTACAAATACCACACCGTCAGCCTCTGTACAAATACCACACCGTCAGCCTCTGTACAAATACCACATCATTAGTCTCTGTACAAACACCACACCGTCAGCCTCTGTACAAATACCACACAGTCAGCCTCTGAACAAATACCACACCGTCAGCCTCTGTACAAATACCACACCGTCAGCCTCTGTACAAATACCACACAGTCAGCCTCTGTACAAATACCACACCGTCAGCCTCTGTACAAATACCACACCGTCAGCCTCTGTACAAATACCACACAGTCAGCCTCTGAACAAATACCACACCGTCAGCCTCTGTACAAAAACCACACAGTCAGCCTCTGTACAAATACCACACCGTCAGCCTCTGTACAAATACCACACCGTCAGCCTCTGTACAAATACCACACCGTCAGCCTCTGTACAAATACCACACCGTCAGCCTTGGTACAAATACCATACAGTCAGCCTCTGAACAAATACCACACCGTCAGCCTCTGTACAAAACCCACAGTCAGCCTCTGTACAAATACCACACCGTCAGCCTCAGCCTTGGTACAAATACCACACCATCAGCCTCTGTACAAATACCACACCGTCAGCCTCTGTACAAATACCACACCGTCAGCCTCTGTACAAATACCACACCGTCTGCCTCTGTACAAATACCACACCGTCTGCCTCTGTACAAATACCACACCGTCAGTCTCTGTACAAATACCACACCGTCTGCCTCTGTACAAATACCACACCGTCAGCCTCTGTACAAATACCACACCTTCAGCCTCTGTACAAACACCACACCGTCAGCCTCTGCACAAATACCACACCGTCAGCCTCTGTACAAATACCACACCGTCAGCCTCTGTACAAATACCACACCGTCAGCCTCTGTACAAATACCACATCATTAGTCTCTGTACAAACACCACACCGTCAGCCTCTGTACAAATAGCACACCGTCAGCCTCTGTACAAATACCACACGGTCAGCCTCTGTACAAACACCACACCGTCAGCCTCTGTACAAATACCACACCGTCAGCCTCTGTACAAACACCACACCGTCAGCCTCTGTACAAATACCACACCATCAGTCTCTGTACAAACACCACACCGTCAGTCTCTGCACAAATACCACACCGTCAGCCTCTGTACAAATACTACACCGTCAGCCTCCGTACCAATACCACACCCTCAGCCTCTCTACAAATACCACACCGTCATTCTCTGCACAAATACCACACCATCAGTCTCTGCACAAATACCACATCAGCCTCAGCAGAAATGCAGGGGATTCCCTCAAGTCAAGTAAAATAGTCATATAGGACTGTGCTTCATCAACTAACCAACAGTCGTTCACAACTTTTCAACGAGGACAATGGCATTGGCACAGATATGGAACTGATGCTTCAAGCAAAATCTGACTGCTATCAGGATTCTGACTCAAACCTGTGGGAACCAATCAGATTGTAGGACACAGATGTTGACAGTTCAGGTAAGGCAGGTGGTCAATGATAGGCCAATCTCACATACCTCTCAAAGTTTGGCCAAGAGAAATTCTGGATTACTTACCGTCACAACTGAAGCAAACGGAACGAGCATGCAACAGAAAAAACAGTAAGGCTGTTAGACAATGTTGTACAAATATTAAAAACATCACACAAATAACAGCAGGCATCATTAAGAAGAGCAAAAATTCTAAGGTATTAAGTCATTAGTAAAACAACACAGGACAGGGTCTGTGATGAGCACAGCCTGAACACAAAGACATCAGACCCCCCATAGAAAGCTGGCCCCGTTCAACAGCAAGGATGTCAGTAGCTCAAACCACAATTTTCTGAAAATGCTTCGGAAGAACAGACAATACAACAATATTCACCTTATTCAAAACTGGAATGCGTCAAATATCAATACATTTAGGATTTTTTAAAAATCAAGGATGAGACCAAAAATGACATTAATAACGTAAAACATCTGAAGATCCAAAGAGCCCTCTCCTGATCATGTGATTTGCAATCAGTGCAGTGATTGGTCTCGCTGAACACCGATCACTGGGCCTTGTATAGAGGTGTTCATGTAAAAATTTAACTCTCCAGAGGGCGAGGGTAAAAATGCAAATTAAGGTTAAAATCAGGCCTGCACTAAAAGCAGGGGTTAGTCCAGTCCCGGAGGGCCACAGTGTCTGCAGGTTTAACTACAGTCCCGGAGGGCCACAGTGTCTGCAGGTTTAACTCCAGTCCTGGAGGGCCGCAATGTCTGCAGGTTAAACTCCAGTCCTGGAGGGCCGCAATGTCTGCAGGTTAAACTCCAGTCCTGGAGGGCCACAGTGTCTGCAGGTTTAACTCCAGTCCTGGAGGGCCGCAATGTCTGCAGGTTTAACTCCAGTCCTGGAGGGCCGCAATGTCTGCAGGTTTAACTCCAGTCCTGGAGGGCCGCAGTGTCTGCAGGTTTTACTCCAGTCCCGGAGGGCCACAGTATCTGCAGGTTTAACTCCAGTCCTGGAGGGCCGCAGTGTCTGCAGGTTTAACTCCAGTCCTGGAGGGCCAAAGTGCCTGCAGATTTAACTCCAGTCCTGGAGGGCCACAGTTTCTGCAGGTTTAACTCCAGAGTCACAGTATATGCAGGTAGAACTCCAGTCCCGGAGGGCCACATTGCCTGCAGGTTTAACTCCAGTCATGGAGGGCCACAGGGTCTGCAGGTTTAACTCCAGTCCTGGAGGGCCACAGGACTGCAGGTTTAACTCCAGTCCTGGAGGGCCACAGTATCTGCAGGTTTAACTCAAGTCCTGGAGGGCTGCAGAGTCTGCAGGTTTAACTCCAGTCCTGGAGGGCCAGGGGGTCTGCAGGTTTAACTCCCATCCTGGAGGGCTGCAGCGTCTGCAGGTTTAACTCCAGTCCTGGAGGGCCACAGTGTCTGCAGGTTTAACTCAGTCCTGGAGGGCTGCAGTGTCTGCAGGTTTAACTCCAGTCCTGGAGGGCCACAGGGTCTGCAGGTTTAACTCCCGTCCTGGAGGGCTGCAGCGTCTGCAGGTTTAACTCCAGTCCTGGAGGGCCACAGTGTCTGCAGGTTAAACTCCAGTCCTGGAGGGCCACATTGTCTGCAGGTTTAACTCCAGTCCTGGAGGGCCACAGTTTCTGCAGGTTTAACTCCAGTCCTGGAGGGCCACACTGTCTGCAGGTTTAACTCCAGTTTTGGAGGGCCACAGTTTCTGCAGGTTTAACTCCAGTCCTGGACGGTCACAGTGTCTGCAGGTTTAACTCCAGTCCTGGAGGGTCACAGTGTCTGCAGGTTTAACTCCAGTCCTGGAGGGCCACAATGTTTGCAGGTTTACCTCCAGTCCTGGAGGGCCACAATGTTTGCAGGTTTACCTCCAGTCCTGGAGGACAGCAGTGTCTGCAGGTTTAACTCCAGTCCTGGAGGGCCACAATGTTTGCAGGTTTAACTCCAGTCCTGGAGGTTCACAGTGCCTGCAGGTTTAACTCCAGTCCTGGAGGGCCACAGTGTCTGCAGGTTTAACTCCAGTCCTGGAGGGCCGCAGTGTCTGCAGGTTTAACTCCAGTCCTGGAGGGCCGCAGTGTCTGCAGGTTTAACTCCAGTCCTGGAGGGCCAAAGTGCCTGCAGATTTATCTCCAGTCCTGGAGGGCCACAGTTTCTGCAGGTTTAACTCCAGAACTGGACAGTCACAGTATCTGCAGGTAGAACTCCAGTCCGGGAGGGCCACATTGTCTGCAGGTTTAACTCCAGTCATGGAGGGCCACAGGGTCTGCAGGTTTAACTCCAGTCATGGAGGGCCACAGGGTCTGCAGGTTTAACTCCAGTCCTGGAGGGCCACAGGGTCTGCAGGTTTAACTCCAGTCCTGGAGGGCCACAGTATCTGCAGGTTTAACTCAGTCCTGGAGTCCTGGAGGTTTGCTGGAGGGCCACAGGGTCTGCAGGTTTAACTCCAGTCCTGGAGGGCCACAGTGAGGTTGCAAACTCCAGTCCTGGAGGGCCACATTGTCTGCAGGTTTAACTCCAGTCCTGGAGGGCCACAGTGTCTGCAGGTTTAACTCCAGTCCTGGAGGGCCACACTGTCTGCAGGTTTAACTCCAGTCCTGGAGGGCCACAGTTTCTGCAGGTTTAACAGTCCTGGAGGGTCCAGTCCTGGTTTAGGAGGGTCACAGTGTCTGCAGGTTTAACTCCAGTCCTGGAGGGCCACAGTGTCTGCAGGTTTAACTCCAGTCCTGGAGGACAGCAGTCTGTCCAGTCCAGGGTGTCTGCAGGTTTAACTCCAGTCCTGGAGGGCCACAATGTTTGCAGGTTTAACTCCAGTCCTGGAGGGCCACAGTGTCTGCAGGTTTAACTCCAGTCCTGGAGGGCCACAGTGTTTGCAGGTTTAACCTCCAGTCCTGGAGGGCAGCAGTGTCTGCAGGTTTAACTCCAGTCCTGGAGGGCCACAATGTTTGCAGGTTTAACTCCAGTCCTGGAGGTTCACAGTGCCTGCAGGTTTAACTCCAGTCCTGGAGGGCAGTGTTTGCAGGTTTAACTCCAGTCCTGGAGGGCTGCTGTGTCTGCAGGTTTAACTCCAGTCCTGGAGGGCCACAGTTTCTGCAGGTTTAACTCCAGTCCTGGAGGGCCACAGTTTCTGTAGGTTTAACTCCAGAACTGGACGGTCAAGGGTATATGCAGGTTTAACTCCAGTGCTGGAGGGCCACAGTGTCTGCAGGTTTAACTCCAGTACTGGAGGGCCACAGTGTCTGCAGGTTTAACTCCAGTCCTGGAGGGCCACATTGTCTACAGGTTTAACTCCAGTACTGGAGGGCCACAGGGTCTGCAGGTTTAACTCCAGTCCTGGAGGGCCACATTGTCAACAGGTTTAACTCCAGTCCTGGAGGGCCACAGTTTCTGCAGGTTTAACTCCAGTCCTGGAGGGCCACAGTGTCTGCAGGTTTAACTCCAGTCCTGGAGGGCCACAATGTTTGCAGGTTTACCTCCAGTCCTGGAGGGCCACAATGTTTGCAGGTTTACCTCCAGTCCTGGAGGACAGCAGTGTCTGCAGGTTTAACTCCAGTCCTGGAGGGCCACAATGTTTGCAGGTTTAACTCCAGTCCTGGAGGGCCACAATGTTTGCAGGTTTAACTCCAGTCCTGGAGGTTCACAGTGCCTGCAGGTTTAACTCCAGTCCAGGAGGGCCACAGTGTCTGCAGGTTTAACTCCAGTCCTGGAGGGCCGCAGTGTCTGCAGGTTTAACTCCAGTCCTGGAGGGCCACAGTGTCTGCAGGTTTAACTCCAGTCCTGGAGGGCCACAGTTTCTGCAGGTTTAACTCCAGTCCTGGAGGGCCGCAGGGTCTGCAGGTTTAACTCCAGTCCTGGAGGGCCGCAGTGTGTGCAGGTTTAACTCCAGTGCTGGAGGGCCACAGTGTCTGCAGGTTTAACTCCAGTCCTGGAGGGCCACAGTGTCTGCAGGTTTAACTCCAGTCCTGGAGGGCCACTGTGTCTGCAGGTTTAACTCCAGTCCTGGAGGGCCACAATGTCAGCAGGTTTAACTCCAGTCCTGGAGGGTCACAGTGTCTGCAGGTTTAACTCCAGCCCTGGAGGGCCACAGTGTCTGCAGGTTCAACTCCAGTCCTGGAGGGCCACAGTGTCTGCAGGTTCAACTCCAGTCCTTGAGGGCCGCAGTGTCTGCAGGTTTAACTCCAGTACTGGAGGGTCCCAGTGTCTGCAGGTTTAACTCCAGTCCTGGAGGGCCGCAGTGTCTGCAAGGTTTAACTCCAGTCCTGGAGGGCCGCAGTGTCTGCAGCTTCAACTCTAGTCCTGGAGGGCCGAAGTGACTGCAGGTTTAGTGTAAGGGGGCGAGAATATTTCATGTGGGCTGAGAAATGGTGGGGGTGGGGAGAGGGGTAGGACTGACCAGTTCGACAGTATGGATATGCATTCCAGGCCTGTTCGTGAATCTCCAGGGAGTCCTTGGGTGCCATCTTCGCCAATATAGCAGGGAGACGGCTGCAGGAATGGAAAAAGCACCGTCACTTCCAGGGGCGGACACTTGTCAGTCACCATGACTTCTAGGACTGACACCTGTCAATCACCATCACAACCAGGGCCTGTCACCTCCTGCCAATCACCATCACTATCACATGGACTACCACTTGTCAAGCAGCATCAACTTTAAGAAACTTCCCCTCCCCAACCAAATAATTGAGAAATAGCCAAACACAGACACTCAACATCTCATTTTAAAAAATACTGATCTGATTCTGGGTTCGTGCTTCAATCTGGGACATTTAAAGGGCATCTAAAGTCGATTCCCATTATTTTTTGTTCAATGGCCAATCAGTGAGCAGCATCTACGCAAACGAACCAAAATAGAAGGATTATCTACACATGTACACAAAACATTGGTTTATATGAATGAAATTGGTCATGTGACAATGCAAGATGCCAACAAAAGCAATTGATTTGTTTGTAAATATTGGACGTTCAACGTGCCATCTAAGAATCGACTTTAGATGCCCTTAAAAGGAAAAGTTCACCCAAAAATGAAAATTCACTCATCATCCACTCACCCCAAGGCTAATCGAAGGGTCCATGAATTTCTTTATTCCTCAAAACTCTTTTGGAGTTATAAAGAAAAACAGCATTGAAGATAAATCCAAGTGAAGTGAAGTCAATGGACGCGACCTTTTCAAGCGTAAAACATAACGCGTTGCTGAATACCCCTCGGCCCGCACAAGATTTCCTGCCTCAAGGTCACAGCGCTTAAGGTGAAAGGTGAAAGGTGAAATCCAGCAAAAAAACCTGACAATGCACATCTATCACAGTGAGTTAACATACCAAATTTGGTGAAGCCTCGATCAGTAGTTGCTGAGTACTGACCCGCACAAGACTTCCTGCCTCAAGATCACAGCGCTAAGGTCAAAGGTCAAATCCAGCAAAAAACGTGACGTTGCTCATATGTGTCACAGTGAGTTACCATACCAAATTTGGAGAAGCTGCGATAAATAGTTGCCGAATACTGACCCGGACAAGATTTCCAGGGTCAAGATCACAGGGCTAAGGTCAAAGGTCAAATCCAGCAAAAAACCTGACGTTGCACATCTATGGGTCATAGTGAGTTACCATGCCAAATTTGGTGAAGCTGCGAGAATTAGTTGCCGAGTACTGACCCGGCTAAGATTTCCAGGGTCAAGGTCACAGAGCGAAGGTGAAAGGTCAAATACAGCAAAAAAACCTGACGATGCACATCTATGGGTCATAATTAATTACCATACCAAATTTGGTGAAGCTGCGATAATTATTTGCCGAGTACTGACCCAGACAAATTTCTGGGGTCAAGGTCACAGCGCTAAGGTCAAAGGTCAAATCCAGCAAAAAACGTGACATTGCGCATCTATGAGTCATAGTGAGGTACCATACCAAATTTGGTGAAGTTGCGATAATTATTTGCAGATTATTGACCCGGACAATATTTCCAGGGTCAAGGTCACAGCGCTAAGGTCAAAGGTCAAATCCAGCAAAAAACCTTATGTTTCGCATCTATGGGTCATAGTTAATTACCACACCAAATTTGGTGAGGCTGCGATAATTAGTTGCCGAGTACTGACCCGGACAAGATTTCCAGGGTCAAGGTCACAGCACTAAGGTCAAAGGTCAAATCCAGCAAAAAACCTGTCGTTGCACATCTATGGGTCATAGTGAGTTACCATACCAAATTTGGTGAAGCTGCGATCATTATTTGCTGAGTACTGGCCCGGACAAAGTCATGGACGGACGACAGACGACGGACGACGGACGACAGACAGACACGCAGGTGACGACAATACCCCTCGGCCGACGGACGACAGACGACGGATGACAGACAGACACGCAGGTGACGACAATACCCCTCTGGCCGAAGTCGGCCGAGGGGTAAAAACAACATTTAAAAACCACAAAATGCCTCCATGCTGCTCGTGCAGCGTAATCCAAATGTCCGTAAGCCCTGATATTCAAATTTGACTCGTAAAGACGTCTTCGATATTTTTTGCCTAAATGTCCAATGTAGCCACTTAGCTAAGAGCCCCGATTATTTTCGCAGACTAAGTTGGCCGACCATAAAAATGCGCTGTTCAGTCAGCGAATACCAACATTCAAAACTGCAGTGCGTTTCTCCAATCGGACATGTTTAGGGCCGTCGCAGCATTATTTACCCTCGTTGGCCACTGTAGCTAGAGGTCTTCAATTTTAAACTTTATCCATGAAAATGAACTAGGTTACTAGCTAAGTGAATTTTCTCGGCTTTGAAACCCACAGGAACCACGCTCACAGAAGCCGAACAGACCCCAAAAGACGCGATCACATTTCTGAGGCTGGCACTATGATTCCGCTTCACGTGTGCCACCAGCATGCCCCGTCTGTGCCAGTCCTGACCAAACGGGTCATGCACCTCCCCCTCAGGCATTAGACTGCTCCCAGAAGGTTTGGGGAGTGTCCCATTTTCATTTTTGCATTTTCCAGACAAAGAAATGATAGAAGAACCCTCTCACAGAGAGACAATTTTGCCAAAGGAAGATTAAAAGCATTGTTGTGCCAGGGCCAGTGCTCCACTACCACCTGCTGCCCAGGCAGTGGTACTACATGTCCCACACTTGGAATGAAACTGATGTTACCAGCATAACGGTGTTTGACAAAACACCTGCTGCCTTGACATCAGCCATATATACAAGCTGTATGTGCTCAAAGGGTGAGAGGTGGGCAGAGAGAGAGGGGGATAGGGAGAAGGAGGGGGGACAGAGAACGTAACAAACTTATTTCATGATTTTCTTGTATTATGTACAGGGGATCTGTAATCAGTGAGCCCAGACATCACATTTATGAAACGAGAGTAGTAATTTTCATTTATTTCCAGCCATCAGTGAGGAAAAGGCTAAAATTACCGCTCAAGGTTCATAAATTCAAAACCCCGG
Source organism: Gymnothorax javanicus (assembly GCA_029692085.1). Lineage (NCBI taxonomy): Eukaryota > Metazoa > Chordata > Actinopteri > Anguilliformes > Muraenidae > Gymnothorax > Gymnothorax javanicus. The sequence continues at coordinate 96,222,809 of CM056194.1, read as the reverse complement.
CTCACAAATTTGAGATTCAATTTATTCCATAAATGTCAGCATCATATTAGGCCTATTTGAAAAAATATTTTTAAAAAAGGTTAGCTTCTCGTTGGCAATCTATTCAAGTCAATAGATGAATTAGTGAGCTGGCATGCCAACGCTTTTTGCCATTAAATTAATAAATACAAGTTTCTACAAAAACAGCAACTTGTATAACTTCTTACTTTAATGGCAAAAAGGGCTAGCATGCTAACAAATTGTTCATCCTCTAAAACTGAATAAAACTCAAGCTAGAAACAAACGCCTGCGATGGTTTCCTGTTCCCAGCAGGAGGATGGGTAAGTCTGTGTTTGCCAATGCATGCAATCTGACAAATCGCAATGCGAGAAAGCTGTTTTTGGTGATCGCCAATTCCCAGCCAAGATGGAGGACACTAGACTACAACTCCATTAACTAAGCTGAAGTACCACATCATAAGTTGCACAAAAACATCATTTGTTTCTCACTGGAGGGAATCAAGGTTAAATATTTCACAAGCAGGTAGGTGATGAGCCAGTGAACCAGACTAGACTGGTAATTATGCCACAGCTATTAAATTTTTTCTAAGAGACTTAGATTTTAACCCCACCTTGATTGCTCTTCTACTCAGTCCTCCCTCCACAGTGCAGTACCTCCCTTTGCCTTTAGATTGCTCAGTTAGTCTGGGGTGCGTTTCCCGAAAGCACAGACACGAACTTACGTAGTTGGAACAATTGATTCTGAATGGACTCATATGCAAATTGTTAACTTAGTTAGCATCTATGCTTTCGGGAAAGTTATTACCTCCGCCTCCAATGAAGTTGGAGTGGGAGGTTATTTTTCATCTCCGTTGGTTTGTTGGTTTGTTTGTGAACAGAATAACTCTAAAACTTGGGGGTGGATTTGGATGAAACTTGATGGAAGGATGAAGTATGGGTCAAGGACAAACTGAATCACTTCTGGTGCATGTACATCAAAGGTCAAGGTCAGGGTGGCCCTTTTTAGTAGTAACCCTGGGTTTATGTGTAGGCGGCGTAGCATTAGGACCCTGGGGTAAGCAGGAGAGGACAAAGAGGGCGTGAGTTAATGGCGATCTGCTTGCATTCTATGAGTGGATCGGGAGAGTTACAGCTCGCGTTTGTGCTACTGCCCTAATAGGCGTGTGTGGCTTTAATACTGATAGCGCCATTGGCAGAGGTATGCGCTCTACTGAGTGCTTTCTAGTTACCTCTGTTATTGAGCAGTGTAACTTTAGAAAAACAGCGCTCATCTATCGCATTCATTGACCACAAATTTTGCAGAGAAATCAAATAACTGCACTAATCAAATAACCCAATATTTTAGTTTCATAGGCCACACGAAGAAAATGAGAAAACAACAAAGTAGTAACAGGATACTCAGCATGTTGAATAGTGGCAGGAAACCCCTCGGCTACAGAAATGGTTTCACCCTCTTTGTCAGCAGCCAATGCCACCAACGCGGAAAAAAAGGTCAAGTGGCCAGATGGCTCAAAATCGTGTGAAATTGAAATGTGTGTTTACATGTCCACAACATGTTGACAACACATAGACAACACGTTAAAAAACACATAAACAACTTTGTGTATTCTACATACACTATTCACGTGAGAAAAACGTGCGAGCGAGAGAGCGAGAGAGAGAGAGAGATCATACCTCTTTAAATGATAAATCTTGTGTGTGAACTGTCCTTTCTCTCCATCCTTCTCATATGGTTCATTCTTCAGCACCTCTACCCCTTCCCCTCCACCAGTCTCATTTTTACTAGCCTCAGCCACAGAGTAGAGCTGGCCCACCTGGTACTGAAACAGAGGGGAAGGGACAGCTAAATGACCACAGAGCCACAGAGTACTGCTGGCCCACCTGGTACTGAAAGAGAGGGGAAGGGACAGCTAAACAATCACAGAGCCACAGAGAAGAGCTGGCCCACCTGGTACTGTAAGAGAGGGGAAGGGACAGCTAAACGATCACAGAGCCACAGAGAAGAGCTGGCCCACCTGGTACTGAAACAGAGCGGGGAAGGGACAGCTAAATGATCACAGAGCCACAGAGTAGAGCTGGCCCACCTGGTACTGAAACAGAGAGAGGAAGGGAAGCTAAACTATCACAGAGCCACAGAGGAGAGCTTGCCCAGATGGATGAATTGATCACAGAGCCACAGAGTAGAGCTGGCTCACCTGGTACTGAAACAGATAGAGGTAGGAACAACTAAACAATCATAAAGCCGCAGAGTCGAGCTCCCCAGATGGTATTGTAAAAGAGAGGGGAAGGGACAGCTAAACGATCACAGAGCCACAGAGGAGAGCTCTCCCACCTGGCAATGAAACAGAGAGAGAGGTAGGGACAACTAAACGATCATTAAGCCTTAGAGTCGAGCTCCCCAGATGGTACTGCAAAAGAGAGAGGAAGTGATAAGCTAAATGATCACAGAGCCAGAGAGTAGACCTGGCCCACCTGGAACTGAAACAAAGAGAAAGGCACAGCTAAACAATCACAGAGCCAGAGAGTAGAGTTGGCCCACCTGATACTGAAACAGAGGGAGGGAAAGGGAAGGCTAAACGATCACAGAGCCACAGAGTAGAAAAGGCCGACCAGGTACTGAAGGAGAGGCAGGAAGACTCCGTTAAACAATCACAGGGAAACTAATGCATTGGTAAATGGTCGAGATCAGTGGGGAAGCTCTAGTCTGCCTTTAGAGGGGACATAGTCGAGGAAGGTCCTCAAAGAAAATGAACAGCGTGCACTAAAGCTCATTCTCACTGGATACTCACCTCTTCCACAGAGCATGGCAGGACCACCCGACTGCAAGAGAAGAAACAACAGCGGGTTATAGATGACACCATGGAAAACGGGTGGGTTAAAAAAACACTGCCATTACATCAGCTTGGACATCAACAAACACTGACTGTGCCTCAGATATTTAAATTACGTCACACACAGACTGCCCCAGATATTTCAATTACATACAGTACGTGGCAGGTGCTAGCTTTAGCCGTAATGCTCACGGAAAGGAATTTCTGTGACAGACGACAAATTTTCCATTCATGGTGAATGCCCATGCGACAGACTAAGGGTAATAATGCTACTTGAATTTACTTCATTGCAGTGGCCTTTGCTTGCATTAGAATGCCAGTTGGTAACAACAGGGGCCAAATTAAAAATTAAAAAATGAACAACTTAAGCTGAACAATAAATATGAAGGAAAAACTGCCTACAAATAATATTGCAATCTTCAATCTGAGACACACAACATGCAGGCCGCAGCAAATCCGCATGCCCCATTGCCCCGGGCAACCAAAACTCGCAGTCGGTCAAGTAAATTTCATGGACAGTTGCCCCTTCGGGCAACAAATATATATACCGTTTTTTCATAACACATATGGTGGGCAAACCTGACACAAGCGTAAGATTATCTATTCAAAATCGCAACAATAGCAAATCGAGCATCAGTGGTATTTTATCCTTCTGATGTGACGCGCGCCGTTCTTGCTTTGCCTGCTTGTCAGTCTGCTGCCACTCGGCGGATTAGTAATGAGGCTAGCGACCACAGTTCACTGAAAACAATTCCAAGTCGCCATATTGAATCTACGCTCAAAGCTGTCAACATCTCATTATAATAGTGATATTTTTTTCCCTTTAAAGGGGACCTATTATGCTGATCCTTCTTTTATTACATATAAGTAATGTTATAATGTTGGTTGTCCATACTCAACCTCTGAAAAGTTTCTAAACATAAGATACAGGGGTTTTGCCATAATCCAAGAACGTGATTTCGTGAATGTGATTTCCTCTCTGAACAGCTCCTCCCGAGATCTTCACGAGATCTGGGCAAAACCTGACGTCAGGTTGTGCTGTCCAATTAATACAGACCTAGCCAGAGCCAACCACGGCGCTGGACCTGCCCACACCGGAAACTATTCTAGCAGGCACTAACAACGGCAGATCATACTATGCCTTAGTAGCGTCTACACTTTTGGAAATACAAAAGAACCGCAGATCATTTGAGGTGCAGTTTTGTCAGTATCTCTCCCAAAGCTGCTTGTCCGTTTACTTTTGGACGCAAAGAAAAACACCTATTTCTCTTCCAAAAGACGATGCCACCAGAAATCAGTGGGTAGCTTTTTTTGTTTGCTGGCAGCAAACAGCCGCGGCCAAAGGGAACGTTAGTTGTTTGTGCTCAGCATTTCACCAAAGACAGCTTTGTCAATAAAGGATCATTCCACGCTGGATAAGCGTTTCAGCTGCTTCTCAACCTGAAGCAGCTGCATCGATCAAGCGCTCGGAGCCACAAGCTGTAAGTAACCATATAACAGCAAATAATGTAGGTGAAGCTAACGTGTTACGGGTGGCTACTGGCTAGCAGGACCGCTAACGATAGTTAGCACTAACAACTGGCCTCAAACGCAGGCTTTCTAAAATATCTGAAGATAAATCCTGGATTGGTCGCGACTGTCCGTGACTCACAGACACAGAAGCTGCAAGTTGCTTTTACTGCATAAGCGAACCTGACGTGATAGCCCGTTGATTGTGGCTGTAGCACTGCGGCTAACGTAGCCAAGTTACTGTTGCTAATTTTTGTGTCCTAAATATGCAAGAGTGATATCAGGGGAAATTCTACAGAAGGTGTGTGAACATAAACCTCATTTGAAGCTAACTTTTTATACTTGTTTGTAATTTGGATGCTTGGTACAACTGTCCACGGTAACGGAACTTGCTGTCTGTAAAACCTGTATTGCAAGGGTTTGTCTCTGTGGTTGTTATGACCGCCGGTTACCAGCTACTGCATGTTAGTTCGTGTCGTGCTAATTAAAAAATTCTCCTGGTTAACTTATATGCAGTAATTCTGATCGGGATGCTTTGTTACTTCGGTAAGCATAAATGTGGCAGTTTCATCATAACGTTGCCCGATTGTAGCCACTACAGTTAGTGATCACTTGTCCATGACCGGGATCAGCCGAATACTTCACAAATGTCTGGGCAAGCTCTCTGATTCTACCGTGAAAGCAATCGCGAAACGCAGAAGCTCTAATGTGTCTGGTATAACAAATGATTTCTCTGCACTACCGTGACATAATTTCATCCCCCTTTAGAAGTTGTTGTGGCTAATAAAAAGTCGAAAAAGGCGGAGATTAAATAGGAAATTCTTTCCTGTAGAAGTGATCAATTCGCTAGCTCCACATAAGCAACTTGTCCGCGCTAACGGAACTTACGGTCTGTAAAACCTGTATTATGTTCATAACATAACCGAGCTCTCTCTAGCTGTCGCGTACTATCCATAAAGCTGCTTTCTCATCGGACGCGAAACAAATTTTTCGCGGGACAGATTAGCCTGCATTCAAAGTCAATGCAAAGACGCGAATACATGCGTTATGAGCGTGTTAAGCAGCTTTCACACCGGACGCGAAACTAATTTTTTGCACGACAGGTTACATTCAAAGTCAATGCAAAGAGGCGAATACACGCGTTATGGGCGCGTTAAGCAGCTTTCACACCGGACGCGAAACTAATTTTTCGCGCGACAGATTACATCCAAAGCCATGACCGCTTATCAGCTACTGCATGTTAGTTCCCGTGCTCTGCTAATTAAAAATGTCCCTGGTTAACTTATATGCAGCAATTCTGATCGGTATGCTTGTGTTACTTCGGTAAGCATCAATGTGGCAGTTTCATCATAACGTTGCCCGATTGTTGCCACTACAGTTGAAGCTAACTGGAGAGGTGCAGTTAGACCAGACGCAGGTTTTGCAAAGCTTAGGGTGCTTTTTTGGGTGCTTGTGAAACGATCGCTTTGCTTATCCATGACCGGGGTCTGCCTGATACTTCTCCAATATCTGGGTAAGCTCTCTGATGCTACCGGTGAAAGCAATAGGGAAACGCACAGGCTATAACGTGTCTGGTATCACAAACGATTTCTCTGCATTGCTGTCGACTGAATATTAAATCGGCGATTAAATATTCGCACACTATCCATATCGCGCCCATTCTCCGCGAGGAAACGCTGGTCATTCCGACGCAATGAGTAAACCATTACCACGGGCAATTTCTGAAAAGGCCGTTTAGCTTGGAACTTTTGCCCCTCCGTCATATACCAGCGCAGAAGCTGTTCGTTTCTCCACGCTAACGACACACCACAGTTATGCAAATGAACCAGCAGGTCCTTATAATACACACCAAAGCAGTCCATAAGCTGTTGGTCCACTTTTAGCTGCTCCTCACTGTCCATGTTTCCCTCTAAACTCAGACCCACTGGATTTCTACGGTCTCCGGTCTACACGTGGGTATGTCGACCCGTTCTACAAATGTGTCTGTATGTAGTGGATTCTAGCTTCCCCTGCATCCTAGCTATAGAGTAGAAAAACCGCTGTACTCACCACTGTTGCCATAGCAAACTGTAGCCGATAGCAAATTTGAGCTTGAGCTGCCAGATTTTCGCACTGCGCCCTCCACTTTCACCGCTATGTTTATGAGAACAAGTTCATTTCATTAGATCTATATTCAAGTATATCGTTAGATTGCGGAATTTATCAGATGGCAGACGTGTCTCAGGTTTCACTCTGGGGACTGGGGAGGCGGACCCCGAAAACTGGCTTCTGCAGCCTCGTCCCGCCTAACTCCGCCCTCCACAGAGCTGGCCAGTCAGAAGAAAGTGGGCACACGGGGATTGGGGGCCATAGCGGAAGAGCCACGCCAATGAGGCGTTTCAGGCAGAGACTACAATGGACTACTAATGGGGTTTTTTTTAGGATGGCAGTATGAGCTAAATAAGGACCCTGTTTTGGACTTTGAATGATCAGGAGTACTCTAGGGGAGTCCAAGATCAAAATATAACCTTGGAAATATAGCAAAATAGGTCCCCTTTAACCATGCCAAAATCGCGTGAAGTCGAGGGGTGCACGAACTATAACCTGAAAACAGTTCAGGTGATATCTTTTCTCGCATATCCAAGAAAAGATTCATATCCTGATCGCCACAGAAAGTGGATTTATCTGCAGACAAAAACTAATCGTTAATTACAATGGAACAACCTGGACTCCAGTAAAACATGCCGTTATCTGCGGAGACCATATACTAGTCCGTTGTTGCTTTGCCGTCCAATTGAACTTTTTATTAGTTTGATTCGTACTTTGTCAAGATAATCTGGCAGAAACATGGCAAGTAGCACACTAAAGATGCAAATTACACCATGTGTCACCGTTAATAAAATTATCAAAATATAAAATTGATTTAAAGGTCGGCATCTTGTTAGTCAGCAGAGCTTGGGCCCAGGGTTTATGACGCGCATTGATTAGGTGTCATTCACCCCCTGATCGTATTACGCGTGTCAAAATTCGTTTGGGTCCCATCTTAGCTGAAGTGTGTGAAAACTTGCCTGCTTTATTTTTCCTTAATTGAATACTTGCAACGATTTCATAACGAAAGCCAGTGCCGGAGTTATGCTATCGATCACTTCATCTGATTGGATGGCCCATCACTTTGTGAGTGTCATCTTATTGGTTTATGTGCTTCAGAGTCCAATTATCATCTTGAACATTAGGTTTGCTGGGATTGGGTCAAACTTGCAGCGCCGTCTTAACTTGCAGCTGAATTTACCATATACTTTCAGTTAGTGAGTGTTTGTTTGTCTGGTTTAACTGTATATTATATGAATGTTCTGCAGCACAAGCAAGTGCTGGAGTTATATCGTTAAGATCACCAGAAATGTAGGTGCATTTTATCTTGTTGCATGGTCCGTCATTTGTTAACAGCCACGGTAGGATAGGTTTGTTGCGCAAGGTCATTTGGTGTTTAGATTTGTCTGTACAGATTGTTTTATGCATTCAGTCAGCATAATAAACATAACATTGACATTTCAAAAAAAAAAAAAAGGGAAAAAAAAAAAAGTCTTCTCTTCCTTCCCCCCCCCGGGCAAGTGACTTTTATAATTCGGGCAACCTTTTTTTGACTCACTTGCTCAAAGGGACAAGCGGGAAAATCATCTTTGTAGCACCGTGGACATGGACTGTTTGACTGTCTGCACTGCTGTGGTTCACTTGTGTAAGGGTGCTTCATGTGAGCGGTCAATGAAGGGATCGTGGGACTACTCAATGTGGAGCTCGCCCGATCTGTCCAGACCAGTCACGATCATGTCACCAACTGACCACAGACCAGTCAGCACCCATCACATGACCATTTCTTACTGACATTGTGAGACCAATAGGCACGACCTGATATAGCGCAAAACTGTCGTAAATCGGGAGATGAGATGAATGAAGGGGATTTCTCGTAGACGTCCGCACTTCTGGTAATAAGGCCAGCTTCGCCGAGCTAATGCATGCAGCCGCAGGCTAGGCTACAAAGGCCCCAGCTGCTGCTGCACGTAAGTGATAAATTGAATATTAGATATTCACTTTATTATTTGAATTTTTGTCCTAATTCTGATCTTTTTAAACAGTATTAAACTAAAAATTCAATGAACATCACATATTTTCAATATGACTCGGCGAGGTGGCGTTTGCACTGCACTGTGTTGTTCTCGCTCGATCGTATTGAACTCGACTGAGATTTGATTTAGCTTTCTCACTATGCGATGAGCATCGTGAAGTTTCGCAAAAGAAAACCATCGTGGATATGAACTTAGAAAGTACCGCTAAATTCTTATCTAATCCTGTGTCCAAATCTTGGAAGTAAATGCTATAAATCGCGATTATACAGGTGTTCGATTGCGCGCGGATATGGGCGGAAGTTCAGTCGTGTACATTTTGACCGTTGATCCGTCATTATCAATGATCATATCCGCCTTGCGATGTGCCGTATTGTATGTCAGGTCGCTCCAATTAGCTGTATCTGGTTCACTGGTACACAGGAAATGAAGTGGCAGCACTTCTGATCAGAGTTTACACACAGCCTCAGGTGGCGCAGCGGATCCGGGTCCCAGTTTGAATATTTTGTTCACAATAGATCAGATTACACAACAGGAAACGGAACCCTAACCATCCCGTCTCTTTGAGAATCTGTCCAAAGTTGCACCTTAATCATGATCCGCAAATGAAACAACGCGCAAGACCCATCTGCTACAAAACTAAAAATGTTGGCTTAGAACAGCCATCAGACTTAACATGGGGCTCTTTGAAATAATTCATCTGAGCAGCATTCAAGAGCAACCAGAAAAACAGAGCGGAGGCTTAACCGCGGCAGAGAAGGGAGGGGAAGCGCACAGTAAGGTGTGGTGTCACTGCGGAATCCAAAGGGCTGCAACAGGCCAGGACAGGGAAAATCTGACATTCACTCATGACAGACCTGTTCCACAGCAGGGACAACCCTAAAGCCACAACTGCACAGGCACACCTCGGGGACCACGAGATGACGTCTCAAATTCACAGAAACCGAAGAGGAAAAAATAAGTCATATGAGAAAACCCATAAAGTAGCTATGAGATGGGTGGCATTTGTCACCGGCTTCACAGTGACTACACTTTGTGGAAAAAAAAAATAATAAAATTCCGCATTCGGAATAATCAGTGAAATAATGAAAAATGTAAAAGAGAGACTGTTTTTCCCCCCACTGACAAAGTTGGATGGAGCTTAAGTAACTGCCCATGTCTGCTTATTTGTCTCTTTGTTTGTCTGTCTGAGAAGTTTTAGTCTACAAAATATTTCAAGCTCGACAATGCCAATTTGGACCAAACTTTACAAGGAGGTAGGCAATATCAAGTTCTGGACGATTTTGGGGACATTGTGACGTATCATTGTAATGTAATGACTCAAATACATAAAACCATTTTTTCCCCCGGCAATGTCTTGCGTACTAAAAGTTGTATCGTTGCTATTAGCGCATTGCCATTAGCATTAAAAATCAATCAGTCCAAATCTTTCTTAAATTATGTTACCACAACATACCAATAAATTTTGAGACTGACGAACAAGATTTGCCCGTCAATATTAGTAAGCAGCAGAAGTTTCTAAATTAAAAACAAAAAGATTCTTGAGCCCTCGAGAGGGTTGGAAATTTCATAACAAGTAGAGAAAGGCATCAAAAATGGAGAATATTAAGCGATGCAACGAAGTGAAATTAAGACGTGATTTTGGTGGTGAAGTGCACCCTCCTGAGTGCCCCTCTGGTTCCCAGTGCCCTCCATAAAGTCCGTCCCCAGCACATGCACCCAAACCAGGCAGACAGGTGGTGTTTTGACTCTCAGATTGGTGCCTGGCTCAACCACTTGAGGCGTTGCATTAGGAACAGTAAAGATTAGCATGTGCCATTAATGCTGCTAGTGACTCCTGAGCTACGTAACAGGTCAGGTTTAATAGGCAGACGCGTGCGCACACACACGCACACACTCACACACGCACACACGCACAGTCGCACACACACCCTCAAGGCTGGTGTAGAGCCTGTTGATCTGTGACAGGTCTCCACAGGCCCATCGCTATGCACAGACATCTGACAAACCACACACCACCCTGTACAGCATGAGGTGCCCACACTAACTACATATAATTACAGCTGCCCAGACAAGCGACAGCTGCACACACAAACTACAGTAAACTACAGTCATCTGCCTAAACTACAGCATGCAGCTTCACCTACAAACTGTAGCACTCAACTGCTGTGGACAGAAACTACAGTGTAATTTTTTTTATATATATATATATATTTATATATATATATAGTAATATATTCACAATAGTATAAAGAAACTGGCAAGCCTAGTTGGGCTGAATGGCCTGTTCTCGCCACTCATGCTATGTTACAGCTGCCCATAAAAGCAATAGCTGTCCATGCAATGTATTGCAATCCATGCAAACATGGAGCTTTGCCATCCCAAAATGCCAAATTTCACTTTTTCTCTGACTAAAGCGCCAACTATACTCTTGCGCCCTCAACATCCCACGCTTAATTGGTGTTGATTATGTAAAAGGCCTCCCATAGTACCATATCATGAATAAACCATCTTGGGCTGTCGAGGGCACAGTCTGGGTTTTGAAATGCCCCGATTACTCTTCGTCTCAAAATAAACCATCTTGCTCTTCTGCCCCCCTGACTTACGGCTCAAATGGCCAAAAGTAGCATCTTGCAGCTCCCCCTAGGACGTGCCCTCGACATCCCACAAAAATGGTCAGACTACTGCGAGCCCTGCACACAGTAGATTGACGTATGTGAAAATGAGTGCGGGCTGTTGTCGGCGCAATGATATAATTGCATTTGAAAACTGAATTGTTTTCAGCGCTCATTTCTCATCTCGGAATCTTTGGCCCTTCTGGTACCTCTAAAAAAGAAACCAAAGGGTGTTGGCACCTAAAGATTTGCAGTTTTTCTACTGAATCAACCATCTTTCAACAACAAAAATTTTAGGCAAATGTGAGATCATACATCACCCCCTGCCTGATTCTTCGAAAAACTGGCTCTTAACTCCTTTGCATAGAACACAAAATAATGCCAACGTTTCCTGTTATGCATGAGCCTATTTAGGCCTCAGAACTCAGTATTTGTGTCACACAGACTCTGGAAAATTATTTCAGTGAAGCAAGACATTTGAAAATTCAATCACAATTGTTTAGGAATTAAAATTCAGAATTTACAGACGCCGGCGTCTATATCTGCGCAAAGGGGTGAGGGATCAGCCTCTGCAGGTGCTGTCCAACCCAAGTCTGACCCCGTCAGAATGGAACCTGCCGCTCCTTCAAGCACAGACAGAGGACACGAAGAGTCCATTTCACAGGCATGGTTAAATCCTTTTTATTTTTTAATTAACACTTATTTAACCAAAAGCTTAATCCTAGACAAAATTTAGCTTTGCACGAAGAATATCCAGTAAAGCACAATTTAGTGAAAAACTTGGATTAGTCTGGTTCAGTCCGGTTTAACCAGTGAATCTTACTGAAGATCTAAAGCAGGGATCCACAGTGTTGATCCTGGGGAGCTTCAGTGATTTGCTGGCTTTCAGAGGTGCATAGATCTGATCAACTAAAATGGTCGATTACATAATCAACCCACCCAACACACCAATTAATGCAGGGCTGGCGATAAGCGGTAACGCATCGCAAAATGCGATCAGTTTTTCTGAAATGCGCCAAGCCGTGACGGGCTTTTGCAATCCCCATTGCATATTTTGCGATACGGTCTTTGGATAATGTGAATAAAAGTTTTCGTCCAGTTTTGAAAACGGACTCCTACAGTCTCTTAATATCGTCCTGATCAGCCTCCGCCACCGCACTATGGATAACCTAACAGTGCAACGCTGAAACCATGGTAGCGAGTGGAATGACCCCATTATTTTCCTACCTCCGTGCCAGTCCCGCCCACAGAGCTAAAGAACACACTAGAGTGGACAACCTCATTGGCTGAACCAACTGCAAAACTTTAGACGTGCCTGCCATCCTGTGTGAGGAATCAGCGGGGGAATTGCGCAATCAAATGCTGTACGAGTGTATATGGGTCATTCCATGCCAAGTGGAAACATACCTGGGCCATCATGGTCTTGGATTTTACTTTACCTTTGTCTATATTTGTTCATTTTGGCCCAAATAATGAATCTCCCTTTTTTTTCGCAAACTGCCCTCTGGTGTTGGTTTTATGGACCTCTGAAGAAATGGCCTGTTGGGGGCGCTTTTCAAAACATGCTGTAGAAACATAACGCGTTGCTAAATACCCTTCGCCCATACAAGATTTCCTGCCTCAAGGTCACAGCACTAAGGTGAAAGGTGAAATCCAGCAAAAAACATGACGTTGCACATCTGTGTCACAGTGAGTTAACTATACCGAATTTGGTGAAGCTGCAATCAGTAGTTGCTGAGTATTGACCCGTACAAAATTTCCTGCCTCAAGGTCACAGCGCTAGGGTCAAAGGTCAAATCCAGCAAAAAACGTGACGTTGCACATCTGTGTGTCACAGTGAGTTACCTTAGCGAATTTGGTGAAGCTGCAATCATTAGTTGCCGAGTACTGACCCGTACAAAATTTCCTGCCTCAAGGTCACAGCGCTAAGGTCAAAGGTCAAATCCAGCAAAAAATGTGACGTTGCACATCTATGCATCACCGTGAGTTACCATGCCAAATTTGGTGAAGCTGCGATAATTAGTTGCCGAGTGCTGGCCCGGACAAGATTTCCAGGGTCAAGGTCACAGCGCTAATGTCAAAGGTCAAATCCAGCAAAAAACCTGATGTTGCACATCTATGGGTCATAGTGAGTTACCATACCAAATTTGGTGAAGCTGGGATAATTAGTTGTACTGACCGGACAAGAGTCAACTGGGCAAAGGGACAAGATTTCATCTATGGGTCAAGGTCACAGCGCTAATGTCAAAGGTCAAATCCAGCAAAAACCTGATGTTGCACATTTATGTGTCATAGTGAGTTACCATACCAAATTTGGTGAAGCTGGGATAATTAGTTGCCGAGTACTGACCCGGACAAGATTTCCAGGGTCAAGGTCACAGCGCTAAGGTCAAAGGTCAAATCCAGAAAAAAACCTGACGTTGCACATCTATGGGTCATAGTGAGTTACCATACCAAATTTGGTGAAGCTGCGATAATTAGTTGCCGAGTACTGGGCCGGACAAGATTTCCAGGGTCAAGGTCACAGTGCTAATGTCAAAGGTCAAATCCAGCAAAAAAACCTGATGGGTATCAAAGGTCAAATATCAAAAACCTGAAGACAAATTGCACATTTATGGGTCATAGTGAGTTACCATACCAAATTTTGATGTGAAGAAGCAAAAGAATAGATCAAATAGATCGTTGATCAAAAAATTTGCAGTTACAAAACCCAAAACCAGTGAAGTACTGACCAGGACAATTTGCAAATTTCAACCTATATTCAATTGAATACACTGGGTCACAGGTCTTTGTAATTTTTGCAAATATTAGCTCAAGGTGCCAAACATGGTCAAAAAAATCCAGAAAAAAAACCTGACGTTTGCTCATCAAATCTATGGGTCATCCCACAGGTGAGTTACCATGCCATGAAATTTGGTGAAAAGTCATTCACAAACAAGGGAATTAGGGTTGAACAAATGCGTGAGCTGACGAACAGTTTATAAACAACACAAGATATTCAAGGGGATTTCATCAAGGTCCGTAATATGCTCCAAAGGTTCAGAAATCTGGGTCAAACCAGCAAAAAACCATTGACATTGCACATCTATAGGTCATCAGTGAGTTAGGACATCACCAAATTTGGTGAAAACCACTGTCGTAATCATTAGTTGCTGAGTAAAACTGGCCATTTATCAACAGACAAAGTCATGGCTGGGCCCAAGCTCATCTAAGATGGACTGATGCAAAGTGGAAAAGGTGATGACAATACACCTCTAGGAAAAGAACCATCGGACTGTTATAGGGGTTCAAAAAAGCCTTATATCTCCGGCCCTATTACTGATACAGGTCTGGGGTTTGGATGGATTTGTAATATGAGGCTTCTAGCACCACCATCATTTACAATGCTTGTAGGTCTGTTCTGTTGTTTCCCATGGAAAACTGTTTGAAGTTGTTGACAAAATTTGAGAATTTTTCCACCTTTTTGGACCCTTATTACTAACCAATTACTGGTGATGCTGGAAGAAGCAACTTTAAAAAGAATAGATCAAAAAAAAAATAGATCAGTTTGAACATTAAACATCTTGTCTTTTTTTCAATTGAATATAAAAAAATTATGTATTCAGAACATAATAGTTTATCAGATGAACCCTTTCAAAATTGCTTACAACAGAAAAAGTCACAAGTTCAAGGGGTCTGTCCATCCCTGGGGAAAAGTTGCATCATGATGAATTTGCACCTGTTGCATGTCAGATGACCTGAATTATACTGGAAAACACCATCAGTCCAGTATATAGGCTTTTATCACCACAAAAAAAGGACACAAAAAGTGAAAAATCTCAAATGTCAAGGATCAAGCCACCTTCCAGATATGCATCTGTCATAGAACCAAAAATATAAGACTTTTTCTACAGCATGTTTTGAAAAGCGCCCCCTACAGACCATTTTTTCAGAGGCCCATAAAATCCATACCGGTGGGCCGTTTGTGGAAAAATTGGAGATATTCATCATTTGAGTTCAAATGAACAAATATACAAAGTTAGAGAAAAATCAGACCATGATGGCCCAAAAGGTACCTTAAGTGTTTCAACTTGGCATGGAATGACCCATATGGGACTAGATAAAATGAAATGAAAAACACTG
This sequence comes from Gymnothorax javanicus, assembly GCA_029692085.1. Taxonomy (NCBI): domain Eukaryota; kingdom Metazoa; phylum Chordata; class Actinopteri; order Anguilliformes; family Muraenidae; genus Gymnothorax; species Gymnothorax javanicus. Next base: position 96,207,636 of record CM056194.1, on the reverse strand, counting down.
GACTGGTGCCACACATCAGCCTACCAGCACGACCATTATTTAATAAATTATTATTTTGTTTACGGGTGTTTGTTGTCAGGAAATTCTTCATAGTTAGTTTTATATTTTTATATTTTAGGGGCTTTTTAAATCAGTGAGAAGGGGGTTTAGAATTTAACATTCATATTTAATATCGCGAATGCATATGCTGCGCCTGACCTAGCAACCCAGTGTCTCATCAGTGACATGGCAGCCACCGTTAATGACATGCTACTTACACGAATAGCAGCACTTGAAACTAAAGTCTAAATTTCCTTAACTGGACGTAGGTTTGAGGTGTTTTCATATCATAATGTTTCTCTGGGTACCCAAACATCAGTCGATATTGGTGTAGGTTGAATACAGAATTCTTAATCTCACCATCCGGACACAAAATGTATGCTGCACACCCTAGAATGTTCCAAAACAAAAAACATTCCTGTTCATAGTCCGAATCCACGCTGTAAGCTGCCTTTAACCATGGGGAAAGTGAAAGAACTTATAATTCCCCAACTTTTCAATGCGATTTGTGCATCTTCTGTCCCACATATCTTCAAAGAGCATGCGCACTCCAAATCTCACTTTTTACGTCCTTAAACCGAAAGGGTCCATTCCTATTCAGTTACTGAGTTACATGTTAACTGTAAGTGGGACCCAGTTGGTTAGTCCAAGTAGTAAGTAATACAGTAATACTGCAATGCTACTGTAACTCAACTGCCTTGGTCTTCATTAGGCTATGTTGATTAGTGTTAGTACTGTTAAGTGTTCTAAGAGTTGAAAATAAAAAGTTAAAATGCATATACATACGTTTTTGTTAAGTTTTATTTTTGCTACACAGTTCTGAAAAATGCTACAAAATGCTACAGACTACTAGAGACTGCGTAGCATTTTTGCTACGCAGTCATTTTTGTTTAATGCCAGCCCTGTACTGTGACCAATTACAGGATCACCCCACCCAACACACCAATTAATGTGACCAATTACACAATCAACTAACGCAATGAACCAATTACTGTGGTCAATTACACAATCAACTAACCCAATGAACCAATTACTGTGGCCAATTACACAATCAACTAACCCAATGAACCAATTACTGTGGCCAATTACACAATCAACTAACCCAATGAACCAATTACTGTGGCCAATTACACAACTAACCCAATGAACCAATTACTGCGGCCAATTACACAATCAACTAACCCAATGAACCAATTACTGCGGCCAATTACACAAATAACCCAATGAACCAATTACTGCGGCCAATTACACAATCAACTAACCCATTGAATCAATTACTATGGCCAATTATACAATCAACTAACCCAATGGGCCAATTAATGTGACCAATTACATAATCCAGCCACCCAGTGAACCAATTAAACAGCACACCTCAACAGACCAAAATGTGGCAATTTACTCAAACTCGCTGGACTCACTAAGCCTGGTCTGAATTTCACTAAATTTAAGATTAAAATGAAAATTAAAGCAGCAGAAGCAGGCCTTCAGGGAGCGTAACTGCAGTGTATGGCATAGTAGGGATGCTCACTTTCAATAAAGCAGACATTACACGACTAGCATTTAGCACACTCTCATCCAAACTGATATACAGGACAAAGTGCATTAAACTGCACCTAAAAGTGAAACAGCTAAATGCAAGGTTTTCTTTTCCCTTGAACCCCATTTCCTGATAGTGTGGCTGCTCTATGTCCTACTCGCAGTCTTCTTTCCAGAAATAATTCCACTGACCGCTCACCATTCACCACTCTTGACAATTTATTGAAAATTCATACAAAATGAAAAATAAGATGACATTTGATGTCCATTAATTTGAACTGTAGGGTTGCAGGTGCCATTCACCCGCTCAGCTGCCAAGGCTGAGGTCAATGACTGTATCCGTGGTAACCCGCCCTCTCCCCGTTATGCATCATGCACATCAACTTAGGAGAGCACCCTTACCACCGTAGGATGGTGCACTGCACACTCACAAACACAAAAACAGAAGAGCCAATAAATTATGCCAGCAGAAATAAACTAATATGCAGCTCCGACAGACTTTGACGCAGCAGATTAACCTTTACAAGAAAACGCATCTGTAGGACAATCCGAGCAGATATAGTTACAAAAACAACTGAAGCTGAAATCAATTATAATGCAAGTACATGGACTAGAAGTTAAAAAGCTTGCGAGGAGGAAGTGGAGGGGAGGTATAGCCTGAGGAGGCGAGTCTTCGTACTACGCTTTGACACGACACCAGAACCCCACAGCTGCCCAAACAAACTACAGCTGTCCACACAACCTACAGCAAACTACAGCTGTCCACACAAACTACAGCAACCCACCTAAACTACAGCAAACTACAGCTGCACACAAACTACAGAGAACTACAGCTGTCCACACAAATATCAAACTATAGCTGACCACACAAGCTACAGCACACTATTATCCACACAAACGGCAAACCATAGCTGTCCACACAAACTACAACAAAATACAGCTCACCACACAAACTAACGGCAAGCTACAGCAGCACACGCAAATTACTGCCAGGGATGACAATGGGAAATTGCATTTTCAGAACCCTGCCCGAGGGGTTCAGCGGGGCAAAGCTCCCCTGAAGTCAAAGCATTTTAACTTTACAAAGCTGCTAGTTGGCACTAAAATTGTATTTAAGAACACTTTCAATGGTTTTTTTTTTTAATGTTACAAACTAAAAATGAATGCATAATTTCAAGTCGATGCATCATGCATGTATTTGAAAATAGACATTTCTAACAAAACTTCTAAAATATACATTTAGTTTTGGTTTGTAACAAGTAACAATACTTACATGTATATGTACTTAAATATATGCGTCGTACAGTTTGCTGTAACAACAGTCGTCAGCGAAACTCCAAACTACAGTTTCATTCCATCGCGAAAAACTTAGCTAAACTGGCAGAATAAATGGTTGGCTTCCATTAGGCCATCGCCTGTGCGCAAGAAGACCGCTAGAAAATGGTTTCGTTCCAATATAGCCGGGTCTACTTGTTCTATGAACAATTGTGTAGGCCTTGGCCCCCTGATCACCATGTAAAAAGTTCTGTGTGAAACCCTGCAGTTACTTCAGAAATGGAAATAAGGAAGGGGTCAAAAAAATTGATGTCATCAAAACTTGTCAACATGGGTATCAAATTGAAGGTCTATGCAAGTACATTACGGTAGGGTGGTTTTTATCATGCTTACCGGGCCCTGGGGTACTAAAAAGGGTCCAAAACGGACTAAAATTGCACTTTTGACCCTAATTTCTGGGCACCAGCAATCAGATTATGGAAAATAACCTACCTTATCTTTGCATGCTCACCTAGACCTTCAATTTGATACCCATGTCATGGCCTCACATGAAAGGGGTTAAAATTTGACCCTTTTTGGGGCCCTTTTTACTGATTGAACCCTTGACTTGCTGCAACCATATCAACATGAGTATCAAATTGCTTTCATTTATAGTAGACCCCAAACAGTGTCATATCGCATTCATTAACATATATTTCTATTTATAACGTCGCATTTCTAGCGAATGTTTCTTTGCGTAGCTCTAGCTAGACCTGCCAGTAAAAAATAAACAGCCTTGAGAATTATCTGGGTCACCTTTATAAAATTGGAAAACAGAATACTGGGAAAAAAATATTAAACTGCCTAAACCTGCAACTTGGAATGCAGATACCACAGTTTTTAAAACCGATATGAGCACGAGTATTTTATTTTGTGTACTTGCCGATACATAGTACTGCTACCGATATTTCTGAAATGTTTTCCAGGAAAATACAATGACAATTCTTGGAGTGCAGGTTTTATTTTCTTTTTATAACAAGCCTAAAAGAGGCCAATGTCAAATGATTCACACATGGCAATTTCCAAAAAGAGTAGGCCTAACTGCAAAACATCTTTCTGTATTTGGGCCCGACAAAAAGCCTTTAAACTAGCATTGCCATCAAATGAGGCAAAACATTACTGAAGCTTGACAAATGAAAAGTAAACTCGCTGCATAGGCAAGGTAACCCACCCAACTTCATAAAAAGTCAGTAGGACTATTAATTGGCACAGATAGTTTTCACACACATTTATAGGCATTCTCAATCTAACTAAAGTCAATAATGGCTTTTTAGCTTTCAAGCAAACAAGGCATCACTTAAAGTGTGTGATATCGCCATATTTAAATTACACAAATGACATGAAAAATTTAACTTAACCACAACTAAAATGTTGAAGGTAACCATATGTTACTAATATATTTGTCGTAAAATAAGAAGATTCACAATTCTAAGTCTCGGTGTGTGCGCTTGTCGGTGCGTGCTTGTGCGTTTCTGTGTGCTTGTGGTGTGTGTAGGGTGAGTGTGTGTGTGTGTGTGTGTGTGTGTGTGCGTGTGCGTGTGTTCGTATCATGCCTGCATGCGTGTGTATCATGCCTGCATGCCTTTCTCGTATTTTTTCGAACTCGCCGTCTCCCCCTAGACATAGAAGTCAGATAGTGCAACATACTGTAGCCTATGCGACCGAGAGTCGGCAGTTACCTTGCGTCTTACATTAAGTGGTGCCGGTGCGTGGTATCGGCAAATGTGGACGAGTACGAGTATATTAACGAGGTATCGGGCAGATACCGGATACTGGTATCGGTAATGGCACAACACTACCAGCAACTGTTAACAAAATTGTTCAAATAAATACTGATATGCAAATTGAAAAACGTCTGGTAGTCTGTTGTTTTTAAGATTAGAAAAGGCATATGACTACTATATACCAAATGAAAAGTTGCACAATGTAGCCTGCATAGCCTAAGCCGTAGCCTACTTTAAAACAAACGAGCTAAAAGCAGCACTTCAGACTGAACCACCGCCAAGAACACGGCTGCTAATTGTTGTTGAATCACTGACATGTCATTTTCACGCAGATATTTTTTGTCTCCAGATGCCATATCATGGTGTTGATCACGAATCCTGCAACTTCGTATTAATATGCACCTGTACTTCTGAAAGCCTTCCTGTGCGGGGGGCCGAGGCCAGGGGGCCGGGGGCCGAAGGTTAATTTATGGCGGCCTTCGCCACCACTGGCCACCCCCTGGCGCAAGTTGCCTCCCTTCGACCATACTTGCCTCCCCCAGCCCCAACAGCAGGTTACGTGCGGTGAATGGACAAGATTTGCATTCTCACCCCCTTAAAAATTTCTCATCGGATTTAGAGGTTTCAGAAAATTGACCCTTGGGGCAGTGAAATCCGCGGAAAATTCTCATCCCTGTACAGCAAACCACAGCGGCCCAGACAGAGTACACTGCAGCATACACAATTATGGCCCGGCAAAACCATACACCTTCCAATGTCCCCGCAGGGATGAAGGAGAGATGAGACTTTAACAGCCTTTTTAGAGCACACCCACATCACAGATCATACTTGTGTTCTCATGAGAGACGGTGCTTCAGGACCCACTGAGAAACTCTCAGGCAGAGCAGAAAAAGGGGAAGATTGGCACCAAGGGCGGCCCTTGCTGGGTAACAACTTCCCTTTTCTCTCTCACCACAATACGAGCGCATGTCAACATCATTCACCTTACAGTCATTAAAATAAGGAGCACAGGCAGTATTTCTCTACCAGAGGAGCGCAAGTCTAACTTTAGAGCCTGACTTGCATCAGACAGCAGGTACACTATCCAAAAAAAACAACAAAAAACAAACAAAAGAAAAACAGACACTCCGGATCAACGAAAACCTGGAACATAAGCTTACACAGCACAAGTAAGTCCCCAATCTTGCATAAGCCACTTATTTCCCCAGATCAGATTCTAGGACTTATTTCGTCACATTTCAGGGTAATCCATGAGAGCTTCTGTTTTTTAGGAGCAATTTACTGAGCAAGGCTCGATAATCCACTCACCTGCTGCTGCTTACCAGCCCTGCTCAGCAGTGACTGATTTGGGTTCCTGTACACAAGCAAAACCAAAACTGAGGGCCAATTATCCCCAGCCATGAGTTAAACTACAGTACTTTATTGAAGGTTTGGCTCATAGTACATGGTCCATGCAACCAAAAATGACATTTTGGCCAGTATGTAACAGGGGGTTGATTTTTTTCTGACCAGCATAAACACAATTTAGGACATTTCCACTCGTGTTCCAACGTCAGATACATTAAGAGGGGCTCCGAGTAAATATTGACTGGAGTTGTGCAAGATAGAAAAATCGAAAAATTTCTAATTTTCCTCAAATAATGCTTTTGGGTCACTGATTACAGAAATATAAATCTTAGGTTGATTGGACAAATATTTATTTTCTAAGATGCCTGAAACTGTTGAGCCTAGATTGGTCCACGGAAACCGACTAAAAGCTGGGTCCGCACGTAAAAGAGGTTTTTCAGGCGACCGCACGCTTATGCCTAAAACAGATTCAATCATGCTAATCTGTCATGTCCTATGCTTATCTCGCTTCAGTTTCGAAATAATTGAGCAAAAAGTAAATATTTGACAGCGTCCTGAAATGCAATCTCTATGGATGTCATTTTCCGCAAACAGATTTTCCATAGTTTTCATGCCCTCTAAATTACAATTGCCACACTGCTGTTGATAAAGTCCTTTTATTTAGCGGATACAGCAACCATTTTGCTACAAAATGGCGAAATAAAATTTTGGTTAACTCGAATTCATTCCCGCTTGGAGCTCCAAACGCAAGAGCCACTTGAGCGCCTAAATTGACCTCCTGACACTTTCAAGCCACAAGCCGTAATCCTTTCTGGACAGAATCATTTGCTGAAATGAAGTCCCAGGTCCACATGGCTCAGGTCTTCACAAATCACATGTCCCAGGTCTTCACAAACCACGGCACAGTTTTCTTTCAAGAATAAAATTATAAATAAGAAAATAATAAAAAGCTGTGTGTCGTAAGAATTATAATTACCCGCCTCAGTTTGTATGGACATAGAAATGAAATGTTTGTCTACTTCACCACTGGCAACCCCCGTGAGCTCGGTCTGCGCGTTGCTAAAAATTTCGGGTAGAATGAACGAGATGAGGCGCAAAAAAAATCATATCTTGTGCAAGGCATCTTTGTTGACAATTCCGTCCCTTTGTTGCTAGATAAGTACTACAGAGTTAGGGGGAAAAACCTGGTAGTGCTTAGTGAAAAGAATACAGTTGCAATGAAAATTATTCAACCCCCATTGCAAATTGGGTTCAATAGCAAAACGTACAAACTTTCAGCTGTTTGTGATAAACAGATTAAACAAGAACATTTTAAATAGCTCAACACAACTAATATTACAAGTGGTTTCTCCAAATTTAACAGAAAATGCCATGTTTAATGACTACTGCAGTCTCAAAATTATTCAACCCCCCGAATAGAATCCGTCATAAGAGCATATTTGCAAATCAGGTGTTGTCTCAGGCACACCTCATGCAGCTAATCAAGAGCTTAATTAGTTGCATCAGGTTTGCTTGAGATAGAACACATCAAATACTTGTACTAGCTAGGGGTTTGTTGACAGTGACATTTGATTGCATATTAGAAATATGGCTGTCAAAAGAATTGTCCAAAAAGCTAATGGAGGAGATCATTGCCTGGCACAAACAAGGACAAGGATACAAAAGAGTAGCACAGGCACTGAATTTTCATAGAGATACAGTTGGAAGCATAGTTCGCAAGTTCAGAGTTAAAGAAAGAGCAGCTACAGTGCCAGGATGTGGCAGAAAGAGGAAGCTATCAATGGCTGTCACCAGATTCCTGAGGAGACAGGTGGTCAAAAACCCTCGAGTGACTGCAGGAGACCCACAGCAAGGCTTGGAGGCAGGAGGCACTGAGGTTTCAGTTGGCGCAGTAGGGCGCATACTAAACGTTGAAGGTCTCCAACACATACACCACAACTGATCCAAAAGCACAAGCTCCAATATGCTCAACACCATATAAATTAGCCACAGAAGTTTTGGGATACTGTTCTGTGGAGTGATGAAACAAAACTGGAATATTTCGGGCTTATGAATCAGCGGTATGTCTGCCGGAGGAATAAAGAAGCATATGCTGAAAAGCACACCCTGCCAACAGTGAAGAATTGTGGGGGCTTTTTGATGCTCTGCGGCTGCCTTGCTTCCTCTGGCACTGGAAATCTGCAGAGTGTGAAGGGCGAGATGGATTCAGCCAAGTACCAGGATATCCAAGGAGAAAATGTCATGCCGTCTGTAGGGAAGCTGACGCTTGGGCATCATTGGACCTTCCAAAAGGACAATGATCCTAAGCATACCTCAGCATCCACCAAGGCTTGGTTTCAGAAGAAGTCTGGGAAGATTCTAGAGTGCCCATCACAGTCGCCTCACTTGAACACTTGAACCATAAAAAAATCTCTAGTAGGATTTGAAGAAGGCAGTTGCAGCATCCAAACCCTGGAATATTAGTGAACTGGAGGCCATTGTCCATGAGGACTGGGCTGCCAAAAGACATCTGACCAAAAAAAAAAAAGCAGCAAAAAGGGTATCCCCTTGATTTGACCAAAAAAAAAAAAAAAACTGTTATTAATCAACCCTTCATCAACCCCCTGGTATCAAATGAAAGAGGGAATCTCAGACAACAGATATATCAAAAAATCGGGTTGGAATATCGCCACGTTGGCTTTCATTTAACTAGGTGAAGTTCGACATTACGAAACAAAAATGACACTATCAGTATCTCGTATGTCCCCCGTTAGCATTGCGCATGGCGGTACACCTGCGTCTCATAGACATCACCAGACATCTGATTGTTGCTTGTGGAACGCTGTTCCACTCTTTGGTCAGTGCTTGTCTTAGCTGACGTACTGTAGCTGACGGTGGTTGACGTCTCCGGATCGCTCTATCCAGAATGTCCCACAAGTGTTCTATTGGTGAAAGATCTGGAGAAAACGCTGGCCAGGGAAGGATTTGCACGTTTTCGGCCCGAAGGAACTCCATACAGACACGACTACGTGTGGACGCGCGTTGTCCTGTTGGAAAGTCAGTCGGTGACGTTGGACAAAGGGAAGGGCGACTGGACGGAGAATTTCATCACGGTAACGGACAGCGTTGAGGTTTCCTTCAACAAAATGAAGGTTGGTTCGGAGTGTAGCAGACGGTCAGTCGTGATACGAAGGTCAGACGCTGGAGTCATAACACGTGGCCTACCGGATCTGGGGCGATCAGCCGTGTGTCCAGTGGCATTAAACCTGGTTCTGAGGCGACTAAATGTCGCAGAATAAACGCCGAATTGATGGGCAACTCCATCTACCCGACTTCCAGCCTGTAGCATCCCAATCGCACGTTCTCGTTGAACTTCTGTTAGTTGTGGCATTATAACCCATCTGATTTTTACTCATTTTCGGTCGGACTTTTATAGGCCCCGGTGTCTATGAGGAACTCAAAACAAAAATGGGAGTGTTAGGACAATGGTACTACTTGAACCCAAGCCCTCCGATTGTTTGGTTGCGGACGAATAGCAGCTCCAGAGTACGCACTATGACCGTGAAAATTTGTATGGTAGAAGTACTCAGCTCCAAAAATAACTCAAAGCAAAAGCATCTTTCTCAATGGGTTTGTCGAAATTTGGCACTGGATTACGTAATTGCGTTTCTTTTTTTGGTCAGTATATTAAAGATGCTTGTCATGAAGGGGTTGAGTAATTTTGAGCCCGCAGTAGTCATTAAAAGTGGCATTTTGTGTTGAATTTGGAGAAGCCACTTGTAATATTTGTTGTGTTGAGCCATTTAAATTGTTCTTGTTTGATTTGTTCATTGCAAACAGCTGAAAGTCTGTAAATTTTGCCAGTAAACCTAATTTGCAACAGGGGTTGAATAATTTTGATTGCAACCGTATGTTCTAATGCAGTAAATGGACATCTCAACTTCATTGGCAACTGCAGTCTTTCAGCACTTGTTGCAGTGAACTTATGTATGGGGCTTTGCGATTGGTGGAAACAGAGTTAGTATCAAGGTCAAGTACATTACAAATGTCCCGTAGTAGGCTCAAACTTAGCTGACTGAGCTTGCTCTGGCGGTTCATTTCACAGAGGTTATACGGATTGTGGGTGATAGGGTGTTGCAAACCTATATCGCTCACATTACATGCACAGGTTTCTGCATAGTCCTGTTCTTCGTTGGCAGCATTCGTGTGGAGTTCCGTCAACCCTGAACAAAGACTGCTGTGTCAACATTCATTACACGGGTCTGAGTTATATTTAGGTAGATTTGGAGTTTAACTTCCAGAGAAGATTGTATTATGTCAGAATAATCACTGCTGCAGAAGTTGTTTTGTCAGTTAATGTGCACGGTCCTTGGTGCAGGGGTGCATGACAACAGATGTAAATAGAGGATCCTCATGAGTGCCAATCAAAATGGGTACCTTTGAAGGTGCGGTCGCAATTCTGGAAAAATCCACACTGGTATAAGAAGATGGTATTAGCACTGATTGATATATAGTTCTGTCAATAAGGTAATATTTCTCAATCTGAAACCAGTTCAGTATATTTGGACTGGAATATAAATTTGGTGATTTGATTGCCACATTGCCACAAAAAAGAAAACTCTTTGCACCGCGGTTGTGAAGACCTTGGACATGTGGGTTTCCGATGGTCATGTTATTGTTACCAAACGTCATGTTGAGAGGAATTCGCTCCTCTGTAGTTTTCCAGTTCTGAAATCACTACAACCACCTTCAATGCTGAGAAACCGCATATCAAGGTAAAGTTATGTAAAGAAATTAATTCTCTCTCATTTCATTAGTATGTGAACAGCTCTGGAATTTGCATGAAGTTTGTTCTGTATTTCTACCACTTGTTATTCATTTTGGCCCTGACAATTAATTTTGCAGACAGGGAATCGCGTTGGAGCAAAAATATATAACTCAAATCGCCTCTTACACAAAAAAAAAAAAATGATCCTGAGAACCACTGGAACAGAACGTTTTCTTGTAATTTAGGTTTTAACTTGATTTCAGCTAATGATTCTCTCTAGAATGGATGCTATTTGTCTTGTTGTTGATTACGTCTGATAGCTTGGAAGTGTCAGGAGGTTAACTGAGGCGCTCAAGTGGCTCTCACGTTTGGAGCTCTCAGCAGGATGGAATTACAGTTAACCAAAATTTTACTTCGCCATTTTGTAGCGGAAGTGTTGCTGTATCTGATAAATAAAAGGACTTTATCAACAGCAGTGTGGCAATTGAGATTTAGAGGGCATGAAAACTATGGAAAATCTGGTGGCGGAAAATGACATCCATAGAGATTGCATTTCAGGACGCTGTCAAATATTTACTTTTTGCTTAATCAGCTCAAAACTGAAGACAGTTAAGCAGTGGACATGACAGATCAGCGTGATTTGTTTTAGGGTTAAGCGTGCGGTCGCTTGAAAAAAAAGCTTCCACATACAGACCCAGTGTTTCGTCGCTTTTTGTGGACCAATCTGGGCTCAACGGTTTCCGTCGTCCTACAAAATACATTTTTGCCCAGTCAACATAAGATTTATATTTCTGTCATCCGTGACCCAAAAGCATTATTTGAGCAAAATTTGAAAGTTTGATTTTTCTATCTTGCATGACCCCAGTTGATATTTATGCGGAGCCCCTCTGAATTATCTTTGTACACACTTTGCCCACTCATTTGTACACAAATGAGGTCTTTGTTTGGGTAACCTAATGTACTTGTGTGGGATGGTTTCAGGGCAGAATTCCATGAAGGCAATGGGCCATCAGAAGGTGGTCGTCCGCTACTGCAGGTGATCCAATATACACGGATATACAAATCACCGCCAAAATCATCAAGTTTGAACCTCCCTCTACAGGCAATGCTCAGACCATATTCGAAAGAAATCACTCAATACTTCTGAATATGTCAAGCAATTACAAGAATGGCGGAACTTCAATTAATAAAGTATCAATCGCTATACAAAATTATTCGTTTTTCCCTGAAATTACTGATTGTGTCACATCGTCGAACACAAGGTCTAATCCAACTTTTAAATTGATAGGAGAAATTTTTTTTGATGGTAAAGCGAGAGGCGCAACAACTGATCCATAGTATTCCTTGATACTTTTGTACTGTGGTTAGAATGGACCTTTCCGACATGTTAATCAAGTGTAGAAAAACTACCAATCAGACTGCCTTATTTTACTATGGTTGAGTTCATATGGGATGACACCTAAGTACAAGAATCTTCCACCATCACAGACTCCGATTTGGTGCAAATTTATTTTGGGAGTACCTGTTTATTCATAAACACGTGCAAAATTTTAGGCTTCTAATCCAAGGGGTTTCCAAGATATGGCCCCCCCACAAATCTGGGGCCACGTCCCCTTTTTGCCCTTGTGAATTGCGAATGTTAATTATAGGTATTTTGGAAGCCAATATCTTTGCAAAAAAATCATAGGTATGGGCTGGTTATCTTAGGAAATGATTTAACTTGAGTTTATGAGTAGGCATGGTCTATTTAAGAGCCATATTCTGAGAGAATGGCACTTTTGAGACACTTCGTGGAGCTGACATCTCAGAATTGCATGTAAAATGGCAGAATGGTGCCCATATACGTATAACAGAAAATCCCGGATTTTGAGCTTACACTTTATCGATATGGCTACAGCGCCACCAAGAAGTGGACAAGTCAGGTACCAAATTGAGCATTTGAGGAAAAATACCCATTTTTGAAGGAATATTGTGGATAACTGCTTCAATGTGCCACAGAAGTTATGATTGTATTTGATACTGGGATACCCAAATTTTTAAAATATGAAAGTGCTACCTGGTGATCATGTTGGTTATACGTGCAATGACAAGAAATCATGTACAACAGGAAAAAATATTTTTACAAATTCAAGCTTATTTTAATTTTTAAACCAGACCAGTGCCAAATTCATCTTACCCATTTCCTTTTCAGACATTAAAGGTGAGAAAAATGTAGAGGTATTTAGTCCGGCACTTTTTTGGTTTATCGAGATATTTGCTCCCAAAGTTGGGTGTGGGCTAATTTTTTCCTGTTTGTACGATGGATTAACCTTAATAACCAGACACTAGTGGGGATGGGTAGACCATCAATTTGAAACCTTCCTTTGGGCTAAACAAAGGACACCAGAAACATCTTTGGCACTATGCTCCATCTTGGAGCAGCGGCTACAGACATTTTGACAAAATTTCCAATTCACCCATTTGCAGTGATGTTCAGGGGCCCATAAAAATGTTAACCAAGAGGATAGAGCCTTGAAATTAGCTGAATCTCCAGCCCTCTCAGGACATTTTAACATGCCAAAGGAAGTTTTATGGCACTCTTTTCCAATGTCTGGATATAAGGGGACGAATGTTTAAAAATATATCAGTGTAGGGGGCGTTTTTACCCAAAAATGCCTATATTTGATAACATGATTATAGTGAAGGAGATGAGAAAACAAGTTGTAATTTTGAACAAATAAATCCAGGAGATATGCATTTATGTAGAAGAAGTCTCATTACCATGGGTAGCTGCCCACATGGTGAACTTGCCAATCCAAAATTGGCAAAAAAGTGACTTTTTAAGCCGGAACCCTTTTCAGGGTCTCCTAACTCCACTATTGTGCCTTGGGTGCAGTCAATCTTCCTTGTACAGACAGACCTGTCCTCACATAGATGGAATCCAGCATAATTTACCCTTTGAAAGGAATCCTGGCCTCATAGGGGGCCTTTTAAAACTGAATTGAAAACTGAATTTTTGATTTCCACCCATAAAAAGTTTCATATTTGAGAAAAAGAGATACATTTTGACAAGAGATTATGACAGCCTGGACCCAAATTACCCTAGATAGCAATTTTCAGCCCATACCTATTATTTGTCCCAAAGATCTTGGCTTCCAAAATCCCTATAAATTAACATTTGCAATTTGTGGGGACAAAAAGGGGGCGTGGCCCCTAATTTTTGGGGGGCTACATCTCGGGAACCCCTTGGAGTAGGACTCTAAAATTTTGCATGTGTTCATTATGAAGATAGAGGTACTCCCAAAATAAATTTGAGCCAAATCTGAGTGACCTGGGGACCACTGGTTGACTTCATATGGAATAACCCCAAGGTCCTGCCAACCCCGACAGCACTGCCATACTGCCCCACATTCAATGCAGTCATTAGATGTGTATAACATGCGAAGTGTCTGACTTTATCGAAAATGGTTCTTAGATGCGCTTGGGGAACATGTAATACTGAGGAAAGATACCCTGCCCTGCAACAGGAAGCTCAATTACTCCTGTTGCCAGGGCCAAAAAGCAGTTGGAAAAGTGTTTGCGAAGGATTAAGGCAGTGGTTCTTAAACTCGATCCTGGGGGACCACTGTGTATGCTGGCTTTCATTGCAACCACAATTACAATCCCAGAATTCTATTAAGCTGTTGATTTTTCTTAGTCTTTTTTTCACCATCTAACTTCACATTATGAGAGAAATGCAATGCCTGATATGGGAAATGAAAGCCCTCTGTCCATATTGTGTTTTTAATGCTGCAATACAAGTAATTGCAAAAGGTCTAATATATTTACTGATCCAAGTCACACAAAAGTTAATGTGGAGCTCCTACAAACTGCTGCACACAGCTTAAGGTTCTTTTTTTCTACAATATAAACACAAAACAGGTGGTAGTTGTCAATTGCTTTGCCTTCCAAGTCCTCATTATCAAATAACTGGTTCAATTTAGTGACCATGCATGGAATGACCCTTTGGCTACTTAGTTAGCGTTGAGCTGCAAGCATTTCACAAGCTGGCATTTAACTAAATGCAACAAATATGAAGTTTGCCAACTACCGAAGTCGGTAAACTAGCTTGCTGGCTAAGTTAGCCTGCCAACAGCTAGTTCACCGTTAGTTATGCATTGACAAGGCTGATTAGCTCGTTCGCTAGCTACCGAGTTCTTAAGCAAACAAACATTGGCCAAAGTGCTTTGCTATTAAAGTAAATTGGTGCTAATAGCAAAACTTGATATCTAGCAAGGGAAGCATAACCAAGTAAAATGCAGAGTGGTGAAATAATTAAGCAAACAAATGGTTATGGCAAGGTGCTGGAAACGCTTTATGAACTCGTTCAGCCCGGGAATCAGGAGGATCATGGGACTTGTACCCCCGAATTCATAAAGGGTGTTTTTCCCTTGATCACGGTTAACTTGGCTAAACAGTGTATAAACAGGTGATGATAGAGCGGACAAATTTAGGCCCGAATTCATAAAGAGAGATCAGATCAGCTGCTGTTTATCCAACGTACATGGTTAGTCACACCTGTCCAAGTAACAAAAGAAATTCTCATCATCCCAAGGGGCTTGTTTATCTCGTGTACAAGCTACCAATTCTCTGTTGGCTTACTTGTGTGGCTGGACGTATGATCATGGATCTCTTGCGCATAATTGAAATAGCACAGGAAGAGATGGCTGACCCAAGGCAAGGTGCTGAATTGAGGGTTTTCAAAGACAGGACGAATCCTTTAGAAGAGTATAGCGACACGAAATTTGTCAAGCGATACAGAATTTCCAAAGAATCATACCGTTATATTCTAGACCTAATCGAAGCAGACATTGACCATCCCACAAGACGAAACCATGCCCTTCTTCCAGTACCAACTATGTACTGCCCTGCGCTTTTATGCATGTGGTGCATTCCAAATGGTTTTTGGTGACACTTGTGGTGTATCACAGGCTACCTGCTGTCGAGTAGTTCGTCGTGTTACCGAGGCAATATGTGCCAGGAAAAACCACTTCATACCATGCAGAGTGTCACATGACACCACTACACATCGGCTAAGCGGGGACTTGTGCACGGATGGGTAAACACTCGATTATGTTCTACCTGAATTGCGCTAGTCACAGGAGTTTATCCACACGCGTTCTTCTCTGTTTTAGCCACCTTACAGTAGTTGTACGAGACTAAAATAATCGGGTGATCATCACCCTTTATGAATTCGGGCAGCAGTTTTTAGACAACAAAGGATTAGCATGGTGACGAAAAATTTAAATGATTTGAATTATAGCCGACTCTGGTCAAGAAAAAATATATTGTTGTTACTCGGAAATATGACGCAAAATCTCGAAAAAGATGGAGGCTTGAAAACAACGAGAATTGATTCAAAAGTGAATATTTCAAAAAGTATGTGTAAAATGAATGGGAACTTTTACTTCCGACACCAGCATGACATCATCACTTCACTACTCTATATAGATCAGTGGGTACAAACTTGGTGTATGAACCCTGGGGTAAGTGCCGATTTTTTTTGCAGTAGCCCGGGGCGGCCAGTGAGTAGTGGGCACACTTGCACTGCCCCGGGGTATCTCGGGGTTCAGCCTTGCCATAACCCCGAGATGACCCTTAGATTTGGAAGAGGTAAAGGGCTTTAAAACAGGAAGCATCCCCTAAAAAAACAGGAAGCTCGAAGAAGTAGGAGTTCTCCCTATTTAGAAATTCTATAAAGTCTCTCTGTGATCACACCCAACTTCCCGTCAATTTATCATGATGTTAACACAAGAACCACAAAAGGGGTGGGTGGCCAGAGAAAACTGCGTGATGGAATTTCAGCATGACGGGAGAGCAGACTCAAAGCCGCAGAGAAAGAAGAACAAAATCGCTCCCGCGTTTCCACTTATAAAGGCAGTTACTGTCACTCTCCCCTCTCCACCATGCTCCACAGTACCTCTCCATCTAAGCCAGGGGCTCCCAATCTTTCCCAGAAAGGGCCAGTGTAGGTGCAGGTTCTCATTGTAATCAAGCAACTACACACCTGATGCTACTAATCAAGCTTATTAGCAAAGAGTCCAGGGGTTGATTAGTAGTATCAGGCATGCAATTGCTCGGTTGCAATGAAAGCCTGCACCCGCACCGGCCCTTTCTGAGAAAAATTGGGGACCCCTGATCTAAGCGCTCATTTGATCGCATCTCCTGCAATTTCACATCACGCCGTCGAGCCACAGTACTGTGAGGGTCATTGGCAAACGGTCTGTCTTAAAAGGGCAAGGAATCTCACTCAGCCAATGAAAAACACCTGGGGTCTTATTCACATAAAACTGCGTGGATTACAAGTCCAAATATTGCACAGGCTCATAGAAAGCGAGAAAAACCTGCAACTAGTTTAAAAAAAAAAAAATCATAATTTATAAAACGGTAAGTAAAATGGTATGCAATATTAATTTAATTAGGAATACACAACATGAAAATGTTCAAATGTGCATTCTCTTATGAATTGTGCATGTTTTTAAAGTAATTTTTTAATAAATATAAAATCCACGAAGAAATTGAGGCAGGCATCATTTCTGTGCCTACGCAACGTTTATGAACGAAGTAGATTACGTCACATATGCGTATATGTGGTGCATAATTCCACTGATACCATCAACAGAATAGCCAAACACCCAGTGACAACCACTTTAACTGCAACTACTTTCTTTGTGTCAGTATAAAATGATATATTTGACTCGCTGACCACTAGCAACAACACTTGTAGACCAAATGCTGGAGGTAACCTTAACATTACATAGTAGCCAGTAGGACAGTATGGGCCACTTTCAACACAAAAACCACAAGAAAGCAGATTAACATACTATACGGAAAGCAACCGCAGCCATAGTCTCAAAAACCGGTTCCATAAATACAAGCTAAACAGGTGCGCCTCAGGGTGGAACAAAAACGATGCCGACTTCGCCGTCAGTTATCTCAACACATTTTTTGTCAAAGTCAGGACACGAAACTGCCGGGGACTCTCGACAGTCCTGTCAAGAAAGCATGCCGAACTAAAATATGCGGCACCCTTTCAACCCTAAGCATTTTTGATCAGGTCACAGCAACGGAAAATGCGTCACGATCTGGCACGAAATCTTTGGGCCAGTTTTTTCCCCAAACCGGCTTACAATATAGATCCACGACTCAGAAGTAAGACCTCTGAATATGCCAACGATTCCTCAGATCTCCTAACTTATTTCAACTTTTTTTTGGGGGGGGACATTGTTTAGCCCATCACTGGTTTACACATAAAATCCTGACAGTTCCATTACCCTTTTACTATTTGCCAACTGAAGTTACGGGCACTGCCAGTTAAGTATGCTTAATTGAGCCTGTTCTGTAACATTTCACTGAGGCTATTAACAACGAATGAAGTCATCAAAATACAAGCAAGCAACAGCTACAGTTTCAAACACCAGTTACTGCGATGAACAGGGTCCACTACAGTAAACTTCAGGTCCAAGTGGCCGCTGGTTAGAGGCAGAACGCCTTCCTCTCAGCGGGCTGCCATCATGTGACAAGCAAAGACGAACAGCCTTCAGGAGCCGACAAGCCGGCCATCCCAAGGCATTAATTAAACTTGTAGAACAACGTTAGCTACATCTCCGAAAAATATTTCGGAGTTCACTAAAAATTATAGCTAACGTTCATGTTTCTTGGAGTTGTTTTTTTTTTTTTTTTTGGAAAGGTAAACTTGGGAGGTTAACCAATACCACACCCTGGAACATAATTTAGCCAACTAACGTAAGCCAGCTGTAACGGCAACATAAATGGGGAAACTTGACGATACAGCAGCACCTAAGTGACAATGCAGTTAGTTAACAGATAGCTACAACAATGCAGATAGTAACCATTATAGCCATTCAGCTAACTAAGTTACTATGCCGACCATACGCCAAAACTGGCCGCGACCAAATGAATGCAACTCTGCTTTACTTATTATCATTATCATAGGCCAGTAAAGCTGCTGGGGAGTGATTCGCATCAGAAGTGCGCCGACAATATTTGATCAGAAAGTAACCGGCGCATCCGGAGACTTGGCTCTAAAAGGAGTCCAACTTGTTCACGAAACAACCGGCCCCTTGAGTCACTTCGGAAGCCTTTCAACTTCCCAACGACTTTCCTTGATGTCAGCCGAGCACAAAGCTGATATAGGTTTCTCGTAATGAAGTGACCCATAGAATGGACCGATGTGAATATACCTTCAATAACCAAAGAAGAAGCAACAACTCTGGAAGCGACACATCTTCCGACTTGAAGTACTGGTGACAGCCCTGGCAGTTCTCACCGGTACTGTTCTCCTGGACGAGCCAGCAGAAGCCGGCACAATGCACGCAGTAACAAGTTTGCCAGCAATTAACGCGATCTTAACAGGATAAAAATAAATTCTCCCAATGCGAAGCAGTGTCCAGTCTGGGGAATGGTCAACATGTTATTTAAATATATGAATACGGCATTAAAAACACGTTGCAAACCATTCAATAATGTTCAACAGAAGGAAAGTTCCCAACTTACTATTCTTTCACCAACATGTTTTCCTCTCAAGCTGCGGCTGCGCGTCGATGCTGACGTCATGCATATATATACGCCTAAACACAACCACCCTCCCCCATCCTCCCTCGGTCCGCCCCCTCACAACTCATAATTGGTCCAAATATGATTTATTACCTGCCGAAACCCGATGCTGATACCCAATGGGCAATCGTAAATACTATTTAGTCATTGGTGGATGTATATGGCTGTCAAATGCAGCTACAGGTATTGCACCACTGTCTGAGTTCGGCTCTATATCCATGGTTCGGAGGTGACTTCTTGTGGCAACCGTGTGAAAAAAACCTAGGACAGCAAATTGGGCGACAACGGAAAGAAAATGAAATTACGCAAACTCAAGTTCGCCCTCTCAGTTTGCCAACAGCAATTCATTCCACACACAGAACTGAATCTAATGTAAGACGGTTAAGGTTACACCGGAGAATTCGGCAATGTTTTCACGCTTATTTAATTTCAAACCACGTGATTACATGATCAAAGGCTTCAAGGTCTACAGTGTGAAAATAAAGATGGGGGTGGGTCAATTCATTTCATGAGTTTTTAAAAATTCTATTGCAGCACGTTATGCCATGCTCACTGAAACTGAACTGTCCATGCCCACCCTCACCCAAATCGTAATAAATATGTAGTTGATGATAATAATTTCATTTTAATCTAATTAATGCTTTGCGAACCCTGCAGTTCTCCATACTATGAAGCTCACAAAGTGCTGTTTATGTAATACGGAAGTGCGACCCTCATATTTTACTTAATTGGAAGAAATTTTTTGAGGTTCTATTCCATGCAAACCTTGGAGGTCCCAGGTCTTAGTTTGAGAACCCTGACTGGACAACACTTGACCATGTGGGAAACTCTTTAGGCATCTTAGCAAAATGTACTGTAATCACCGTTATGCATTCAGCTTAAGTTCAAAGACAGAGGCTTAGCTGCCAGTTTTGGGGAGATTAGATGGAGTGGCTTTCTATTGAAACTAGGTGGATGCTTGAATAAATGTTCTCGAGCTGACGGGAATGATGGTGCATGGAATCTAAACACATACAAATGCCGTATACCTTTCTACTCTGGGATAAGCGAAGCTTAGGAAGGAGTGTTGAGAGTTGAGCGTCACTCACTGATCAATCAACCAATGAATGAATGAATGAATCAATCAATCAATCAATTTGCCATTAGCATGACCACGGGCGGTAAGATAAATATGATCTTGACCGGTCCCTATTTCACATACAGCTTATCCAGGAGTTAACGATAGTGTCACTTTGATCATAAAAAAATGAATCTGTGAAAGTGCATTATATTGAATAGCAAGAAAAAAAAATCATTAAAAAGTATCTGGAAATGAAAAATAGATACCTGTAGAAAGAATAAAACTAATGTTTCAAGCTATATGAATGAAATTATGCACGCATTTTAAGCACCGTGGTCCTGTATTGCTGATTTTGGTCACAGTTTAATGCCATGACTGTTAGCCCTACATGAGCTGCCAGCTTAAGGCTCTGTGTATTTTACATCCAAACTGCTTCTGCCCATTTTTCTGAGCACGGCACTGTGACCCAGCGATGCAAGCACAAACATAATCCCATGTTAGCGCAGAGAAATCCACATGATTAAAAATGCAAGTCTGAAAAATGCAAGTCTACATTATATGATTTATAATGCCAGTGAAACCACCTGAGTGTTTGAGGACATAAATCAAGACCAATTAACTGGTTTGAGATTAAAAAAAAAAAAAAAAAGTCAGCTGTTGAAATCACAAAATCATTTTAGTTGAATAGACCCCCTGCTACATAAATTTGTAGAAGGATCTCTCCACTGAAATAAAATCTTTGTGAAATAAATTTAACATTGCTATGCCTGTTCCATGATTAAATATCGTACCTTACACTGCCATTTTGAAATGGCTTATCCAAAAGTATGATTGCGCTTATGCAAAATAGTCTATTCTACAGATATCTGTGCTAATAATAAACAAGACAAATGCTGTCGGTTGATGACAGTAGGGTATATGCCCAAAATGACAGTATTCTCCCCATAGGCAAAGTTCATAGCTTGGCCATGTGTACGTGCAACAAGAAAGGGTATAGAGTCCAGGAAATCAATGAGAGGAGAGGGGGGACAATCATAATGTGGCATGGTACTGAACAATCGTTCCTAGTGTGAAAGCGCCCTAAATTGGCTCAGCAGCCATTCATCTGTCTCAGCAAACAGATCCGCGCGATCTCTAAAAACGCACTCTCTGCGCAAGGCCTGAATGGCCAAAGCGTCCAACAGCAATAGGTAAGCCATTCAGAAGCAGAATGCACACAAGTATCCAAGGGTTTTTGTTAGCTTTGTCCTAATTAGGATCAACTGGCCAAACTATTTAGCCCAAGAATTAAATAATAAAATCATTATAATTTCCCAGAAACATAAAACAATCAAAATTTGATGCATTTTTAATGTTTAGGTTTTAAAAACTTGTGTTTCTGTGCATTGGACAAGCAATTTGTGGACAGAGATAACAGTTTTCTGTTTTCTCTTATCTCGGCAAGAGTGCTCTCGACCACTCGTAAAATTTTCTCTTACCGAAGAGAAAAGCAAAAATAAGAAAACATTGATGCATCCCAGAAATCAATGGGTAAGAACAAAATAAGAAAAAATCAGGGATACGAGCAAAAATAAGAGAAAATGTGTTCTTATATCGCTTCTTGCATGAGGCCCAATAATAATGATAACGTTAGAGGATCAAAACACTTAACAAGAATCAAAAAGTAGAAACGCTGGAGAGTGACAAACATTTTTTTTTTATTGAAACCATCTTACGGATTACGAGATGAGTGGTCTGTTCCACCTGTTTTCAAAAACTGTGCGCTAAAAAGTCATACATGATCATTAACACAAAACTGCAAGAGAATCCATGCTTTAATAAACACACTCAATTCACAAAGAAATTGGGCAAAATCCCTTTTCTGTCAATTCAATAAAAATAAGTAATCTTTTTTTTTTTTAACCTTTTCCATTGTGTACACGGTTTTGTTCGCTTTTTCAATAATATAAAAAATGGTCAATACTGATTCCGAAACACTGTATTTAATTTACAAAATAATAATAATAATAATAATAATAATAATAATAATATTAAAATTAAACAGACAGGTCCATGCGTCCTCATCTTGGTTCCCATAAACAGCATTTTTTTTCTGAGTCAGGTGTTGAAGACTTTGTCGGACTAACAGTCATTTTCTGTGCACCTGATAGAGTCAAGTATGAGATAGGATCTTCAGTCTCAATTACACTCCCTTTAGAGAACTGTTTCCATGTTCACAAGGTCTCCGTGGGAACGGGCCTGTCAGTCAGGTGAAGGGGGGTGATGGGGCGGAGTCTCAGCACTTTGAGGAGGGGAAAAAGCGGCCAGGAGAGAGGAACTTGTAGCTGTTCCCGGCGGGGAGCTGAATAGCGTGGGGCCCGGGGCCGCTCACAGTGGAGGGACCCACTTTGCTGGGGTCCCCTGGGCGGCGGTGCCCATTAGCAGGATTCTGGGGCCCCACCTCGGCCCCGCCGGGCTCATCATGACGAGGGGAGACGTTCAGCAGGCTGAACACATCCCTCCGACCGGAACCCACCCTCCCATGCAGGGCCCGCACGGGGCCCGACTGCGGCGGCTGAGCACTGGCCCCGGCCCAGAACGTCTTCAGGCTGTGGACGGCTGGCACCTTCTCCTCGATGGCGGCCCGTTTCAGGCGGTCCAGGTCGGGGCCGTCAGCCGGGCTGGAGCGGGCGGAGCCAGTGGAAGAATAGGAGAGGGCGGGAGAAGGGGCGGAGCCTGCGGGTGATTGGTGGCCTGAGCTGGGAGAGACGTTGCTAGGGGAACGGGAGATGTGGGTGGTATAGGGGGAACAGGGGTACTTCAGCCTGGCCTGTGCGTGCGAGGGGGGCGGGGACGGGTCAGGCCCCTCCTTTAGGGAGGAGTCAGAAGCGGCAGGGCTGCTGTAGCCAGAGCTGATCTTCTGCAGAGAGGAGGTGCGCGATGGCAGTTTGGGCGGAGCCTGGAGGGGAGGGGTGGGCGTGGCTCGCAGGCTGGAGCTGCTATTGGGCCGGCTGAAGGCGCTGGTCTCCGAAAAGCGGAAGGCGGAGCTTCCCGTCGGGGTTGACGTCCCCCTGCTGCCCACGGATCCACCTCTCTGCAGGTTCTCCGCTGTGTGTAAGCGGCTCTGGGTTTCTTCCAGAATCTTCTGCGCCAGCTCCTGTGGGTCCAACGCCGTGGCGGATTTCTCCTCCATTGACTTTATGGTGCTGCCTGTCCTGGTGCTGGACTGGTCTGATTCGGCGGCGTCTCTCCGCTGCACTCTCTGGGGGGCGGAGTTTGGGCAGGCAGCCAGGCGGGGCTTGACCGGGGAGGTGGGGGTGCTGACACTCCCCCTGCTGGAGACTGATGCCGTGTAGCCCCGCCCCCTCACAGAACCCACGCCTCCCCTGGAGTGATGTCGTCGCTGGGCGTGTCCTGGGGGCAGGGGCAGCGAATCACAGTGGTGTCCCAACGGTTCGCTGCTGATGATGGAGAAGCCTTCATACTCCTCCTCTTCCTCCCTCCCAGCCCCACCCACCCCTGCCAGGGAACCGCGCCCATGGGCCACACCCAGCTGCTTTCGGGAGGCGGAGCAGAGAAGCCCAGCCCGCCCCTGGGCTGGCGTTGGGAGAGGAAGTCGCTTTCACACTTGGAGATGAAGCTCATGGAGGACGCCACCGAACTCAGGCTGTACACAGAGATTGTGTCTGACGCCAGGACTGTCCAGGCAGGGCGGGGAGAAGGGCGGGGCCAGTGGCAGTTGATTGGCTGACACGGACTGGGCGGAGGCCAGAGACTCAAGGGACGAGGAGCTATCAAGGCTGAGGCGTTTCGGCAGCTCGGTGGAGTCTGGAGAGAGGGAGAGAGACACACACACACACAAACAGGGACAGGAAGTGTCAGAGCAGACAGGAAGTCCACAGCTCAGAGAGCATAAGTGTGGTCATGTGATCCTGCCACTTCCCCATCCCCCTGACCACCACTGTATCAGAGATTTAATACCATGGATGAGCTCCTAATTTCATAAGTTTACCACTGAAAAAACTGATCTGCGACTGGCTGGTCACAAAGCACACGTCAATAAACACTCATCCATATTTCATTGATAGATCGTCAGTCAAACCAGTGCAAACTGTACGCAAATTGGGTGTCATTTTTGATCCAAGACCTAGATTTGAAATCCCTAAAAACTCACCAGTCAAATCAAGATGTGTGTTTCTCAGATCCTGTTTTTATCACTGTAATGATCTCTCTTGTTCTTATTACTGTAATCGTCCTCCTGAGATCTGCACTCAGCGACAGTATGTGCAAATTTCAGCTGCCCTAACTCACACCTGTCACTCAGCCCACAATACTCCCATCCTCCCTGAATTGCAGTGACTTCCTGGATCATCCAGAATTAATTTCAAAATGCATATTGTAACATTCAAAGTCCTCTAGAATACATAAACACCCCTCTGCACACCTCACTGAACTCTTACAAATACCGACATCATGTGTAATTGCGATTTCAGTGTGTTAAGCGTGCATATAGCAGTGGTAAAGGTGTGTTTAGTATGTTTATAGCAGTGGTAAAGGTGTATTCAGCATGTTTACAGCAGTGGTACAGGTATGTTAAGTGTGTTTATAGAGTGGTACAGGGATGTTAATCATGTTTATATCAGTGGTAAAGGGGTGTTAAGCGTGTTAATAGCAGTGGTACAGGCATGTAAAGTGTGTTTAGAGCAGTGGCAAAGGCGTGTTATGCATGTTTACAGCAGTAGTAAAGGGATGTTAAGTATGTTTAGAGCAGTGGCAAAGGCATGTTAAGCATGTTTACAGCAGTGGTAAAGGGGTGTTAGCAGTGTGCAGCAGTAGTGTTAAGTATGTTTGGAGCAGGTTAAGCATGTTTAAAGGGATAAAGGGATGTTAAGTGTGGTAGGCGCAGTTAGGTGTGTTTAGAGCAGTGGCAAAGGGCGTGTTAAGCATGTTTACTGCAGTGGTAAAGTGGTGTTAAGCGTGTTTATAGAAGTGGTAAAGGGGTGTTAAGTGTGTTAATAGCAGTGGGAAAGGGCATGTTAGCATGTTTACAGCAGTTAAAGGGGTGGCACAGCGGTTTATAGCAGTTAAGTGTTACATCCTTATATGTTTAAAGCAGTGGGCAAGTTAGGGCGTTTGATAAGGGTGTGCATGTTTACAACAGTGGTAAAGTGGCGTTTAGCGTGTTTATAGCAGTGGTAAAGGGGTGTTAAGCGTGTTAATAGCAGTGGTAAAGGGGTGTTAAGCATGTTTATAGCAGTGGTAAAGGTGTGTTAAACGTTTTTATAGCAGTGGAAAAGGTGCGTTAAACATGTTTATAGCAGTGGTAAAGGTGTGTTAAACGTGTTTATAGCAGTGGTAAAGGTGTGTTAAACATGTTTATAGCAGTGGTAAAGGTGTGTTAAATGTGTTTATAGCAGTGGTAAAGGTGTGTTAAACATGTTTATAGCAGTGGTAAAGGTGTGTTAAACATGTTTACAGCAGTGGTAAAGGGGTGATAAGCGTGTTTATAGCAGTGGTAAAGGGGTGATAAGCGTGTTTATAGCAGTGGTAAAGGTGTGTTAAACATGTTTATAGCAGTGGTAAAGGTGTGTTAAACGTTTTTATAGCAGTTGTAAAGGTGTGTTAAACGTTTTTATAGCAGTGGTAAAGGTGTGTTAAACATGTTTATAGCAGTGGTAAAGGTGTGTGAAACGTGTTTATAGCAGTGGCAAAGGTGTGTTAAACATGTTTATAGCAGTGGTAAAGGTGTGTAAAACACATTTATAGCAGTGGTAAAGGTGTGTTAAATGTGTTTATAGCAGTGGTAAAGGTGTGTTAAACATGTTTATAGCAGTGGTAAAGGTGTGTTAAACATTTTTTTTTAAATTTATTTATTTAACCCTTATTTAACCAGGGAAGTCCCATTGATATTGAAATCTCTTTTTCAAGGGAGCCCTGGGGGTTGAGGTGGGGAGGGAGAGGGCAATTTGCACAGCCAATTAGATCAGGGGATGATTAGGTGGCAGGTGGAAAGAGCCAGGTTGGGACTTTAGCCATGACACTGGGGAACCCCCTTCTCTTATCGAAGAGTGTCATAGGATCTTTAATGACCACGGTGAGTCAGGAGCTCGGTGTAAGGTCTCATCCAAAAGACAGCGTCTCCTTCAGTACAGTGTCCCCATCGCTGCACTGGGGGGATTATTCCGCCAGAGGGAAGATCGCCACCTACTGGCCCACCAACACCTCTTCCAGCAGCAACTTGGTTTTCCTCTGTGGTCTCCCATCCAAGTACTGACCAAGCCCACACCTGCTTAGCTTCAGCCACACAGCTGGAGCAGATCAAATAGTGGTATGGCTGCTGGCAACATGTTTACAGCAGTAGCAAAGGGGTGATAAGCTTGTTTTTAGCAGAGGTAAAGGTGTGTTAAACGTGTTTATAGCAGTGGTAAAGGTGTGTTAAGCGTGTTTATAGCAGTGGTGAAGGTGTGTTAAATGTGTTTAAAGCAGTGGTAAAGGTGTGTTAAGCATGTTTACAGCAGTGGTAAAGGGGTGTTAAGCATGTTTATAGCAGTGGTAAAGGTGTGTTAAGCATGTTTACACCAGTGGTAAAGGGGTGCTAAGCATGTTTATAGCAGTGGTAAAGGGGTGTTCAGCATGTTTATAGCAGTGGTAAAGGTGTGTTAAGCATGTTTACAGCAGTGGTAAAGGGGTGTTAAGCGTGTTTATAGCAGTGGTAAAGGGGTGTTAAGCATGTTTACAGCAGTGGTAAAGGGGTGTTAAGCATGTTTATAGCAGTGGTAAAGGGGTGTTAAGCGTGTTGGTAGCCTGTAGGCAGCGTGTGGTTGTTACCGAAAAGCGCCAGCAGGGACTGCAGGGCGAAGTGCATGATCCTCCGGTTTGCCAGCTTCCCCGTCTTCAGCACCACCTCCTCCTGCCCCACCTCACATAGGTCAAACCCTGAAGACACACACACACACACACACACACAAATGTTTTAATACTGGCAAACCTCAATTCTGGGAGCAGCACAAGTTTTGGGGTGTGCCTAAGTTCTAGCGTAAAGCTCGATTTTACGATGTGCCTCAGTTTTGGGGTGAAGCTTAGTTTGGGGTGTGCCTCAGTTTTGGGGTAAAGCCTAGTTTGGGGTGCGCCTCAGTTTTGGGGTAAAGCTTAATTTGGGGTGCGCCTCAGTTTTGGGGTAAAGCTTAGTCTGGGGTGTGCCTCAGTTTTGGGGTAAAAGTCAGTTTGGGGTGCGCCTCAGTTTTGGGGAAAAGCTTAGTTTGAAGTGTACCTCAGTTTTGGGGTAAAGCTTAGTTTGGGGTGTGCCTCAGTTTTGGGTAAGGTTAGTTTGGGGTGTGCCTCAGTGGCAGGAAAAGCTTAGTTTGGGGTGTGCCTCAGTTTCGGGATAAAGCTTAGTTTGGGGGTAAAGCTTAGTTTGGGGTGTGCCTCAGTTTTGGGGTAAGGCTTAGTTTGGGGTGTGCCTCAGTTTGGGGGGAAAAGCTTAGTTTGGGGTGCGCCTCAGTTTGGGGAAAAGCTTAGTTTGGGGTGTGCCTCAGTTTTGGGGTAAAGCTTAGTTTGGGGTGTGCCTCAGTTTTGGGGTAAAGCTTAGTTTGGGGTGTGCCTCAGTTTTGGGGAAAAGCTTAGTTTGGGGGTGCACCTCAGTTTTGGGGTAAAGCTTAGTTTGGGGTGTGCCTCAGTTTTGGGGTAAGGTTAGTTTGGGGTGTGCCTCAGTGGCGGGGAAAAGCTTAGTTTGGGGTGCGCCTCAGTTTTTTAGTTTTTCAGTTTTGGGGTTTAAGGTTAGTTTGGGGTGTGCCTCAGTTTGGGGTGGAAAAGCTTAGTTTGGGGTGTGCCTCAGTTTTTTAAAAGCTTAGTTTGGGGTGCCTCAGTTTTGGGGAAAAAGCTTAGTTTGGGTTTGGGGCCTCAGTTTTGGGGTAAAGCTTAGTTTGGGGTGTGCCTCAGTTTTGGGGGAAAGCTTAGTTTGGGGGGTGTGCCTCAGTTTGGGGGAAAAGCTCAGTTTTGGGGATGTGCCTCAGTTTTGGGGGTAAAAAGCTTAGTTTGGGTGTGCCTCAGTTTTGGGGAAAGCTTAGTTTGGGGTGTGCCTCAGTTTTGGGGTAAAGCTTAGTTTGGGGTGTGCCTCAGTTTTGGGGTAAAGCTTAGTTTGGGGTGTGCCTCAGTTTTGGGGTAAAGCTTAGTTTGGGGTGTGCCTCAGTTTTGGGGGTAAAGCTTAGTTTGGGGTGTGCCTCAGTTTTGGGGAAAGCTTAGTTTGGGGGGTGTGCTTAGTTTGGGATGTGCCTCAGTTTTGGGATAAATCTTAGTTTGGGGTGTGCCTCAGTTTTGGGGAAAAGCTTAGTTTGGGGTGTGCCTCAGTTTTGGGGGTAAAGCTTAGTTTGGGGTGTGCCTCAGTTTTGGGGGTAAAGCTTAGTTTGGGGTGTGCCTCAGTTTTTGGGTAAAGCTTAGTTTGGGGTGCGCCTCAGTTTTGGGGAAAAGCTTAGTTTGGGGTGTGCCTCAGTTTTGGGGTAAAGCTTAGTTTGGGGTGTGCCTCAGTTTTGGGGTAAAGCTTAGTTTGGGGTGTGCCTCAGTTTTGGGGTAAAGTTTAGTTTGGGGTGCCTCAGTTTTGGGGTAAAGCCTAGTTTGGGGTGTGCCTCAGTTTTGGGGTAAAAAGCTTAGTTTGGGGTGTGCCTCAGTTTTGGGGTAAAGCTTAGTTTGGGGTGTGCCTCAGTTTTGGGGTAAATCTTAGTTTGGGGTGCGCCTCAGTTTTGGCGTGCAGCCGGCCCACTCACCCAAAGCGGCCAGGAACTCGTGGCACCCCGGCTGCCGCCACAGATGGACACTGATGGAGACCTGGATGGGAGACAGAGAGAAGTCCGGCTCCTTCTCTCCCGACTGGAGCTGCACTAACACCTGGTGGAGCTACAGAGAGAGGAAGAGTGAGAGAGAAAGACAGGAAGTGGGAGAGAAAAAGGCATGATGAATTCAATCGTGAAACAGACAAACTGCTGGACAGACAGACAGACAGACAGATAGATAGATAGATAGAGAAGGGTTACATTACAGTATGCATGTTCAAGCTTTGTCAGTTGGTGTCAATGTTAAAGGGGCACTGACATGGTCGAGCATGTGCAGTAAACGAAAAAAAAAAAAAAAATATTAAGTATTATTAATATAAGCCATTTTTTTCAAGTTGGTCGCTGGTGAAAGTTGTAAGTTCTTATCACACTTTCTCATGGCAATCTTAGCCCTGTTCTTTCTGAAGAAAAATTATATACTTAGGGCAGGACTCTATTTTTATTTATTTATTGAATTTATTGAATTTGGACAGTGCATTTTAATCAACATATTAGTAATATGTGTCAATGTAAATATATGATGAAAATATAGCCTTTTAGCATCCTTATTCGACAGCATCACTAAACGGTTCTTACTTTCTTATTTCTTATTTATTTATTTGAAACAGGGACAATACATACTGTACTGATAAACATTTACATATAAATGTGCAAGATTGTAGCCAATTGCTAATTTCCATCTTTAGTCCCCTTGGCAGGTTGATATTAACATCAATCAAAGTACAACAAACAAACAAATATATAACAAACAATAATACTCATAACACACCAAGAGTTGAGGGAACATACAAAATAAGTTTGGTTACAGCACCAAAACTACTTGGTTAGGTTTAGGTACCAAAACTACTTGGTTACGTTAAGGGTTGATGTTAGGACTGGGAAGGTCATAGAAAGCCATTTCATTATTCAGAGCCGTAGCACACTGGTTAGTACGACTGCCCCGTTATCTCAAAGGTCTGGGTCAAAGTTTGGTTTGGTATATCATTTTTCCATGTATACTGTTATTGTCAAATACTGTAGTCCATTTTGAATCTAAATTTATGTGGGATACCTACGCCAATCAAAACTAACATGAAAGGTTTGCTTTTCTGCTCTAACGCTGAAGGCGAGGGCGTCTGCCCAAACGCTGATATATGACACTGAGGAATGAGATCAGCCTGGTGTGGCCATGGTGCAGTTGCCTTTAGTAAAGAGGCACCACTGGATGGCGCTAAACAACATAATGTACTCTTTGTGGGTCGCTGCTAACCCCGAGACTCTGCTGCGAGCGTCGTGCCTGTGTTACTGTGGCAACATGGTTGCCAGAGCTGATCGTGGCCGCTCTAGACAATGATTCCACCAGCTGCGTCTCGGCAGTGTCCCAGAAGTGGCTCTCGTTATCAACCTACATAGTTGACCATATACAGTCAAAAGTTCCGACTACGTTAGCATTGGTGCTTATGGGAAATGCACCACAGATCGTGCCGGGGAGGAGGTGACTATCAGTGACACTTTAAACTAAAAGAAACTAGCCACAAATCTAAAAATCTCTAAAATCCGTTTATAACTTCATTTTCAACTATTTGTCTGTGACATTGCTTTTAACTTAAACACAGGCACAAATGTTTGATCAATGGCATTCATGGCTGGACTGTGGGCCACAGCACAATTAATTGAATAATTGTTGAATAATTGAAAGGGAAGCCAAAATGCAAAAAGCTGCTGGAATCCACAGCGCACGCCCAGCCATGACAGAGCCCCTTTACATGAAACTGTGAGCAGCAACAAGTTCCTCCCCTGGATGAGCTTTCAGTGTGACATATTACTCGCGGTACATTCACCCTCTTCCTGACAGACTGTGATCTGAAATAACAGAGTGCACATTACACTCAGAACATTTGCAAACTGGAGAGAAGTAAGTATGTGTTGTTAGTCAGGGTGCATGGTGTACATAGAGCTCTCACCCCATGGCCAAATAGGCAGCAAGTCTGAAAGCCACTGGCATGCTCAGAAAAGTGGAGTGAAAGTCAACAGAGCCAGTCAAATCTAATCAACATATTGTGAATAACAGGCAACCAATGTGTGACGTCACGTTTCTGAGGTAGCAGTTCGTCTGGACCGTAAACCTCTCAAATGGTAGCAATAGGATAGCGTGTCTGCAGTTTCTCTCTGATAAAAGTTTGTCGATCAGTGTTTTGTTCCAGAGTGAAATGATCAATCGTAAAATCATACTTGCACACTTTTTTTATCACTTTCCTAAAGATCTAGTTTAAAGGAGAAGATCTGGACATCCCTGATGAGGCAGCTAGCTATTCATTTTGAGTTAAATGCAACAAGACTTGCTATTTGATGATGATCAAACATCAAGGCTCAACTGCAAGGACGGAAGTCTGAATAATTAATTTTACTTTTACAGTAACTGTTTCCTTGTAGCCTTCTGTTCATTGGATGATGAAAGAAGAATAGAAATAAATTCGACATAATTTTTAAAATGGCAGTAAACAGTATGTGTCAAAAGTGGAAAACATCTTAAATATTGATCAAAACTTGAACACAACGTGCGAAAGGTTTAAGCTGGCTAGCTAACATTTGTCAGAAATGGCGTTGTGTTGGCCTCCAGTAAGTCTATAGCTAAAATGATGATTGTTTAGATTGAGAAAATTGCTACTATGGAAACCTGGCGTCATCACTTCAGCACTAAATTATAAATGACAGGCCTGGTATTTTGTAAGGGTTGAGTCCGGCGGACAACAAAACCCAGGTCTGGAGTTTGGACTCGTGCAAGGCTGGGGAGTGATGAATAAGTTTAATGATGTTTATATTAAAAGAAAGAGAACACAAAACAAAAAGGGAACAAGGCCCCAACTGAATATACAACTAATACAAAGAAATCCCAAACTAAAAGCGAAACCAAAGAAAGACACAGAGTGACCGCTAAAAACTGCTGACCAGGAGCTGGGAGTGAAGTGCCAGGAATGCTGTTACCTGCAGCTCACTGTTGATGAGCAGCAGGCGCCATTAAAGGGCATCTAAAGTCGATTCTCAGATGGGACGCTGAACATCCAACGTTTACAAACAAATCACTTGCTTTTGTTGACATCTTGCATTGTCACATGACCAATTTAATTCATCAACCAATGTTTTGTGTACATGCGTAGATAATTCTTCTATTTCGGTTCGTTTGCACGGGTGCGGCTCGCTGATTGGCCAATAAACAAAAACAATGGGAATCGACTTTAGATGCCCTTTAATGATTAGTGCAGGGAAGGTGTGAGGAAGGTGGCTGGGGAGAGGGCTGGAGGCACAGCCTCTCATATCGAGGGTTTAGAGCACAATGGTTATATGTCCAAAATGTTGAATTTTTGATCACATTTGTGCTCCAAGGAAAAGTATCAGAAACCATTTGTTTCAGTATATAAATCTCAAATTCGAAATTTTGGACATTTAATCATTGCTCCAAACCCTCGATATGTATGTAGCCATATTTTTTTTAAGAAAACAGACAAAAAAGCTCCTTCTATTTTCCAACAGCCGAATCAAAGTCAAGCAGTTTTGGGGCATATTGGGCGAAAAGATTGATGAAAAGCCACCTCAAGTGCAGCACGTCTTTGGGAAGTTAGACAACTGTACCACTGCAAATTCATTATAGTCAAATGACTGCCCTTGTTAAAAAAAAATGTGAGAATGCGCTGCAAAACATGACAACAAATGGTGGTTAGTTTGATGGATTTAAGAATTAGATCTTATTTTTTGCAAAATAACGGCTGCTTATTTCTTTATTTAACATACAGCGCCCTCCATAATTATTGGCACCCCTGGTTAAGATGTGTTAAAAGCCTTAAAATAAATTCAATTTTTATTGCAGAAGCATACTCTCACACTGAAAATTGTAAAAAAATGTAACCTTCAACTCAAGTGAATTTTAAGGGGAAAAAAAATCCCTGACAAAGAAATAATTATTTTTCATAAAATCACCTGCTCCACAATTATTGGCACCCCTAACAATTCCTAGGAAATAAATATAATTGAAGTATTTCTGTCATTTCTACAGTAGTTTACAAAGTTGATCAGAGTATCTAGGAACATTTAATTAGTATTTCATTACTTCCTGTTTCCCTGGGGTATAAATATGACGTGACATAGAGGCCATTTCTCTTATCCACTCTTCAACATGGGAAAGACAAAGGAACACACCATTCAAGTAAGGCAGATGTGTGTCGACCTTCACAAGTCAGGCAATGGCTACAAGAAAATAGCCACTCGCCTGCACCTGCCCATATCTACTATCAGAGGAATCATTAAGAAGTTTAAAACAACTGGAACAGTGGTAAACAAGCCTGGACGAGGACGCAAGGTTATTTTTCCACCACGCACAGTGAGGAGGATGGTAAGAGAAATAAAAAAGTTCTCCAAAGCTCACTGTTAAAGAATTGCAACAAATGGTAGCATCTTGGGGTCACAAAGTCTCCAAAACAACCATCAGGTGCTATCTACATGCCAACAAGCTGTTTGGGAGGCATACATGGAAAAAACCTTTTCTCACTCACAATCATAAACGCAAACGTCTGGAGTTCGCTAAGCGGTACTGGGACTTCAACTGGGACCGTGTGCTTTGGTCAGATGAGACCAAGATAGAGCTTTTTGGCAACAAACACTCTAAGTGGGTCAGGCGGAACACAAAAGATGAGTATGCAGAAAAGCACCTCATGCCCACTGTGAAGTATGGGGGAGGATCGGTGATGCTGTGGGCCTGTTTCTCTTCCAGAGGCCCTGGGAACCTTGTTAGGGTGCATGGCATCATGAACGCTTTGAAATACCAGGACATTTTAAATCAAAATCTGATGGCCTCTGCCCGAAAGCTGAAGATGGGTCGTCACTGGGTCTTTTAGCAAGATAATGACCCTAAACATGTGGCCAAATCTACACAGAAATGGTTCACCAGACACAGAATCAAGCTCCTCCCATGGCCATCTCAGTCCCCAGACCTCAACCCCATTGAAAACCTGTGGAGTGAGCTGAAGAGGAGAGTGCAGAGGAGAGGACCCAGGTCGCTGGATGATTTAGAGAGATTGTGCAAAGAGGAATGGTCGAAGATCCCTCTTTCTGTATTCTCCCATCTTGTGAAACATTATAGGAGAAGATTAGGTGCTGTTTTGTTGGCAAAAGGGGGTTGTACAAAGTATTAACATCAAGGGTGTTAATAATTGTGGCACACAAGATTTGATGTAAAAGAATTATTTCTTAATGTGGGATGTTTTTCCCACTGAATAAATGCACTTGAATTAAAGGTTGGATTTTCCTCTTTTTTTCATTGTGGTCCCATATTATTTAGAAAAAAACTGAATTTATTAGAAGCTAAAGAACACATCTTAACCAGGGGTGCCAATAATTATGGAGGGCGCTGTATATTGTAAGAAAAATGTGGGTGTTTCCAAACTTTTGACTATATAACCTGTGTCTCTGAAATCAGCCTGACTGCATAGAGGTGGTCAGGGATCACATAGAGGTGTTAGGACTGAGTAGTACATGGAGTTGGTCAGGATGACTGTGTTAGACTGAGTACATAAAGGTGGTCAGGATGACTGTGTTAGACTGAGTACATAGAGGTGGTCAGGATGACTGTGTTAGACTGAGTACATAAAGGTGTTCAGGATGACTGTGTTAGACTGAGCACATAAAGGTGGTCAGGATGACTGTGTTAGACTGAGCACATAAAGGTGGTCAGGATGACTGTGTTAGACTGAGTACATAGAGGTGGTCAGGATGACTGTGTTAGACTGAGTACATAGAGGTGGTCAGGATGACTGTGTTAGACTGAGTACATAGAGGTGGTCAGGATGACTGTGTTAGACTGAGTACATAGAGGTGGATGACTGTGTTAGGTGGTCAGGACTGAGTTACATAGAGGTGTTCAGGATGACTGTGTTAGACTGAGTACATAGAGGTGGTCAGGATGACTGTGTTAGACTGAGTACATAGAGGTGGTCAGGATGAATGTGTTAGACTGAGTACATAGAGGTGGTCAGTAGGCTTGGGCCGATTTTTGATATTATCGAATATCGCGATATTTGTCGTCATATGCAATATTTTTTTAACAATATCGAACATCGAACAGCTGTTATGGCATCCTCTGACTTTTATTTTACTTTTATACTCCTCCTTCTTTCCGCGCGAAAATCGATTGAAAATAACTGCTGAATTATTTGGGTGAGCCTGCATGCAGATGCAGCGTTTCAGTACACTGCGGATTTAGTCGCACAGAAGAATGCGAGCACGCAAATTTGGCAACATTTCGGCTTTCAACCAGGGGAAAATGAAAGTTTGTGTTGGAGTGTGAATGGTTAAAAGGAAAGAAGCCCTTAGTCCCCCTGCAGCTGACCCGCAGTAAATTTACAGCGGTTTTAGCAGTAGTAATTCAATGAGGGTAATTTCAAATGACAGTGAAATTGACCAATCATATTTCCCCTATGAATGGGCTTTATCAGAGCCATGTACTGGGCTTTACTATCGCGAACTATGACAAGTTCCGCCCACTATCCCCCGGGGAAATCACAAGCTTGGAAAAAAAAAAAAACGGCGGTAAATAACCTATCTAGCCTGTGTTCTTGTTTCATGATGGAAGACGTGAGTAGCGCTCAGCGCCATGAAAGTGATTAGGATATCGTTTCGAGTTTACTAAACACGCCGTTTTTCAGATTAACAGTCAATGAGAAGTTGGAGTTAATCAACGAGGGATGACCTACACCAGACCTTAATTTTGCGCAAAAAAAACAAGGCTTTTGTGAGGCATTTCAACACCAGCAATTACGCGCGATACCCATGTCAGGATGAGCCAAGAAGGAAAATCTGTATTGCTTGGATTGTCTGCTGTGGGTTCTGGACCATAGATGGATTTTCTGAGCGCCAATGGCATTTTACAGAAAAACACAACCTTTCTTTGCACCACGTGTAAGAAGCAAAAGACTATTGCTCTATGGTATTATCTCACTTTCTGTAATTTTGGCACTTATTGCGTTTTGGAAACAAACTCTTCAGTTTCTCAGGATGACACCCACCCATGGGTGCTGAATCATGGGTTTGGAACATGGCCATGGAGAACGATTAGCAGTCTCTGAATCATGGGTTTGGAACATAGCCATGGAGAAAGATTAACAGTCTCAATGCACATTTCATCATACAGAAACGGAGAGACTGAGATTAAGGAGCTGTGCTTCGCAGGATGGGAGGATGAATCCTGGAAGTAAGAGATGGATCAAGAAAGAACAGAGCGAGGAGGAGAGGAGAAAACAGAGAGACTTACCAATCCCACCATATTTTTAACAGCCTTCATTTAGAGAGCAGCAGGGAGAGAGAGACGCAGAGTTAGAGTCATGCACAACACACACACACGTGCGCGTTCACGCACACATACACACGTACAATCACATATACACACCCACAGACACACACACACACACACACACACACACATACACATGTGCAACCATGCGCACGCACACACACATACACATGTACAATCACACACACACACATACACACATACACACACACAGGCACAATCACATATGGGCGTGCACAATCATGCACAACACATACACACACACACGCACACAGACATACAATCACACATACACAGTCATGCACACTCACACACACACACACACACACACACATGTACAATCATGCACACACACACACACATATAATCAGACACACACATGTACAATCATGCACACATACACACACACACAAACACACATGTACAATCATGCACACACACACACACACACACACACACACACTCATGGAGATATAATGATTATGTGATATGTTTATGCAAATGAAGGGGCAGGCGCCAGCTCATTTCAGCCACACCGAACTTTCACATCTTTTATTTTCCACACAGTGGGGGAAACACAGCTGCGAATGCGGCGGCTTTGAATCACGTTCTGGGCTACGCTTCCTTAATGCTTAGTTGATAACTGTGTTAGCAGCTTACATAGTTGGAACCATACAGTACATTGTGCAAACTATGGAAGTTGACAACTCTACTTTTGGGAAACGAAAGCCTGATCAGTTTGCTTTCATCGAAAGGGGATGCAAGCAGAGAGCATCATGGGAATCAGCAGATGAGCTTACATTTTGAAAACATGCTCAGACCACAGATTCTGAAGTCACACAAGATATTGTGCTCATTCCACCCTCCCAGGGCCTTTCCCACAGGAGATCCCAGTGCAATAGTACAATGCAAAACATCTTCAATCGTGGCATTATACTGGGCCACACCCCTTAGTGAATATTCAGAAGCTGGCGTCAAGTAGGAATATTTCTGCTTCGAGGTAGAGTTTTCCAATTGAAGGGCACAGAGCTGAGGGTCTGATTGGGTGAGAAGGTTCTGTGTTTGCAACAATGTTCAAGCTGTGAGGTCACAAACGTGATCAGAATGCAGTTGTCAAAAAATTCTAATAATGATGTCACCATTGTTACTGGAAACCGGAAACAGTAGAGTTTCAGAACACCGATTTAGAAACATTCCACAAGCCTGTTCTCCAGAGGGGTGAGGTCGACTCCGTGTGTGTCAGAGGTTAAAGCCCAGCCCGCTGATACTGTGTTGTTCTAACGTTACCGCAGCGTTAAGTGGATGGCGCGTTGCACCTACCCTGTTGATGAGCTGCTCTCCTGTCTCTGAGGCGCTGATGAGTTTACACAGAGCCTGTAGAGCAGCTGGGGGAGGCCTGTCGGAGAGGGGACAGTAGGGTCAAACACAGAGTCACAACACACTGCATAAAGACCCCCACATACCCCAGTAACAAATATCACACCTGCATCAGACACGCAGTCACAACATCGAAGAGCTCACTCTGCTTCATTCCCATTACTACTTGCCTAACTGAAATCGCTCGTCATTCGCAGAAGGTTAACCCTCGTCCAAACAAGGGGGGGGTGGTTACCACCCCCCCAACAGATTTTTTCCTGTCGCACAAAAACATTAACAGATATGATCTAATGCTTCTAGGTAATTGTTTATTCATCCTTTGTGCTCATTTTCATGAAAAAACGAAGAGGGTACCTCACCCCCCGGGGGTAGGGTAGGCTGTCGAAGTCGAAGGGTAGGGGGGTGTGGTTGCCACCAGTGTAAATATTTGCCTGTTTTTGATACAAAATATGCTTACACATTAGTTGCAAATAGTATGCTATTATTATGTTTCATGCTCAATGAACTTTGTAGACCACACTGACTGTCATCCTTATTGATTTATTGATGTAGCTTGTCCTTGTATTAGTAAATCTTGGAATTACAATGACCAGCAGTGACCAGTAACCTTGAAGTGATCTTCACCCAATAATATTACAAGTGCATGACCGGCATACTTTTACTTGTGTGTTTGACTGGTTACTGTACTGTATACTATTTTTATACTGTGCTATAGGCCTACTATTATACAAGTTCATAGAACAGTTCATAAAGTTATTCTTATAATTCATAGATAAACCTTTTATGCAAGTATGTAACATTTTGAAGATATTTGTACATCTGTCCGGTGAACTTGTTTTCCTTTTGTGTGTGTTTTTCCCAAAATGAGTTATTTATGACATCATAGTAACATCAAATTTATGTTACTCATGAGTTTATAACATTTACAATAATACTAAAATATTAATTGTAGAATCAGTAGTTCTAGAGGTTACAGAAAGCTACTTATTTTCAGCTAAAACTAATAAAAATATAAAGAAATATGGATTTTTGTCATTTTGATGTTTTTTCCTAATATGGTGTTAGTTATGACATCACTATAACATCATAATGTTGAAATGTGTTTTATTTGTACTAGATTTGAAGAGAGGACATCTGTAGCTGTACACTGATACCAAACAAGATGATGTTTATCACTTAATTTCGAAATAATCGGGGGGGTGGTAACCCCCCCTTGGTCGGAGTTGTAGTAGAAAAACCCTTGGTTGGACGAGGGTTGAACTTCCTTAATTTTTTTTGCAGTGCTAGCTCTGCCCACTTTTACTCGCCAACTGTCATGGCTATTCATTGCCGCGATTCTCTCAACACTCATTGACAATGAACGGTTACTTGTTGCTTTTGGTGCTGGGCATCAGTGCAACGTGAAAAAGCATGAAGGCCAAGACCTGACAGAAGATGAGGGCACATTCATTTGTTTTTTGATTAAGAGCGAAGCACAAAAGTGAAACAGCAAGTTTGGTGTTTCATTAATCATCAGGTTAATTATCAGGTTAAGAGTGAAGATCAAATGTGAAGCAGGTAGTGTGGTGTTTCATGAATCATCAGGTTAATTATCAGGTTAAGAGGGAAGCTCAAATGTGAAACAAGTAGTGTGGTGTTTCATTAGCTATCAGGCTGAGAGTTAATTATACAGGAAATGTGGGTTTAAGCTATCAGGCTGGAGTGAGTCTCAAATGAGATACAGGAAACAAGTATCAGGCTGAGGTGAGT
This sequence comes from Gymnothorax javanicus, assembly GCA_029692085.1. Lineage (NCBI taxonomy): Eukaryota > Metazoa > Chordata > Actinopteri > Anguilliformes > Muraenidae > Gymnothorax > Gymnothorax javanicus. Next base: position 96,168,026 of record CM056194.1, on the reverse strand, counting down.
CTCAAATGAGATACAGGAAATGTGGTGTTTCATTAGCTATCAGGCTGAAAGTGAGTCTCAGATGTGATACAGGAAATGTGGTGTTTCATTAGCTATCAGGCTGAGAGTGAGTCTCAGATGAGATACAGGAAATGTGGTGTTTCATTAGCTATCAGGCTGAAAGTGAGTCTCAGATGTGATACAGGAAATGTGGTGTTTCATTAGCTATCAGGCTGGGAGTGAGTCTCAGATGAGATACAGGATGTGGTGAGATAGGCAGGAAATGAGATACAGGGTGTTTCATTAGCTATCAGGCTGAAAGTGAGTCTCAGATGTGATACAGGAAATGTGGTGTTTCATTAGCTATCAGGCTGATCAGGTGAGTCTCAGATGAGATACAGGAAATGTGGTGCTTTTTCATTAGCTATCAGGATGAAAGGTGAGTCTCAGATGTGATACAGGAAATGTGGTGTTTCATTAGCTATCAGGCTGAGAGTGAGTCTCAGATGTAGATACAGAGAAATGTGGAAATGTTTCATTAGCTATCAGGCTGAGAGTGAGTCTCAGATGTGATACAGGAAATGTGGTGTTTCATTATTAGCTATCAGGCTGAGCTATCAGTGAGTCTCAGATGTGATACAGGAAAGATGAAATCAGGCTGAGAGTGAGGTGTTTCAGGAAATTAGCATTAGCTATCAGACTGAGAGTGAGTCTCAGATGTGATACAGGAAATGTGGTGTTTCATTAGATATCAGGCTATCAGGCTGAATGTGGTGCATCATTAGTCTCAGATGAGATACAGGAAATGTGGTGTTTCATTAGCTATCAGGCTGAGAGTGAGTCTCAGATGTGATACAGGAAATGTGGTGTTTCATTAGCTATCAGGCTGAGAGTGAGTCTCAGATGTGATACAGGAAATGTGGTGTATCATTAGCTATCAGGCTGAGAGTGAGTCTCAGATGTGATACAGGAAATGTGGTGTATCATTAGCTATCAGGCTGAGAGTGAGTCTCAGATGTGATGTGGTGTATCATTAGCTATCAGGCTGAGAGTGATTTTCAGATGTATCAGGAAATGTGTTTCAGATGTGATATGGGAAATGTGGTGTATCATTAGCTATCAGGCTGAGAGTGAGTCTCAGAGCTATCAGGCTGAGAGTGATTTTCAGATGTGATACAGGAAATGTGGTGTATCATTAGCTATCAGGCTGAGAGTGAGTCTCAGATGTGATACAGGAAGTGTGGTGTATCATTAGCTATCAGGCTGAGAGTGATTTTCAGATGTGATACAGGAAATGTGGTGCTTCATTAGCTATCAGGCTGAGAGTGAGTCTCAGATGTGATACAGGAAATGTGGTGTTTCATTAGCTATCAGGCTGAGAGTAAGAGTCTCATTAGATGTGATGACATGGAAATGTGGTGTTTCATTAGCTATCAGGCTGAGAGTGAGTCTCAGATGTGATACAGGAAATGTGGTGTTTCATTAGCTATCAGGCTGAGAGTGAGTCTAAGAATAGATACAGGAAATGTGGTGTTTCATTAGCTATCAGGCTGAGATTGAGTCTAAGATGTGATACAGGAAATGTGGTGTTTCATTAGCTATCAGGCTGAGAGTTAGTCTCAGATGTGATACAGGAAGTGTGGCGTTTCATTAGCTATCAGGCTGAGAGTGAGTCTCAGATGAGATACAGGAAATGTGGTGTTTCATTAGCTATCAGGCTGAGAGTGAGTCTCAGATGAGATACAGGAAATGTGGTGTTTCATTAGCTATCAGGCTGAGAGATGTGATGAGTCTCATTAGATGAGATGAGTCTCAGATGAAGATATCAGGGAAATGTGGTGTTTCATTAGCTATCAGGCTGAGAGTGAGTCTCAGATGAGATACAGGAAGTGTGGCGTTTAATTAGCTATCAGGCTGAGAGTGAGTCTCAGATGTGATACAGGAAATGTGGTGTATCATTAGCTATCAGGCTGAGAATTAGTCTCAGATGTGATACAGGAAGTGTGGTGTTTCATTAGCTATCAGGCTGAGAGTGAGTCTCAGATGAGATACAGGAAATGTGGTGTTTCATTAGCTATCAGGCTGAGAGTTAGTCTCAGATGTGATACAGGAAGTGTGGCATTTCATTAGCTATCAAGCTGAGAGTGAGTCTCAGATGTGATACAGGAAATGCGGTGTATCATTAGCTATCAGGCTGAGAGTTAGTCTCAGATGAGATACAGGAAATGTGGTGTATCATTAGCTATCAGGCTGAGAGTTAGTCTCAGATGAGATACAGGAAATGTGGTGTATCATTAGCTATCAGGCTGAGAGTGAGTCTCAGATGTGATACAGGAAGTGTGGCGTTTCATTAGCTATCAGGCTGAGAGTGAGGTGTACCAATGATACAGGAAGTGCAGTGTTTCATTAGCTACCAGGCTAAGAGTGAGTCTCAAATGTGATACAGGAAATGTGGTGTATCATTAGCTATCAGGTTAAAACTGTGCCCCGAAAGTGATATAGAAAGTGCGGCACTTCATTTGTTATGAGGCTAAGACTGAGGTGTAGAAAGAGGAAGTGCACTGTTTCATTAGCCATCAGGCTAAGAGGGAGTCTCAGATGCAATACAGGAAGTGTGTTGTTTCATTAGTTATGAGGATAAGAGTGAATCCCGAATGTGATACAGGAAATGTGGTGTATCATTAGCTATCGGGTTAAAACTGTGCCCCGAAAGTGATATGAAAGGCAAATGAGGCTAAGACTGAGGTGTAGAAAGAGGAAGTGCAGTGTTTCTTTAGCTACCAGGCTAAGAGTAAGTCCCAAACGTGATACAGGAAGTGTGGTGCTTCATTAGTTATGAGGCTAAGAGTGAAGCATGAATGTGATACAAAAAGTGTGCAGTTTGTAAGACACCATACCAGGCTAAAAGTGAGTCCCAAATGTGATACAGGAAGTGCGGTGTTTCATTAGTTATGATGCTGAGAGTGAAGCCGTAATGTGATACAGGAAGTGCATGTTTTGTAAGACACCCTCGTACCCAACAGGGCCTGGAGGGTGGCGCTGCACTGCTGCAGTCGCTCTCCGACGTCTGCAGTGGGGAAGAAGACCGCCGCGGGGAGCCCGGCTCCCCCCGAATCCAGCCTGAACCCCACGGCCGTCAGCAGGGCCTGCCAGCCCGGGACGCCCCCGACTTTATTCTCCACGCTCTGCTGGGACGTGTACATGGAGTTACGCTGGCCTGCCTGAATACGCTGGAGCGACTTCTCTATCTGCGGATGGAGAGGGGGAGAGAGAGAGAGAGAAGAATGAGAGAGAAGAGAGGGAGAGGGAGAGAGGGAAGGAGAGAATGAAGGAGATGGAGGAGAGAGGGGGAGAAAGGGACAGAGATATATAGAGAGGGAGGGATGGAGGGAGGGGGAAAAGAGGTAGGGAAAGAGTGATAGAGAGAGAGTGAAGGAGAGGGAAGAGAGAGGGGGAGGGAGAAAGGGGAGAGAGATGGAGAGAGAGGGAGGGTGAAAGAGCATAGAGGGAAGATCAGGCAAAGAGGAGAGGAAAAGGTGGTAAAATGAAAAGGGGGAAGAGAAACAGCGAGGAAAGGAAAATGGTTAAGGAGTGAAGGATGAGAGATAAAAGAAAAGAGAAGGAGAGAGGGAGATTAAAGACTTTGCTGACAGCATAACACGTCTCCTGTAGCACACAGCAATCAATAAACCAGAGCCTGTAAAGCACAGAGTATTGGGCTGAGTGGCCACCTCTCAGCACTAATGTTATGTTACATTATATAGCATACGGTGCATTACATTACAACGTGTTATGTAACCTCACATAAGGCAATGTTTCATTGTCTGATGTTATGTTACATTATGAAGCATACAGTACGCTACATTACAGTGTCATGTTACATCACATCAGGCTATGTTATATTGTGTGATGTTATGTTACATTATAAAGCATACGGTACATTACATTACACTGTTTTATATTGTGTTACCTCACATAGGGTGATGTTATACTGTGTACAGTTATGTTACATTATAAAGCATACGGTATGTTACATTACAATGTGTTATGTTACATCACATAGGGCTATGTTATATTGTGTGACATTATGTTACATTATAAAGCATACGGTACATTACATTACACCGTGTCATGTTATGTTACATCACATAGGGCTATTTTATATTGTGCAATGTTATGTTACATTATAAAACATATGATACGATACATTACACTGTCTTATGTTACATCACAAAGGGCTATGTTATATTGTGTGATGTTATGTTACATTACACTGTGTTACATTATATTACATTACGTTCCCTCTCAGCCTCACCAGGTGCAGCAGGACTCTCAGAGCATCTCGACATCTCTCTGGGTGCTGCAGAATCTCCGTCAGCGCCTGGCCAATCAGAGATGAGGGACTGTTCAGCTTCACGTCACTGCCAATCAGCATGAAGCCTGCGGAGAGAGAGAGGGATAGAGAGGGAGAGATTAACTTAGTCAGCTGTGCGGTTGGTGAATAATGAGAGTACAGAAGCATTACAGTGGGTGTGGTGAGAAGACGAATGCTGGCAGAGGAATGTGGTTTTACTGGTAGAGATTTTCGATGACAAACAACTGCCGAAGTAAGGCAGCTGATCCAGACTAATCCGCATGCAGAAGAAGCAGGACTCTACTGAAAGGCAAACTAGCCAACAGGATCAGAGTTGGTGGGAAAGAGCAGTATGAGGTTGACCAATAGGAGTGCACCAGATGAGGGAGTTTGAAGGAATAGACTTCAGAGCTGACCAGTGGGAGCAAAGCAAGTGTAGGCAGGGCTAGAAGAGAGTAAAGACTGATCTATAAAGGAGAAGCAGGGGTGTGGAGGGCCTGCGCTGACTAAGAAACCGGCCCGGTGCTAGAACAGGGAATTGAGGGGGCACAGACACGTCCCTTTATTGGTCCTGGCTAGTTCTCAATCATTTTCTTTTATGACGCGTTTTCCAATTATCGTAATTGGCAACTGAAGACACGGTTTCTCTCCATATGCGATCTAACAGAAATGAAATCATGGGCTAAATTCAGTACAGAAAAATAATTTACTTATTAATAGGCAAATGCTTTGCGTTGATTGAACTGGTCTGCATTCCAATGAAATATCGCCTTTCACTCTCGGTATTGCGTGGGTTGATTTTAAAAAAAAAATGTGGCACTCGGCAGTTAAATAGGTTATAAAAAGCGTGCGGCTCCAGCTATTTGCGTGAGAGTCGACAGGTATGCAATTTTAAATAACGTTGATTTAAATACATCAAATACGCGTCCAGATGAATGATTGTCGTCTTACCTAATCGGGGAGAACAAGCAGCACCTGTTAAGTGAATTTTACCTCAGAGCGGGTTTTTATTTGGCCAGAGGGCATGTCCAATGCTCAAGATTATTTAGCGGAAATTGAGGTTAGGGATAACGAACTATTAGACAAGTTGAATAAACTAAAGGCAGATAAGGCGGCGGGTCCTGATGGCTTATATCCTAGAGTGCTCAGGGAAGTTAGTGAGTTCATCTTTAAGCCGCTATCTGCCATCTTCAGAGGGTCTTTAGAAACTGGAGAAATACCAAATGATTGGAAACAGGGCAATATAATACCAATATGTAAGAAAGGGGACCGTACTGAGCCAGGAAATTACAGGCCAGTCAGTTTAACTTGCATTGCGTGCAAAATAATGGAATCTATCGTAAAAGATGAGCTGGACTTATTTCTTGAACGTAATAATATCTTGAGGGATAGCCAACACGGTTTCCGTAAGGGAAGGTCATGCCTGACAAACCTTCTGAAATTTTTTGAAGAGGCCACCAAGACTTATGCCCAGAGCAGGGCTTATGACATCATATACTTGGATTTTCAGAAAGCATTTGATACAGTACCGCATAAGAGACTAATTTTTAAAATGAGCTCCAACGGAGTTACAGGAGACAGAACACAAAGAGTGGTGGTCAATGGTATCTCATCTGAGCTAGGTATGGTGGGGAATGGCGTCCCCCAGGGATCGGTGTTGGGACCCCTGCTGTTCCTCATCTACATTAATGACCTTGATAGGAATATTGAGAGCAAATTAGTTAAATTTGCAGATGATACTAAATTGGGAGGTTTGGCAAATAGTTTAGAGTCCACTAAAGTGATTCAGGATGATTTGGATAGAATCCAGAATTGGGCAGAAATGTGGCAAATGAAATTTAATGTAGCAAAATGTAAAGTTGTACATGTAGGTGATAAAAACATTAGACGGGAGTACTTCATGGGAGGTTTAAAACTGGAATGTGCTCCACACAAAAAAGATCTGGGAGTGATTCTTGACCATACCCTCACAGGCTCTATCCATTGTGCCGGAGCAGTTAAAAAAGCCAATCGGATGGTGGGATGCATTGCCAAAAGTATTGAGTACAAATCCAAGGAGGTGATGCTTCTTTTGTACAACACATTCGTCAGACCACATCTGGAGTATTGTGTACAGTTCTGGGGACCATACTTTAAGAAAGATATAGAGGCTCTAGAAAAAGTTCAGAGAAGAGCCACTAAGCTAATTCTGGGTATAAAAGATGAAAGCTATGAGAAGAGGCTGAAGATCCTTAATCTCTTTAGTCTCAGGAAAAGGAGACTCAGGGGTGATCTGACTGAGGTCTTTAAATATGTTAAAGGGATTAACAAAGTGAATTATGTAGGATTCCTTCGACCAAGTGTTGTTAGTAGAACTCTAGGTCACAAATGGAAGTTGACCAAAGGTAAATTTAGCACTGATATTTGGAAGTATTTCTTTACACAAAGAGTAATTTCGATGTGGAATAGCTTGCCTGACCATATTGTTGAGGCAGAGACCTTGGGAGTTTTCAAGAGCAGGCTTGACCTAAAGCTAGATACCATTGAGTCATTGAGTATCTGAAGTGATATATTCACAATAGTATAAAGAAACTGGCGAGCCTAGCTGGGCTGAACGGCCTGTTCTCACCATTCATGTTATGTTATGTTATGTTAAGTGTGGAGTGCTCTCGGAGTGAACCTTTTGTTAATTATGAAAATGACTGAGAACAGGTCAGGATTAATAATTGTTTTAAACGGATGTCTTGTGCAACCCAATTCTCAGTTCTGGTTCCGCAACTGTACTGAATTTAGCCCATGATTTCATCGCTGTTAGATCGCATATGGAGAGAAACCGTGTCTTCAGATGCCAATTACGATAATTGGAAAACGCGTCAATAAAGGAAAATGATTGAGAACTAGCCAGGACTAATAAAGGGACGTGTCTGTGCCCCCCCAATTCCCTGTTCTAGCGCTGGACCTGCTGAGAAAACAAAAAAAGCCAAGGTAGGGGGTAATTCGGAGCTTTGAAGGAGAAACTGTACCTGCCCAGTTGGAGGGATGGGAAAACTGTTCGTTGTTTTGTACGGCCTTCATTGCATCAGCGAGGGCGGCGCTGGCCTTGGTGCCGTTGAGCAGGGCAGAGTAGAAGGCGTGGATAAATGCCTTGGAGGCAGCAACGGAATGGGCCACAGCGACACCAGCACGCACTGCGCCCCGGCCGCGAGGAAGGCCCGCGTAAGGCCCACCACACCGTCCGCCGTCACCTTACTGTTCGACTCCTGGTACAAGCTGCGCGGAGGGGAACAGCTTATCAGCAGGGGGCTAACATCCCGCATTAGCATACGGCTAACTCACCTCATTAGCAAGTGGCTAACATACATGTCTCATTGGAACACGCCTAATACAAGCATGTGGCTAACATGCCTCTTTAGCATGGGACGAACACACCTCATAAGTATGGTCACACGTCTCACCAGAAAGCGCCAAATACTGGTATGTGGCTAAGATAGCCTTGTTAGCATGTGGCTAACGTAACTCACCAGCATGTGGCTCATTTCCCTCATCAGCATGCAGCTAACATACCTGAGCATGTGGCTAATGAACTTCAAAAACATGCAAGTCACCAGCACACCAGCTACAATAGTGCGAGGCGAACAAAAATATCTCATTAGAACTTGGCCAAACTTCTTCATCAACATGCGCCTATTGCACCTGATTACTACCTGGCTAACAAACGTCATTGCAGTGGTGTGCCGTCAGGAGTATGAAAGGCCCACGGTAAACTTAACTTACCATGCTTGATTTCGCTAAACCTCACGCAGTTTACTTTGCCTAATTAACAACCAAGCTTAGATTTGGTAAGTTGCTACAACTGATTACTGGCCAATTTATTTTTGAGAGCATTATTGTGCATGGAATAACAAAATTATGAACTGTGCACCATGTACGTAAATGATGACATAAAACATCAATATGTTTTTCAAAGATTCTCAACTCATGAAGATCAAGAAACCGTGCAGATTTGTTTTGCGAGGCTTAGCGTAATTGAAGCCTTTCATCCAGAAGTTCATTATGGTTCAGCGCACCAAAGATCTCATCCTCTTCAGATGTATTCTTTTGAAAACAATCCGAGAAAATCAAGTGCCACCTCATGATTAATTATTCAGCAGAAGAAAATTCTGACGAGATGGAAGTCAGAGAAAGTTTGGGATGTTTTTGCTTTCAGCTGCATTATTGCCATGCTTACAAAATCACATCAATTATATAAACGTAGCTATTGGGCAATCAGATAGTCACTATCATTTTTTAACCATTAAAGCCTTCGTATTGGTTTTGACTATTCAGAAAATTTGTTATTTGATTGTTAGTCAGGTGACCGAAATCTTGTGTAATCAAGTAATGAAATGTGAGGTCACCGGAGGCCTTTCATACGTCTGACAGCACGCCACTGCTTCATTAGCGGATGGCTAACGTTTGCACACAACACACGCTCTGAGAATGGTGTGTGAGCTGGTTAGGCGAGGCTCAATGAGCAGCGAAACACCTGGACAGCGCACAATGGTGTTTGGGCACTTACCCGAGCACCACCAGTTTGACGGGCAGCCGCAGGTCCAGAATGTCAGCGGCGGTGAGCAGGAAGTTCTGTAAGGGCGGGCTGTCGCAAACGCTCTCCACATCGCTACCGTCGTCCGCCATCCTCAGGCTCTCCGGGATGGTGTAGGCTTTCCCTCCTGCCCCGACGCCAGGCCCCGCCCCTCCCCCATCAGGCCCGTCCTGATTGGGGGTTAGCACCAGGGCTGCCAGTTTCCAGGAGATGTGGGTGGCGAAGTGGGCACACTCGGCCTGACTGAGCACGCTCATCACGCGCTCCTTCGTAGCAGCAGGACCGACCAGCGGTTGGCAGCCCAGCAGCTCTGACACCATGGCGGCCTCCTCCTGTGCCGAGGGCATCGGCCCCCAGAGCCAGCGATCCATCACCGACGCCGGTAACCGCGGGTTACCTACCACCGCCGCCGAGGACCCGCCCCCGCACAACACCGGCCCTGCCCGCCGAGGGTGCGCCTGTGGGAAGACGCCCAACCAGTCAATTCATATGGCCGACCAATCAATGACTAGCCTGGAATCCATACTGATAAAGTGCAGGTCGCTCCCAACGGTCACTGACTTATCAGTCTGACCTCAGTCGTATAGCCAGCGTTTAGCCCTTACGTCACTAATGAAGTGAATATATGAATATTCATGTTTTCTGCTCTTGGCGAGAACCACCAATCGAATATGAGTTGGCTGGCCAGCAATGGCATTCATGAATGTTATTTGACATGAGCTTAAAAATTAGATTGTGGTTTGCTTGCGTTTACTCTTGGAGTGTTTGTTAGGTTTTGAACAGGATAATGTTTGGCCATATCTGCATTTTGTTTATTTCAGTGGGATTCCCTGGTATAATAAAGGCAAAATTAAATAATACTCAATTACATAACGTATTTCACGGTAATTGGCATTAGCTATAGCTCGAAGGGCATGATTGCATCAGCTAGATTAAAGTAATACTCCACCCAAAAACTATAATTTGTATATCAATTACTTACCATTAGATGTCTTGAACGCACGAAGTTGTTCCTCACTTGGCGCAACTTTATGGCCACTGGAGAGTTTTAAAAAATTATCCAAATTCCTGTTTTGCTGGAAGCAAATGGTGTCACCCAGTAGCAACAGGATAACTCCACAAAACGTCCGTTGACAAACTTTGAAACCATCGTCCAACGCATCATCCAATATAATCCAAGTCAGCTTTGTCCACTCGTATCCTCAGAACTCTAGAAACACGGTTATTTTTCGCTAAAAATAATAAAATACCATGCTTCAAGTAAGCTCGTGCATTCAACGGAAGTCCCGCCTCCCGGCTCGTTCATTGCCCAGAGACTCTGCTGCCACTCAGATGAATACTCGTATAAACATGAGCCGGGAGGCGGGACTTCCGTTGAATGCAGAACTGTGGTATTTTTATTTATTTTTAAGTCTGTCTAAAGGGGGCAGAGGGGCACCCTTGCGACTGAGAGCCAATCACAGATCTCGCATGGATTTTGTGCGAATATTTGAAAGTCAAACGTTGGTCTACCGACTGAGGCCAGACGTACAAGCAAGTGACCGTTGGGAGCGACCAAAGCTTGATACGGATAGATTCCAGGCTAATCAATGACTGATTCTTCTTTTGGGGCTACAGTTGAGGTGAGACAGTGTATGCTTTGGTAATATGTACAACATGAATGTCATGCCAATGAAGCGCAGTGCACCTTGGGAGATAACCGATACGGAAACCGCAAGAGAAAAAAAGAACACATAGATTCCCCAAAATTCTCGTTAACATTTGACCTAAAAAGACTTGAAGCCTTTAGAAGATTCAGAAAACATCTAAGTGTCAAAGACTCTCTGAAACAAATCAAAAGACAAAACTAAACGCGGAGGACTTCGCAAAATGTGTCTCAGGTGTTAGTGTGTCTCAGGTGTGAGTGTGTCTCTGGTGTTAGCGTGTCTCAGGTGTTAGTGTGTCTGAGGTTTGAGTGTGTCTCAGGTGTGAGTGCGTCTCAGGTGTTAGTGTGTTTCGGGTGTGAGTGCGTCTCAGGTGTGAGTGTGTCTCAGGTGTGAGTGCGTCTCAGGTGTGAGTCTCAGGTGTTAGCGTGTCTCAGGTGTTAGTGTGTCTCCGGTGTTAGTGTGTCTGAGGTTTGAGTGTGTCTCGGGTGTGAGTGCGTCTCAGGTGTGAGTGTGTCCCTGGTGTTAGTGTGTCTCAGGTGTGAGTGTGTCTGAGGTGTTAGCGTGTCTCTGGTGTGAGTGTGTCTCGGGTGTGAGTGTGTCTGAGATGTTAGCGTGTCTCGGGTGTGAGTGTGTCTCTGGCGTGTGTGTGTCTGTGGTGTGAGTGTGTCTCGGGCGTGAGTGTGTCTGAGGTGTTAGCATGTCTCAGGTGTGTGTCTCTGGTGTGAGTGTGTCTCAGGTTTGAGTGCGTCTCAGGTGTGAGTGTGTCTCAGGTTTGAGTGTGTCTCAGGTTTGAGTGTGTCTCAGGTGTGAGTGTGTCTCAGGTGTGAGTGTGTCTCAGGTGTTTGCGTGTCTCGGGTGTGAGTGTGTCTCAGGTGTTAGTGTGTCTGAGGTTTGAGTGTGTCTCAGGTGTGAGTGCGTCTCGGTGTTAGTGTGTCTCAGGTGTGTGTCTCAGGTGTGAGTGTGTCTCTGGTGTTAGTGTGTCTGAGGTTTGAGTGTGTCTCGGGTGTGAGTGTGTCTCAGGTGTGTGTCTCAGGTGTGAGTGTGTCTCGGGTGTGAGTGTGTCTCAGGTGTTAGCGTGTCTCGGGTTTGAGTGCGTCTCAGGTGTGAGTCTCAGGTGTGAGTGTGTCTCCGGTGTTAGTGTGTCTCAGGTGTGAGTGTGTCTCAGGTGTGAGTGTGCCTCAGGTGTTAGCGTGTCTCAAGTGTGAGTGTGTCTCAGGTTTGAGTGTGTCTCGGGTGTGAGTGCGTCTCAGGTGTTAGTGTGTCTCGGGTGTGAGTGTGTCTCAGGTGTGAGTGCATCTCAGGTGTTAGCGTGTCTCAGGTGTTAGTGTGTCTCTGGTGTTAGTGTGTCTGAGGTTTGAGTGTGTCTCAGGTGTTAGTGTGTCTCGGGTGTGAGTGTGCCTCAGGTGTGAGTGTGTCTCAGGTGTGAGTGCGTCTCAGGTGTTAGCGTGTCTCAGGTGTTAGTGTGTCTCTGGTGTTAGTGTGTCTGAGGTTTGAGTGTGTCTCGGGTGTGAGTGCGTCTCAGGTGTGAGTGTGTCCCTGGTGTTAGTGTGTCTCAGGTGTGAGTGTGTCTGAGGTGCTAGCGTGTCTCTGGTGTGAGTGTGTCTGAGGTGTTAGCGTGTCTCAGGTGTGAGTGTGTCTGAGGTGTGAGTGTGTCTCTGGTGTGAGTGTGTCTCGGGTGTGAGTGTGTCTCAGGTGTGAGTGTGTCTGAGGTGTTAGCATGTCTTAGGTGTGTGTCTCTGGTGTTAGTGTGTCTCAGGTGTGAGTGTGCCTCAGGTGTGAGTGTGTCTGAGGTGTTAGTGTGTCTCAGGTTTGTGTGTCTCAGGTGTGAGTGTGTCTGAGGTTTGAGTGTGTCTCAGGTGTGTGTCTCAGGTGTGAGCGTGTCTCGGGTGAGAGTGTGTCTCAGGTGTTAGTGTGTCTGAGGTTTGAGTGTGTCTCAGGTGTGAGTGTGTCTCAGGTGTGAGTGCGTCTCGGTGTTAGTGTGTCTCAGGTGTGTGTCTCAGGTGTGAGTGTGTCTGAGGTTTGAGTGTGTCTCGGGTGTGAGTGCGTCTCGGGTGTTAGTGTGTCTCAGGTGTGAGTGTGTCTCTGGTGTTAGCGTGTCTGAGGTTTGAGTGTGTCTCAGGTGTGAGTGTGTCTCCGGTGTTAGTGTGTCTGAGGTGTGAGTGCGTCTCAGGTGTTAGCGTGTCTCAGGTGCGAGTGCGTCTCAGGTGTGAGTGTGCCTCAGGTGTTAGCGTGTCTCAGGTGTGAGTGTGTCTCAGGTGCGAGTGCGTCTCCAGTTCGTGGGTTCACACTGGCTGCATCCCCTGTGAAGCCCACCTTGGCGCTGCCTCCCAGAGCAGCGATGGAGGGCACTGCGATGAGGCTGAAGCGCTCGTAGAGGTACTCGTTAGATGAGCTCCCTTTGAGCAGGGCAAAGGGGATCAGGTACAGCTCCCCCTCCAGAACCAGAACCAGCTGCCTGTGTCGACCCACTGGACCGCTGGAGTGCATCAGGCCCTGGGGGGCGGGAGAGAGAGAGAGGAAAAAAAAAACAATCAAGACAGCTCTTACACATATGTGCGCACGGTGGGAGTACGCAAATACTAACACATGCACACAAACTAACATACACACACATGCACAGGGGGTATATACATGCACTCACACATGCACACACACACATGCTTGCAAATGTGCGTGAGCCCGAAGGGGCATACACATACTAACACATACACACACACCGACTGATACATGAGAGTAACTCTCACGAACTCAAAAACAAACACACACACCGACTGACACATGAGAGTAACTCTCACGAACTCAAAAACAAACACACACACAGGAATACACACAAACACAAACAAACACAAAAGTACCCACAAACACACATAGGAATACACACTTACAAACACAACACAGGCGGGAGTACACACGTACAAACACACATATACACACACATAAGCATACACCGCATTGACACGTACACACACATACGAACACATTTACACACACATACACAGAGGCCAACAAAAATATAAAAACATGTATAAACACACACAGGCCTTTACATATGTGAACACACACGCAAGCGGGCATAAACACACTTACACAAGCACAGACTAAACGATGCACACACAGTAACACTTGAGTACATACAGATAGAGACATTTAAAAACAACTTTCTCTGAGAATAAGAATGCAGGATCCCAATTAACAAAGGAGGAGACACTTCGCACATCTATTTCTAACGACAGGTGCGTCGGACTAGGATAAACAGTTCAAAAAAACAAAGGAGTCCGCACACTGTAAAACTTCAATCAGACAAATATGAAGGTTTAATGTGACCGAAACGTACATTAAACCTTCATCAGACAAATATGAAGGTTTAAGACAGTGTGCGGACTCCTTTTTGTTTTGAACTGAGGATTTTGAATTATCCCAATTCCAGACCATGCCTAAACCAGTATTTAAGAATATCTATTGAATTGAATAAGCAGGGAATTTGTACTGATGAAGGACGGAATAGAGTTGAGTAGGTGGAGACCAGTGTAGGATAACGGGAAGCCCCTGGTGACGAGACTCAGGGTGGGGCTCACGTCTCTTCTTGGAGTCATAAAGGCCCTTCAAGTCTCCTAGGGTTCCCTCAGAGTGATAGGGTGAGAGATGAATAGAAGGGAATGGGGGGAGGGACGTTGAACGAGACAGACAAGTATTGTAGAATGATGGGGGTATAAATAGGCTGGTTGGTTAGGAAGTGGATGAATGGAGTGACGTTTTTAGGTGTGGTCTGGTTCACGAACCTATGTTTAAAACACGATAAAGCACAGTTTAGCTCAGGATATCTGATTAGGAAGTGCCTCAGATTTCTGTACCATTTCCCTCTAGAGCACAGATCTCCCTCTAGTTGCCAGCTGCAAGTACTACTACTCTATGAGAGTTGCGTGAGGTATTCTTTCATCTGTCATGTGACTGAGGACAATCAGTGGCAGCTACTGACAAACGATGCGGGTAATGCAGCCAGTCCTGCAGTTCCCAGAGAAGGACTCACAGGCATCATAGACTGTACTCACTCACGCATAACTCCTGAAATTAAAAGAGCAAACATTTTAGAGGTAAACAGCACTGGGAGATTCTGCCAAAGCACTTAAGCTGGGTCAAAATCCCAGCCCAGCTTCAAGTTAAACTCAAGGATTTGCCACAAGGGCATTCAGGCATAAGGGCATTATGGCGTCAGGGTTTATGAGGGGTAGGATATTGGGCATTAAGATGACTCCCTCCATAGTCCATTGGAGTGATACGCAGGTAGAGGAAGAATGTAGGGGGTTAGTGCATTTAAGCTTTAAACTTATCTCCTCCATAGGAGTGACACGCAGGTTTTGAGGAGGTATGGGGTTAAAGTATTGGGGCATTAGGCTTACCCCCTCCATAGGAGCAATGAGCAGGTCGTAGAGGGGGTTAGGGTATTGGGGCATTAGGCTTACCCCCTCCATAGGAGCGATGAGCAGGTCGTAGAGGGGGTTAGGGTATTGGGGCATTAGGCTTACCCCCTCCATAGGAGGCGATGAGCAGGTCGTGGGGGATTAGGTATTGGGGCATTAGGGCACCCCCCTCCATAGGAGCGATGAGCAGGTCGTGGGGGGTGCGGTATTGGAGCATTAGGCTTACCCCCTCCATAGGAGCGATGAGCAGGTCGTAGAGGGGGTTAGGGCATTGGGGCATTAGGCTTACCCCCTCCATAGGAGCGATGAGCAGGTCGTAGGGGGTTAGGGTATTGGGGACGTGGGCACCCCCTCCATAGGAGCGATGGGCAGGTCGTAGAGGGGTTAGGGTATTGGGGCATTAGGCTTACCCCCTCCATAGGAGCGATGAGCAGGTCGTAGAGGGGGTTAGGGTATTGGGGCATTAGGCTTACCCCCTCCATAGGAGCGATGAGCAGGTCGTAGAGGGGGTTAGGGCATTGGGGCATTAGGCTTACCCCCTCCATAGGAGCGATGAGCAGGTCGTAGAGGGGGTTAGGGTATTGGGGCATTAGGCTTACCCCCTCCATAGGAGCGATGGGCAGGTCGTAGAGGGGGTTAGGGTATTGGGGCATTAGGCTTACCCCCTCCATAGGAGCGATGAGCAGGTCGTAGAGGGGGTTAGGGTATTGGGGCATTAGGCTTACCCCCTCCATAGGAGCGATGAGCAGGTCGTAGAGCGCACGTAGGGGCGGTTTGCTCTGACTGCTCTGCTGTGGTAGAGACGAGCTGCTGTCCTTTACTGGAGACACGCTGTTACTGAAGAGACTGGTCATACTCTGGCAGCTCCTGTATGATGTTTAACACACAAGAGGATAGGATTATACACACACACACACTGAGGATATAAGAACACACAAATTATACAGTGTATACACACACACACACACACACACACACACACAATATATATATACAAAATTAAAACAGAAGCAAGACCACACACCACATAAAATATAGAGAACAATACAATATATGAACCACACATGCAGATGCTCATGTAGCATTTACATACATGACTGTACCGAGTGAATAAAAAAACCTGTCATTTCCTTCACTACGTGGCAGAAAATAACTAAACTCTGTCATGTGTCATATTTGCATTGCAGGAAGCGCTCAGTTCATTTGTTCTATGGGCGTATTTCTCAAAGCCTTTGGTCTATCCTCTATCTTTAAATCAGTCAGATGCATTAATAAAGTATCGGGAGAATCGTTCGGACCTTCAGCATAAAAAATAGTCATGGCTAAACAGTCATACAAATAGTCATGGCTAATGCAGATAGCTTATCCTACCACTGCTGCATACTCAAAGCCCCGCATGTTAGCATAACGGCTTCAGTACTTTAATCACTACAGTTTAATATGGATATGGCATATTGATAATCATTTTAGTGTATGGGCCAGCTTAACTAATGTAGCTTCAATGCTATGAAAAAGTATTTGCCCTCTTCCTGATTTCTTATTTTTTGCATATTTGTCAAACTTAAATCTTTCAGATCATCAAACAAATTTTACTGCAAGACAAAGATAACCCAAGTAAATACAATATGCAGTTTTTAAATGATGATTTAACCCATTTAAACCGGGACAGCATGTGCGCATTTTAAGAACGTGTCGTTGCCGACAGATATGCGCGAAATTTTGAAAGTACCGTAATTACTTTAAGTTTTGCGCAACAGAAAAAAAAATTCCAACTGTTCCTGAAAGCTGAGAAGCTGTGCTTCAGCCCAAATACAGGTTACTATGGTAAACATGGCAGCATGATTCTCTGCTGGGATTTTTGCATTAGGCCTTAAAGGGTTAATTTATTAAGGGAAAAAAACTATCCAAACCTTCCTGGCCCTATGTGAATAAGTAAGTGCCCCCCCTCCCCTTGTTAAATCATGAATGAACGGCGATAGACGACATTTTTTGAGTTTAATTTCACTAGCCAAACCCAGGCCTGATTAGTGCCAGACCTGTTGAATCAAGAAATCACTTCAATAGAACCTGTCTGAGAAAATGATGCAAGCTAAAAGAACTCAAAAAGCAACACATCATGCTGTGATCTAAAGAAATTCAAGAACAGATAAGAAACAAAGTCATTGACATCTATCAGTCAGGAAAGGGTTACAAAGCCATTTCTACGGATTTGGAACTCCGGCGAACCACTGTGAGAGCCATTATCCACAAATGGAGAAAACTTGGAACGGTGGTGAACCTTCCCACGAGTGGCCGGCCTCCCAAAATTACTCCAAGAGCGCATCGATGACTCATCCAGGAGGTCACAAAAGAACCCAGAACAACATCTCAAGAACTGCAGGCCTCACTTGCCCCAGTTAAAGTCCATTTTCATGATTCAGCAATAAGAAAGAGACTGGGCAAAAATGGCATCCATGGGAGAGTTCCAAGGCGAAAACCACTGCTGACCAAAAAGAACAGAAAGGCTCCATCTCACATTTGCCAAAAAACATATTGATAATCCCCAAGACTTATGGGAAAATATTCTGTGGACTGACCAGACAAAAGTTGAAGGTGTGAGTCCCGTTACATCTGGCATAAAACTAACACAGAATTTCATAAAAAGAACATCATACCAACAGTCAAACATGATGGTGGTAGTGTGATGGTTTGGGGCTGCTTTGCTGCTTCAGGACCTGGACGACTTGCAGTAATTGATGCAACCACGAATGTTGCTCTTTACCAGAAAATCCTGAAGGAGAATGTCCGACCATCAGTTTGTGACCTCAAGCTCAAGCGCACTTGGTTTATGCAGCAGGACAGTGATCCAAAACACACCAGCAAGTCCAACTCTGAATGACTTGAAAAAAAACCAAAATGAAGGTTTTGGAGTGGTCTAGTCAAAGTCCGGACTTAAATCCGATTGAGATGCCGTGGCATGACCTTAAACAGGCCGTTCATGCTCAAAAACCCTCCAATGAGGCTGAATTAAAACAATTCTGCAAAGAAAAGTGGGCCAAAATTCCTCCACAGCAATGTGAAAGACTTATTGCCTGTTATCGCAAATGCTTGACTGCAGTTGTTGTTGCTGAGGGTGGCACAACCAGTTATTAGGCTTAGGGAGCAATTACTTTTTCACATAGGGCGAGGTAGGTTTGGATAGCTTTTTCCCCTCAATCAATGTTATCATCATTTAAAATCTGTATTTTGTATTTACTTGGGTCATTTTTGTCTAATATTAAAATTAGTTTGTTGATTTGGAACATTCAAGAGTGACAAATATGCAAAAAGATAAGAAATCAGGAAGGGGGCAATTACTTTTTCACAGCACTATGATTTTCAATCAAACTATCTCAGCAGAGTCCACAGGAACAAAACTTTTATTCCTTTTTTGCTCTCAATGAACGCGCTTGTGTGCGTTAATTTTCATCGAAATAGGGTCCTCGCTTCACGCAGTATCAGTTAAGACATCAGAGCAGCCCTGGGAGAATGTTCACCGACTGGCCAGCAGATGGCACTGTGACCCAATCTTCCGCAGAAGATAAATTAACTTTGCAGCGCTCTGGGCGAGCCAAAGGATTTCACATCAAATCCTGTCCCCGTCTTTGGGAGCCGTGGGGGTAAAAAGCCCGTGCTTTGTTTACAGACTCAACCCAGACCCACTGTACACTGTCATCCATCTGCCACACCAGTCAATACACCCAGCCACTACCCTCCGCTAGCCCCAGGATGCTGGCTCTCCTCCAGCTTGGCCTGACAATCGAGGCCCAGGCTTTGGCACAGGGCCTCCAATGAAAGCAAACAGACGTCGGTTAAGCTGACAGGAGGAGAGCCCGGGGACACCAGTCTGCCGAAGGGACGAGGCAACGAGTACAAAGAAAAACGAGAGAGGAGATTTAAATGAGCTAGAGTGAGAGAGAGAGAGAGAGAGAGAGCATGCAAATTTGTGTCAATGTGTATTGGCATGTGCATTTAATCATTAATGTTCAATAATAACTATTTTGTTACTGTTGCCATGTGATGTCAATATAAGTACACATTTTGAAATATCAAGACAGTTCTTTGCATTTGCGTGAGAGTCAAAAATTTGAGTGAAAGAGTGAGAGTGAAAAAGAGAGTGAGAATGAGTGAGTGACTGATGTGGTGGCGTTGAAGGAGAGAGAGAGATAGAAAGAGAGATAGAGAGAGATGGAGAGAGAGAGAGATCTGTAGGTGTTGCACAGGTAGAGCAGATCCCTATTCACACAGCACACAGGACGCTTGTTCCCGCACAGACCACAGACACCCTGTCAGTAAAACACTGCGGCAGGAAGTGCTCTGACCTTCACAATTCCAGCTGTCCCTTCTGAAGGGACTTTAATCGCAACGTTTTCAAGGCAAGCAAAGTCGATTTGGCAGTGTTCAGCATTCTGCAGAGGACTGGAGTTTGGCCAAAGAGAGCCCACAAACACCTGCAACTTTAATCACTTTCACTTCTCTGGTTTATATAGGAAACTCTTGATAACTGCGGAGCCAAAATACCCACTACACAGCACCACCCCAAACCGCCACACAAGAGCTCACTTATCCCACATGCTGTACTGGGCCATACCTGCACCTCAGTGGTGGGATAACCTTCCCAGAGTGCCCCTCAAACCCAAATCAGCTGCCATCATCCACAGCAGACTGGACAGCCATCTCTCGACAGACCTGCAGTAATGAATGTCCAGCCAAAGAGGCACGGCATTGGGGCAGCAGGTTAGCCTTGCGGTATGTTACTGGACTGATAGCTCTACTGTCATTGGTCTGTGTCCTGGGTGGGGATTGGGATTCTGACTTGTATTTGGAGAGATGAAGAATCTGGAAGAACGCAGCTGTTGGGCCCTTGAGCTGATGGAATCCACTAGATCACCAGCGCACCCAACGATCCTCCATGTTTTAGCAGAGGTTGTGTTGTGTAGCTTGAATCTTAGCCACATGCTACTGTACATGAGTGCATTTCGAGAACCTAGAGGACATTGCCTTTCAGATGAGGCCCCATGCATGCATTTCAGCCATACAATTTATCTTTTATGAGCTTTTCATTTGGGAACATTAAAATTACAAAAATATGCGACTAAAAAAGTGAGCACAGCTCACTAATGCTCCTGACCCTTATGCACTGAAGAGATTACGGCATATTTTCATATAAATTGGCATTGCACCTCTGCATGAACTATAGAATACATGACTGAAATTTGAAAACAATCTGACAACTGGTTTTTCAGAAATCGGTTGGACAAACTGGTGTGGACGGACGGACAGAATGGAAACTTAGAAACTTAGCACTGCAGCTCTCCATGAAGTGTAGAATGCATGACTGCAATTCGAAAACAATCTGATGAGCAGTTGGACAAACTGGTGCGGATGGACGGACGGAAGGTATTCTTTGGTATATACTACATGCCCCCGCCCCTTATGGGTCGGAGGTATAAAAAATAGCGGGCTTAAAAGGGTTAACCTCCAAACTCTCCCCAGAAGCTTCACCACAGTCTCTCTGTAGCTGTGTTTCCATCCAACTGTATCGCAAATCTTAAGCGCATTTTCATTAATTTTGGTGGCACTAATTCTCGAGTCAGCTGCCATTGTCTCAGCAGGAGAGGACGGCGCACGCGATGACGGCAATAAGCGCGATGAACGAAAAGGAAAATCACAGAATTAAAGAAAGCACTAGAGTGGACACGAGACCAGTTTTGACGAGATTCGCGTTCGCCATCTTACTGAAGGATAGCGTCCCGTATGGAACAGTGAGAAACCTTCGACTAAGGTAGTTTAGAGGTGGAATACAGAGATTATGTTGATGATTTTTACTTGAAGTAAGATTCTAAGGGTATATTAACCAAATGAAGTTTGTATATGAGCATATGTGAAAAATAGAAAAAATATCATTGACTAAACCAACCAGAAAACGTGAGACGCGCTTGCCATCTTGTGTAAGGAATCGACAGGGGAATTGCGCAATCAAACGCTGTACATGTGCATATGCGACTGGACAAAATGAAATGAAAAACACTGAATTTCACAGTAAAAATGCTATGTATGATAAGTGATAAACCTGTAAATTGTAGAATCATCAGCATCAAGTTCACTTTGAGTGTATTTTTCACATTACTCATATACGAACTCCACCTAGGTTAATATATCCTTAAAGTCTTACTTCATGTAAAAATCATCAACATAATCTCTGTATTCCACCAATAAACTACCTTGGTCGAAGGTTTCTCACAGCTCCATACGGGACGCTATCCTTCGATAAGATGGCGGACGCGAATCTCGCCAAAACTGATCTCGTGTCTACTCTAGTTTTTTCTTTAGCTCTGTGGCACTGACCTTTTTAAACGGGGCGTTCCTATAATCACACGTGGGTTTATTAAGCACGTGAATAGAGCTGGGTCACTGCAGTAGCGGAGTGTGAATATTGGTAAATAACCTGAGCTACAGATTGACGCGTCGATATCGCTTGTGAACCGCTAGCTCACAGAACGCCGCACACATTTTGGCTTGGACTGGCTACCCCGTTGTAACTCGCAAAAATGCAACGCTAACCGAATTCTTTTGGTGTGCCTAATTGAAACAGATGGAAAATGTGCCTCGCTTAACTTAGCGAAACGTTTGAGAAAATGGACTTTCGCTAGGCAAACTGCTGTCCTTAAAAACAAACTCAAAATTTCCATCTCAAATCGAGGGGGAGAAAGCACTGCCATTTAAGCTATAGTAACAAACGCATCTCTGGCACAACATGACAAGAACATTTTTTTAATGCATCACTACCTGTACTGTTAGAACACAACAGTATAATAACTTTATACATACAGTATAAGAAATATTACAACGAACACCAATCCATGTTAACTTAATCATTGCAATCCAGCTGAAAATATCCACAAATCCTTGGCTATCACATTCACTTGGGTTTATTATGGATTATGATGCATTTCTCGTAATATGATTCAGTAGCACCGCAGGAATACAAAATAAAAAAATCAGACAGTAGAAATATAATAAGTTCAAAAGGTGTAATAAAAGCCTTTCACACTGAATTTCAGAGCGCGCAGATTGTTAAGCTTGTAATAATGAGCCTTGTCCCTGTGTGCAGGGGGTAATAGTGGCTTTTTAAAGAGCACAGCTTTTGCGCACATGGATGAGGGGCTTATGTACAGCAGCTGTGTGGAGGTATTAAAGGTCTTAATGAGCAGCGAGACTCAATTACTCGCGGAATTAGCCTTTCACGAGCAGCAGCGCGGGGTTACGCTGCCGTTCGGGGTAACGCACCCTGTCCCCAGCCCCGCCTGCCCCTCCCGCTCTGATAAAGGCTTTCAAACCGCTACTTTAATCAGGGAATTTACACGCGCCGATTCCTCACCGCGCCGAAATAAGCTGCCTCATTCAGAGCGGCTAACACTCTGATTATTCCCTTTCACCGCACTAAAGCTGTTCTTTATTTCCCGTAATCCGCAGTTCAGGACCGTTATGCTGTTTTCCGCTGCTCGGCCTCGAAAGAAAGGCTCCGTCTCTCCACAGGAGCACCTTCTCGCACAATTCCCAGAGCGGATTCTCCAGAACCTGTCTGATACCAAGGCACTGTCCTCTACAACCAGGCTAAGAGAAGCAGAGTGGGTATCAAACTGGACTCATCGTTCAGAGGGTGCTCGGCTCAGGTACAAGTCTGCACACACACACACACACACACTTGCATAGCTATACTTGTGAGGACATAGTATAGACTTATACTCATCATAGATTACAGCCTTTCCCCAACTCTAACCTAAACCCCTTTGCAAAAAAGCCAAATCAGGCAATTAATGCATTCCCCTATTCAAGGCTTCATAATTCAAGATTTGAGCATTACAAAGAGTGGTAAAAATAACTTAAATGTGAAACAAGACACTTGTGCATTTAGAATGCCATCTTATTTCAGTTTATTTTCATAATTTAGTACAGAATAAGGGGAGCAAACACAAAAGATCTTCATGAAAATTCAAAATTGAATTTGAAAAAAAAAATACAGACAATTTAATAAAATTGGCTCTGAGGAAAAACAATACATTTCTCGGATCATAAAGTCTTCGACCACAAGTGTGTTACGTCCAAGTGTGATTTCAACATTACCAACTGTCCATGTGCTAAATAATATCTCCGAGTGGCTCTCCATGCCCCCAAAATTGAACACTGTCAAATCATAAAATAATCATATTTTTAACACAAATCAACTTTTGACTCATAGAGCTCAAAATTATCTGATGATTTTCAAGTGGGAATTAGCACGAGTTCATCAATATAGGTGGGGATAGACATCAATGGTGACCAATAACCTCCCCAAACCTAAAAAAATGCTTTGTCTCCATAATGATGGAAACACTGTGCTGCTACCACCTCCAAGCACACAAGCGAAAATCAAGCTTGGCTTAATGTTTTCCATGCCCCATAAGGAGCCAGTATAACTCACTTACACACTAATATCCAAAATACACCTCACCTTTACAAAAAAAAGACATTGCACCATCAGGAAAAAAACAGGCAATATGCAACCCTTGATTGAACAGAAATCAGTGCATCAAGCATAACAGCGGGTATACTGAAGTCCTCCAGCCATCTCCATAATAAACTAATGTAAACCAAGAGATTCTACTCCGTTGAATGTGGTATAAATTCTAAAACGGATCACCACACTGAGCAAAATGCCACTATACCCAGTATTATTAGCAAAGGCTAATGGATACTGATAATGACCAATGTGACTAATTAGCTGCATCAGTATGATAATCATGGCAACGGTGGTAAACAGAAAATAAAAATTGCTCGCTAGCTAAGTGACAGAAATCCTCCAAACAAAAATATGTCTAATTACGTATCAAGGAGAAAGACTCCCCATGATAGACTTCTTTCTCCAGAGAATCAATGCCATCAGGCTCAGGGAACCTTCCGGTCCTATCCCTTTCGGACTCACTCCGTGTTCACGCCCGTATTGCTTTTCCATTTCGTAAAAGCAAAGTGAACACTCCTGGGTTACGTATAATAGCGTTTTTTTTTTTTGTCAATGCGCTTATGTAATTCAAATGTGCAAAGATCAGAAGATGCAACCTAATTTGATGTTATGCAAGCATTTATATATTTTTTCTGGGCACCAAATCAATTTTTGTAAATTACCATGGAAGGTTCATACTGTTTTTGCTTAGATAAAAACACTTGACAATCAAAAGACCATTACTGGGAAAGTTTCTTGTGGGCATGAACTCCAGCTGTGCTTAATGCAGATAAAAGTCAGCAAGCAGTAACGACTACATTTCTGGGAGAGATTGTTTGAGGCAATAACTGACTATTGAATGCCATCAGGGATGTAGCTACACCAAAATCAATAGTAGATTAATTAGTTTTCATAATATCTGATGGCTATGATGGACAGTAGAATGGCATAGGTACAATACCATGTTGAATTTTTCCTTCAGAAAGCTGATTTTTTTTTCACTACTAAATTGCCTTACCTTTGGGCTATAGTAGCTTTTGCTTGCAGCTACGACGGAAACCAAAGTTTTCTTTTTGTGGTGAAAGACAAGTTTTATTCATTGCTGGATGGATGCTACTGGCAAGAATGTTCAGCTGCTTGCAGATCAGGCTTGGTTGAAGAGCTTAATTCATGCAATTCCTGGGCAACAGTGGTGGGACGTCCATATTCTAAATAGTTCTAAATAGATGCATACATGCACACACGTTATCAACGCAAGCTCACTTAGAAACCTTCAATACACATTTCGTGCCTACTCCATATTGTTAGGAAATTGCAAATTGATGCATCAGTTGAGCAGTTCTACAGACGCTATCATCTACGATCTGTACCAAATTACGCCCAACTCTCACCCTCCTTCAACTTTATCCCTAACTGTAAATGACTAACTTTAACCAGTTAGCCAAAATTCTCCATTATCCTCCGTGAGGACCACCCAAAATGTGCTCACAACATATGCAGTTTTTGAAAAGCTGGTTCTCACAAGTATGGCTAAGAGCATGCACACTCACACACACCCACACACACACACAGGCCTCCCCTTGAATTCGAAATATCACAGTGAAGCGCTTCGCATCCCCGAGAGAAAAGTGCAATATAAATTCAATGTTCAGTCATTATTTCATTCGTGAAAGTTGTCACAGCTGCGGATGTTTTTAAAATATAGAGGAGAATTGCAGATGTACTTTTTGATTACTGAACGTGGAGGCAGAGGCATGAACAGGTGTAAACAGACAGGAAGAGATGGAGTGGCAGAGGGGAGAGAGAGAGAGAGAGAGAGAGAGAGACTAAGGTTTTGACAAGGCTGATGAAACACAGATGTTTCTAGCAGATGTTTTGACGGTTGTGGATGAGATGTATATTCTGAGAAAAGCTGATGTTTTAGACAGTTTGTATTTTTTATACAGGTGACTTTGTTTTCTTCCATCCAACTGCTCCATCCAGCCTCCACCAGAATCACAGGGGGGACTACAACCTATCCCATCATGCATTAAGCAAGAGGCAGGAATACTCCCTAAAGCAGGGCTCCCAAACTCACAGACCTCGAGGGCTGAGATCTGCTAGTTTTCCACCCTCCCTTGAACAAAGAGTCGGGAGAAAGGACAGCCTAATCAGCACTTAAATGCCTGGAAAGAGAGAAAACCAGGGCTGGATTTGGATTTGAGGGCCAGAGTTGGGGAGCCCTGCCCTAAACAGTCACCTATCCTTTGCAGTGAAGCTGAAACACACCATTCACTTACAAACTCATATTTATGGAGGCTTAACAGTCTCCAATTAGCCTGAAATACATATTTTTGGACTGTGGGAGACATTTCAGTTTAAAAACTCCCATCATCCACTTGAGTGTTGCATGAGCACTTTCATTAAGAGCTACAATTTTATATCCTCTCAAATGGTCAACCCAAACTTATCTCGCACACTCTCCTCTCGGCCTCAGTTTGCGGCTCTCGGTACAGTGTTGTGGTAACTCTACAGCTACAGTGACCTGAGGAAGGTTTACTTCCCAGTACAGGGGCTACATTAGCCTGGGGTTAATTTAGTCATGCTAAATTGTGCAAGTAATGTAAATTAGCGCAGGTTTGGTGGTTGCAGCTGGAACCGGCCGTGGCGGACTGCAGAAGACTGGCAGAGAGCATGGGAGAACTACGGAAAGGTGCCCGAGTTTGCACAGCACAAGGCTTTTTGCTAAACTTCCTGGATTGCATTTCATTTGTACAGTATGTCCGCACTCTCTCCGTACACACATGAATGGTTAGGTCTCCTTCGCCCCTAACCATCCAGGAGGAGTGTTTTACCTGTTAAACAGGCTGTGTCTGGATTAGGAGAGCAGCTCTTACCTGTTAAACAGGTTTAGTCTGGATCAGGACGAGGGTCTTACCAGTTAAACAGGTTGTGTCTGGATCAGGGCGAGGGTCTTACATGTTGAACGGGTTTAGTCTGGATCAGGGTGAGGTTCTTACCTGTTGAACAGGTTTAGTCTGGATTGGGAGAGCAGCTCTTACCTGTTAAACGGGTTTAGTCTCGATCAGGGCGAGGGTCTTACCTGTTCAACAGGTTTAGTCTGGATCAGGGCAAGGGTCTTACATGTTGAATGGGTTCAGTCTGGATCAGGGCGAGGGTCTTACCTGTTAAACAGGTTGTGTCTGGATTAGGAGAGCAGCTCTTACCTGTTAAAGGGGTTTAGTCTCGATCAGGGCGAGGGTCTTACCTGTTAAACGGGTTTAGTGTGGATTAAGGCGAGGGTCTTACCTGTTAAACAGGTTGTGTCTGGATTCGGAGAGCAGCTCTTACCTGTTAAACAGGTTTAGTCTTGATCAGGGTAAGGGTCTTAGGGCCGGTTCATACTCTACACAAGGTACGCGAGCGAACGCAAGCACAGGTCCGTTCCATTCCGTTCACAGAGAAGCCTGAACGCGCGTCCCTTGCTGCGCTGTGCCTCGTTAAAAAGCAGTACACTGCTCATGCAATAGGGGGTAGCAAAGTCTCCTCCTTCTCCTCCTCCTTCTTTTTCTTTTTGGTGTGTTGAACACGGCGTATGGTGCATTATTTGCTTTATCTCCCCTATTGGAATCTCACGGAAATACACGCGTCGATGCGTCGCGTGACAAAAATTTGGACGACACACTTTGCTATGCAAGGACGCACAATGGCTACCTAGCGTTGCTCGATGCGTTGCCTTGCGTTCGCGCTCGCGTACCTTGCGTAGAGTATGAATCGGCCGTTACATGTTGAACGGGTTTAGTCTGGATTAGGGCGAGGGTCTTACCTGTTAAACAGGTTGTGTCTGTATTGGGAGAGCAGCTCTTACCTGTTAAACAGGTTTAGCCTGGTTCAGGGTGAGGGTCTTACCTGTTAAACGGGTTTAGTCTGGATCAGGGCAAGGGTCTTACCTGTTAAACAGGTTTAGTCTGGATTAGGGCGAGGGTCTTACCTGTTAAACAGGTTGTGTCTGTATTGGGAGAGCAGCTCTTACCTGTTAAACGAGTTTAGCCTGGTTCAGGGTGAGGGTCTTACCTGTTAAACAGGTTGTTCCTGGACACCATTCGTAAGAAGCCGGTGGGGTCGGTAACAGAATTGAGTTTATTGTTCATCTCTTCAAACTGCTGATCGGAAACATCCCCAGGGTCACTCTCCGTCTCGCTGCTGTCGTGGGGAGGGGGTGGGAGGGTGAGAGGAAGCAAAAGACTCTTTATCTCAACAAACCTGCCAGTGAAACTGCTATTTTTTTTTTTTTTCAAGCAGAGTTTTATTATTTTTGCTTTTTCACAAACAAGAAATAAAGAAATCATACATACATCTTATCATTGTTTCACATTGCACAATTGAGAAGACCTAAACAATCTTCATGAAAACAAAAATGCATAAAAAAGAGAAAAAAGAAAAGTAATACAATACGTAAAAAGGAAATAGAAAAAAAAAATGCCATCCATGAATCCAAAACAAGAAAATCTACCAGCCAGCTAACCCCCTTTCACATCTAAATGTCCCACATATTTCTCTCCATATAATTCTACATATAAGTACCACATTGAATAGTCTTGTATTTTACAGTATACTGTATAACAAAACAAATCCGCCTACCTTCGCCCCATGACATCACCCAATAGTACATGAGACAGAACTGAGTTAATTTAATAATATATCCACTATAAAGGATAAAGACACTTATGAGGCGACTCTTGGCAGGTGTGGCCATTTTATGTGGTTTTGGCCCTTTAACACCAACTGAGTCAGTTCTTTAGGCAAGTATTCCAGCATAGGAGACCATATTTCAGTAAAATACCTCTCAGTACCCCTAAGAACTGCACTGATCCTTTCATGAGGAAGGACCCTAAATATCTCTCTATACCACAACGTGACAGTCGGTGGCTTATCCTTGATCTGTGAAACTGCTATTTTTCACACTACCACTACTTGAGACGTATAAAATTAAGAAACTAACCACACATTGGACTGTTTCAAAGGAGAAAGTGCAAGTAAACGGGAACCAACACAATACAAAGCCATCTGTCTCAGCTATGATCCTGGTTTCTGAATTAAGATCTGCTAAACTGTCAGATCCCATCCAAACAATGGGCCCACCCCCACTTGGAGCTACACACTGATCTGTCTCCTAAATAAATTTAAGCGCGATTCACATTTTCACCTAGTCTACAACTTCGATGACACTGAGCCACTTTGTGCGTCCTGAGCTGGTCCGATAGCAATCGGGTGGAAAAAAACACAAATGAGGATGAGTCCAAGTGTTAATCGAATATCTCAAACCACCTCAGGACGAGTTGTGAGACAGTCTGACGCTGTTACGTTTCATCTCAAACCACTTCGGGAGGAGTTGTGAGACAGTCTGAGGCAGTTACGTACATCTAAAACCACCTCGGGACGAGTCCGGAGTCTGTCTAAGGCCGTTAGGTATATCTCAAACCACCTCGGGATGAGTCCTGAGACAGTCTGAGGCTGTTACGTATATCGCAAACCACCTCGGGAGGAGTCATGAGACAGTCTGAGGCTGTTACATATATCTCAAACCACCTCGGGAGGAGTCGTGAGACAGTCTGAGGCTGTTACGTATATCTCAAACCACCTCGGGAGGAGTCGTGAGACAGTCTGAGGCTGTTACGTATATCTCAAACCACCTCTGGATGAGTCCTGAGACTGTCTGAGGCTGTTACGTATATCGCAAACCACCTCGGGAGGAGTCATGAGACAGTCTGAGGCTGTTACGTATATCTCAAACCACCTCGGGAGGAGTCGTGAGACAGTCTGAGGCTGTTACGTATATTGCAAACCACCTCGGGAGGAGTCATGAGACAGTCTGAGGCTGTTACGTATATCTCAAACCACCTCGGGAGGAGTCGTGAGACAGTCTGAGGCTGTTACGTATATCTCAAACCACCTCGGGAGGAGTCGTGAGACAGTTTGAGGCTGTTACGTATATCTCAAACCACCTCGGGAGGAGTCGTGAGACAGTTTGAGGCTGTTACGTATATCTCAAACCACCTCGGGAGGAGTCGTGAGACAGTCTGAGGCTGTTACGTATATCTCAAACCACCTCGGGAGGAGTCCTGAGACAGTTTGAGGTAAAATAGTTTTCCAGTCCGCAGACTGTGAGTGATTCAGTCACGCTGACCTGTGTAAGTGCAGTAAATTAGCGCAGTTCAGGCAGCCGTGGCTGGTGGCGGTCGTGACAGTGGGAGAGTGTGGGAGAAATCAGGCAGACAAGACCTTCTCTCCTGAGTCTGCAATCGAACCCCCATCCCAGTAGCACTACAGGGGACGATCACATGCTGTCAGAGCGGCTGTACTCTCATCAAATACCAACGAGCAAGACTGGACAAAAGCAGCAATCTGAGGAACAATGGCTGCGTATGAGTAGTCAAAAAATTACGTCCTATTGTCTAAATCCTGATCAGTTTTCTTTAACTTTGATAAAAACGTCATGAGGTAAATGAGAGGTATAAAGAGGAATTCATAATGGTGAAGACAGACAACCGTGCTGCTCAGAGAATCCGAATGCCTCTAAACTAGGCAACGTGATCATGCTTCTCTTGGCCGTCATGTTTGTTTGTATTCATGATTGTTCGGATGGATAGTCGTCGCTTTAAATATTGCTGCCGCACGGAATTGTGGGGCGGAGTTATCCCCTTTCTTTTCGTAATGGATGGTTCTGTGTGCCCTGTGCAAAAGGAGGTAAATTAGGAAGCACTGTGACACCTTTCATTTACAGATAGAGAATTCAACCACACTTATCATGGCTGCCACGTAAATAATTCTGGGTCATTTTCGAGGAGTTGGGAACTTTCTTAAGCAAAAAAGACGATTCAAACACAGCCACAATGCGAATGTGTATGTGTTTATGTGAGAGTGTGTGTGTGTGTTTGTTTGTGTTTATGCGTGGAAGTGTGTATGTGTGTGAGTGTGCATAGGTATCACAATGGCAAGATAAGGACAAGTATCTACGAGTGAGATGAGTTCATATCTGGAGACAGCGTGTAAAGAGCTCAGACAGACGGTCAGACAGACAGACCCTGTGGAGCTCAGTGATTACAGCATGCACAGCAATGTTAGTCTGTCTGACCTCATCTTATGTCTGTTCATCTGTTATGTCTGTTCCCCTTCCCTCCCTCTCCCGCTGTTCTTCTGTCTTCTTCTCTCACCATCTCTCTCTCTCTCCAAATCCCTGACCCTTCTCTCTCCTTCCCTCTCTCTCTCTCCCTCCCTCCCTCTCTCTCTCTGTAATGGATGGCCCAAACAGAAGTGGCATATTGTATCCAGTGAAGCAATACAGAGAGCCTGTAGGCCAGCAGTCATGCGCGTAATGATCCTTTAATACAGCCGGATACAGCGCAGCCTCTCTGATTAATACACTGTGTGTGCATGTGTGTGTGTGTGCGTGTGTGTGTACGTGCACTGGCATGTATGTGTGTATAGTGTGTAAGAGTAAGTGTGTAATTGATGTGTATATTGGTGACTGCGTGAGTGTGTGGGTTTGTGTGTGTATGTGTAGTGTGTACGCGTGTGTGTGTGCGTGTCTGTATGTGAGCGTGTGCATATATGTGGTGTGTATGTGTGACTGTGTGAGCATGTGAATTTGTGTGTGTATGTGTGGTGTGCATGCGTGTCTGTGTATCTGTATGTGTGTGTGCGCCTAAGCGTGTAATATATGTGGTGTATATGTGTGACTGTGTGTGTGTATGTGTGTGTGTGTGTGAGCTAGTACGTGTAATATATGTGGTGCATAGTTCTAGCCAGGCCATTTTAGCGTACCGGCCGGTACGCTGACGAACGCAAAAGTCGCATGCCGGTACGCTGGAAAAATCCGCCGGTACGCAAAAAATTGCTGCCGGTACGTTACAGATAGGTCACCAGTACCAGTATCAGCAACAACACGGATGGCTTCAGACTGTACCGATCAACCTAGTTTTATCGATTATCTGAAGATAGGCCCGTATAGCCGCCGCTGTTGCAAGTACCTGTAAAGGCATAGCACATAAGGCTCAGTGCCAGTAAGCGCGCGAACAGCCGATGGCTGGTTCGTCCACCTCCTGGGACTAGTTCCCATACCAAAATGAAAGCAGTGCCACGAATGGATCAACATCAGAAAGTTCGGAAGACGATGATGCAGTCGTCAGAGTAGAGCCCAGTAGCAAGCGAAAGCCATCAAAGACGGTGGATCTTGCTCGAGCGAGTGAATATAGCCAGCAAGAATTAGAATTCGCTCTAGGAAATGTCTTTTTAACTGTCTGATGGATCCCGATCTTTTCTGCCACTTTGCAGTCTCTCCCGTTTAACATGCGCAATTGGCACAGTTTAAAATAATCACGGAAACTAGGTAGCTATGGAGATACTGATATTGCAAATTGATCATTTCGCTGGCGTCAAATTATCCGCAAGTAATTGGATATCTTCACGAGAAGCATCAGACGTTATTGCACAACACTTCCTATCAGATATAAAATACTGCATTGTCATTGACTATAAAGTTAAATTGGTTACTGGAATTGACATTCATATCGGTAGCTTGATTACTGGCAGCAGGCTACGTTGTAAATTCATGCCAATTACCTTACTTATATTGACTAGCTACAAGCACGTCGCACACACATGAAAAAATAATATAATATTGTCGGTAGCTCGTCATTTTAGCCATGGGTATCTTTCCAATATCAATTATCATTTCCCAGTTAAACTTGCTGCCGAATCAGTATGTGCAGACCTTTGTAATGTGCGTTTAGCGACCTAGCCATGACATAGCTAGCGAACTTGGAATGTAGGTATACCGTTCGCTAATAGTTCTTGCTCGTCTTTATGCATGGTTGAAGATGGACCGTGAACGCACCGTCCCTCAGTAAGTGAGCGTGTTAACAGAGTGAATGTGAACCTCAGGCCAGGGCTGAATCATGACCTGAATGATGGATCGTTTGGCTTTTTTATACTGCGAGTCAGAGAACAATGCACTATGCAGTTAGGGTTCCTGCTAAGCACTCAACGATTCGGTGAACGAATTTTTTGAACGAAACATTTAAATGAACTGATTCTATGGATTCAGTACAGTCAGAAGAACTGCCGTTCCCATCACTAGTCGAAGTAAGTCGTGTCTCTTACGCCTAAATACTTTGAATTGTCTCCCTCTGCAGCTGCTTGGAAGGAAATGCGGCGGGTCCACAGTGCATTTACAGAGGGCTCGGCTCCGAGCAATAGCAATTTCAGAGGACAGTAAAATTGTCCAATCATATTTTCCTTATGAATGGGAGAGCTTTGTTATCGCTAATGTTATGACAGGTTCCGCCCGCTGTCCCCCAGGAGGTAAACAACCTAGCGAGTTAACCTGAGTTGTTGGTTCGTGATAGCTGTGAATATCGTTTCGAGTTTTTGAAGAACGTTTTCTAGACTAATATTCAATGAGAAGTTGGAGTTGATCAGCATGGGAAAACCTACACCAGACCTTAATTTGATGCAAAAAAAAAAAAAAAAAAAACCAAGGCTTTTGAGAGACATTTCAACACCAGTAATTATGCGCGATACCCATGGATGAAGGAGGAAAATCTATATTACTGGGATTGGGTCCTGGGCCAAAACTGGACTCGCTGAGCGGGTGAAAAAGGCAAGTTAATGATCATGAAACGGTAAGCTATTTATAGGGCTCTGTGCTAAGTGATTTTTGTATTTTTGCCGTCGCTGCCAATGTTTTGTGTATGTTACAAAATTTATTTGGGAAAAAAATTATACGGCACTGCTGAGATGGTGAAATAGATTAACCGGTAATACAGCACGATGCTTCTACCCAAATTAACTTTACAGGGGAGACGGAATGAAACTTTTAGCCTCTGAAATAATTTTTGTGACCTCACGGATGCGTAAGAACACAGCGTTAATTATTCATTAATTAGATCCTCCTGACTCCTTCGGCGTGCGATACTTATTGTTTACGAACATTGACGTCATATTCAGCCATACGCATTAGCGTGTTTGGCAAGAACAAGTGTAAATCAATACAACAAAACAGGGGAAGTGTGGCATCCTGCAGTTGTGGAACCGATTCGGCGGTCTCTGAATATGTAGAAAACCTTGACAGTACCGCGAAGGCAAGATATTTCTCTTTGCTTAAGTACAACGAAGGTCCGTGTAGGCTTCCGGATCTTTACGAGCTGAAAGGTTGGAGGAACGTCACCTCTTTGGGTTTGGGTCGGCTGGATTATCACTTGATTTTCCTACATCGAACAGAAATTCAATATTTGTTGATCATCATTGATCAGTGAAAGTAATTCTCAGTCGTACGTTTACCAAAACGATTTTAAAAGGGGGCGCCAATATATTTTGGGGGTTTTATTCGTGATAAGGGGGTTTAGAATTTATGATTAATATTTAATATCACGAATGCATATACTGCGCATTCCCTAGCCACCTGGTGTGTGATCAGTATCAAGGCTGCCGCCGTTACAGCTGCAGTGGACATTTAACTCTAAATTTTCTTGACTGGATGTACGATGGACGTTTTTACATGTTCGAATGTTTCTCTGGGTACCCAAAATTCAAGCCGAAAAAGTACTGATCTTAGTCGATACTGTTGAAGGTAGAAAACGGAATTCTTTCCAATACGAATATCCGAACTGTCACTTAAATACTCGTTATCGGAGAGTAAGGAACCTACCGAATTACCCAACACAAATAAGATAATTCCCTTGCCATGACCGAATAATAAAATGCGAAAACTTAGCAAAATGACATGGTAGAAATGATGGAAAATAACTTAGGACTGACCCGACAGAAAGTGAATAGTACAAACACGCCAGTGGGTCGACGGCATCCAGTATTTGCATCGAATTGCATCAATCCAAGTAGATTTTTTCGGTTCCTGATCAGGGATACGTAGGAAACGTATTCCTGAACCCTTCACGAAACGGTTTATGCAGTTAATAATGCTGCAACTGACTGGCATTATGACAAAAAGTGGAAGACAACTTTACTTCACCTATAAAATCAATTGTCATGTTGTGGCTTTTTGCCAACCACGGTAGTCAACAAACCCACGTGACCAGGTTCGTGACATCACGAGGAGTATCTCTCAGGTACGTTCAATATAATTTCTGGCTAGAACCCTGTGGTGTATGTATGTGACTGTGTGCGTGAGTTTGTGTGTGTGTATATGTGTAGTGTGTATGTGTGTGTGTCTGTATGGGAGTGCGTGTATGTGTGTGGTGCATGTGTGTGTGTCTATATGTGAGTGCGTGTATATGTGTGGTATGTGTGCGAGTCTGTATGTGTGTGTGTGTGTGTGTGTGTGTGTGTGTGTGTGTGTGCGCGCACATGAGGTTGTGTGTGTTGGCTACAAGGTACATTACACCATGTTTGCACGGCAACAAAATATCATGAAACAGAACGACCTACAATAAGTGACAACGCACAATTACACATGTGAGAGAGTGATGTACGGTGTACTGTATGTGTGCATATGTGTGTGCATTTATTGATGAATATACAGTGTGCACATACAGTGTGTATGTGTGCGTGTATGCACTGAGTATACACAGTATATAAAAGAAAAGATCACTCTCTCCCTCTACACCTCTCTCCTTCCCTCCATCCCCCTCTCCCTCTACACCTCTCTCCTTCCCTCCATCCCCCTCTCCCTCTACACCTCTCTCCTTCCCTCCATCCCCCTCTCCCTCTACACCTCTCTCCTTCCCTCCATCCCCCTCTCCCTGCTGAGTGGAGGTTGTATATAGAGCAGGGCAGGAAATAAATATGTTTTAATAATTCATGTTAGTAGTGGGGGGGAGGTGTGTCTTCACAGAGGTGTGACAGCAGCAACAGGGGCCCTGGGTCCCTGCTGTGATTAGATGCGCAACTGCGGAACACACACACACACACACACTCTCTCTCTTACACATACACACAAACAAATTTAGGTGGACACACACACATGCACATAAGAACACACACAGACACATATAGGAGCGCACACACACTCACACGCACATCAAAAAATACTGACAGACATATATATACACACACACACACACACACACACTCTCTTACACATACACACAAACAAATTTAGGTGCACACACACGCACATATGTACACACACAGACACATATGGGCGCGCACACACACTCACGCACATCAAAAAATACTGACATACATATATACACACACACACACACACACACACACATATACAATGAGAACCATCATTTAATGGACAGAGGACATTTTTCATCATGGTTCTGTTCTCTAGCACTATGAGTATGAGAGGACACAATGCCAACAAGGAGGAAACTGTCCACTTTAATTAGAGAATAAAAATGTAAAAATGACAGCAACTTTTGTGTATAGTCCCCCCATTTTGGGTGCATAAAAAATGATTGGACACTTCAACGTGATATAGAATAGAGTAACCATTTTCAACATTTGGTCGCATGTCCTTTGCTTGCAACGACTGCTTGAAGACTGTCACACATAGACATCACCAGACGCTGGGTATCTTCCCTGCTGATGCTCTGCCAGGCCTGTACTGCAGCATCTTCACTTCCTGCTCGTTTCAATCTCATCTTCAGCTTGTAAAGTCTATTCTCCTGTGACTGACTCGGCCAACAGAAGCAAAGAAACTGAAACTGTATCACTGTCCAATGAATTATGGTGCTCACTGTAAATACAAACACAGATACCCAGACACGTGAACAACACACAATGAGAAACGTTTTTTTTTTTTTTGTGAACATGCTCTCTGATCCATTTTCTGTGATAATTAAGTATAATTCTGTTGACAATACCGGTCTGTAAATTCACTGCCAGGTGTGTCGACTTCACAATACATTCCACTGACGCTCAGGTCTCCTCTTACCCATAGTGCACCACAACAGCAGGTTCATCAGGACGAGTGGTGCAGCTTAGATCGGCAGTAAGGGGGCGACACGCGCTCTTCAGAATCCGTGATGGTGACAGATTATGAGGTGCGTCAGTGTACTGCTGACAACATCACCCTGAGCCCTGTCAACTGCAGTCACCTGACCTGTCAGCAGGTTTAACCCTTAGAGCGCTAAATGCAGCTATCGTTACTCAATGACGCAAGACATCGAAATCAAAGCTGTTAAAAACCCTGTGGGGGAGCACTTTCAAACAAGTTGCCACATGATATATTTTCAATAGCACAAGATAATTAAATTTATAGTTTTAAAAAGATTATCTCAGCACTCAAAGGTTTAATAGGTGAGTGGGATGATCAGAGCAGAACTGTGGATTTAAGCTGTTTATCATTACCTCCCCCATGAAGTGAACGGGGATGTAGGAATGAGTGTCATTCCGTGTGTCTGTCTGTTTGCCATCTGGATCAGAATTCCTAAAGCGTTCAAAATTTCTCAACCAAATTTGATATATATGGATACATCTTATTTTGTAGATGTGCCTTTTTATACGTCGGTGCGTTCGTCCGTTCGTCTCTCCATCACGTTTTGCATTCAAGCCAGATATTGGCAATTCTGTGGTGGGGGTTCTGAGTATTTCATGCTGTGAATAGTTTCTTTGACAGGGACAGTGTACATGGATCAGCATTCCCGTGAAAACCCCAGCGTTATGCAGCCGACAATTGGTCTGCTGTAGTCCCACAGCACGGAAACATCTAACGGTTAAAGACAGGAGGAGAAGGAGCACAGATAGGACCTGTTTCAGGACCTAAGGTTAAAATGAGCTTTTTATAAACATACACCAGTAAAAACAGAATTTAGTCCAGGACAAAGCTGGAGGAAACGCCTCCACAGTCACAAGTAAAGGTGCTAAACCACCAGCAGAACACACAGAGGCCAGGCCCACCTGCAGCAGGACTCCACGCCCAGGGCCTCCCGCGCCCGAGCGATGTGCTGTTCCAGCGACGAGCCACACCCCCCTCCACTGGGTAGCCCAGCCTCCTGCGGCTCGGATACGCCCTCAGACACGCCCTCTCCCAGGAACACCTCGTGGAACTTCAGTATCCCTGCAGAGAGAGAGAGAGGGAGAGATGGAGAGGGGGAGAAAGCTCATGCTTTCCTTCTGTATTTCCAGTAACTCCTCTCACATCCACCCATCAGGGAGAACAGTGGAATAGGAGAGAAAGGAATTCAAAAATGGAGTCTGAGAAACACGAGTCAGCAAGAAACATGAGGTGACATCACTAACAGATAACTGTGCGTGTGTTAGATGCAGATGAGCAGGGAAATTTGGAAGCCCGAGAGGAGATAGCAGAGGGGTCACAGAGAAAAGAGGAGATCAGGAGCCAGAGAGGAGATAGCAGAGGCTTCACAGAGAAAAGAAGAGATCAGGAGCCAGAGTGGAGATAGCAGAGGGTCACAGAGAAAAGAGGAGATCAGGAGCCAGAGAGGAGATAGCAGAGGAGTCACAGAGAAAAGAGGAGATCAGGAGCCAGAGAGGAGATAGCAGAGGAATCACAGAGAAAAGAGGAGATCAGCAGCAGAGAGGAGATAGCAGAGGAGTCAGAGAGAAAAGAGGAGATCAGGAGCAGAGAGGAGATAGCAGAGGAGTCAGAGAGAAAAGAGGAGATCAGGAGCCAGAGAGGAGATAGCAGAGGAATCACAGAGAAAAGAGGAGATCAGCAGCAGAGAGGAGATAGCAGAGGGTCACAGAGAAAAGAGGAGATCAGGAACAGAGAGGAGATAGCAGAGGAGTCAGAGAGAAAAGAGGAGATCAGGAGCCAGAGAGGAGATAGCAGAGGAATCACAGAGAAAAGAGGAGTCAGAGAGAAAAGAGGAGATCAGGAGCCAGAGAGGAGATAGCAGAGGAATCACAGAGAAAAGAGGAGATCAGCAGCAGAGAGGAGATAGCAGAGGGGTCACAGAGAAAAGAGGAGATCAGGAGCAGAGAGGAGATAGCAGAGGAGTCAGAGAGAAAAGAGGAGATCAGGAGCCAGAGAGGAGATAGCAGAGGAATCAGAGAGAAAAGAGGAGATCAGCAGCAGAGAGGAGATAGCAGAGGAGTCAGAGAGAAAAGAGGAGATCAGGAGCCAGAGAGGAGATAGCAGAGGAATCACAGAGAAAAGAGGAGATCAGCAGCAGAGAGGAGATAGCAGAGGGGTCACAGAGAAAAGAGGAGATCAGGAACAGAGAGGAGATAGCAGAGGAGCAGGAGCCAGAGAGGAGAGAGAAAAGAGGAGATCAGGGAGCCAGAGAGGAGATAGCAGAGGAATCACAGAGAAAAGAGGAGATCAGCAGCAGAGAGGAGATAGCAGAGGGGTCACAGAGAAAAGAGGAGATCAGGAGCCAGAGAGGAGATAGCAGAGGAATCACAGAGAAAAGAGGAGATCAGCAGCAGAGAGGAGATAGCAGAGGGGTCACAGAGAAAAGAGGAGATCAGGAGCAGAGGAGTCAGAGAGAAAAGAGGAGATCAGGAGCCAGAGAGGAGATAGCAGAGGAGTCACAGAGAAAAGAGGAGATCAGGAGCAGCAGAGAGGAGATAGCAGAGGGTCACAGAGAAAAGAGGAG
Source organism: Gymnothorax javanicus (assembly GCA_029692085.1). NCBI lineage: Eukaryota > Metazoa > Chordata > Actinopteri > Anguilliformes > Muraenidae > Gymnothorax > Gymnothorax javanicus. The sequence continues at coordinate 96,129,056 of CM056194.1, read as the reverse complement.
ATCAGGAGCAGAGAGGAGATAGCAGAGGAGTCAGAGAAAAAGAGGAGATCAGCAGCAGAGAGGAGAAAGCAGAGGGGTCACAGAGAAAAGAGGAAATCACGAGCAGAGAGGAGCTAGCAGAGGAGTCACAGAGAAAAGAAGAGAGAAAAAGAGGAGATAGCAGAGGAGCAGAGACAAGATAGCAGAGGAGTCACAGAGACAAGAGGAGATCAGCAGCAGAGAGGAGATAGCAGAGGGGTCATAAAGAAAAGAGGAGATCAGGAGCCAGAAAGGAGATAGCAGAGGAGTCATAGAGAAAAGAGGAGATCAGGAGCAGAGAGGAGATAGCAGAGAGAGAGAAAAGAGGAGATCAGGAGCAGAGAGGAGATAGCAGAGAGGAGTCACAGAGAAAGAGGAGATCAGGACAGAGAGAGAGGAGATAGCAGAGGGGTCACAGAGAAAAAGAGGAGATCAGGGGAGCCAAAGAGGAGAGATAGCAGAGGGAGTCACAGAGAAAAGAGGAGATCAGGAGCCAGAGAGAGGAGATAGCAGAGAGAGCCAGCAGAGAAAGAAAGAGGAGATCAGGAGCCAGAGAGGAGATAGCAGAGTCACAGAGAAAAGAGAGATCAGAGAAAAGAGGAGATCAGGAGCCAAGAAAGAGGAGATAGCAGAGGGAGTCAGAGGAGAGAAAAAAAGAGAGGAGCAGAGGAGCCAGAGAGGAGATAGCAGAGGAGTCAAGAGAAAAAGGAGATCAGGAGCCAGAAAGGAGATAGCAGAGAGGTAAGGAGCAGAGAAAAAGAGGAGATCAGGAGCAGAGAGGAGAGGAGCAGAGGAGTCAGAGAGGAGATAGCAGAGGAGTCACAGAGAAAAGAGGAGATCAGGAGCAGATTGGAGATAGCAGAGGGGTCATAGAGAAAAGAGAAGATCAGGAGCAGAGAGGAGATAGCAGAGGAGTCACAGAGAAAAGAGGAGATCAGGAGCAGAGAGGAGATAGCAGAGGAGTCACAGAGAAAAGAGGAGATCAGGAGCCAGAGGAGATAGCAGAGGAGTCACAGAGAAAAGAGGAGATCAGGAGCCAGAGAGGAGATAGCAGAGGAGTCACAGAAAAAGAGGAGATCAGGAGCCAGAGAGGAGATAGCAGAGGAGTCACAGAGAAAAGAGGAGATCAGCAACAGAGAGGAGATAGCAGAGGAGTCACAGAGAAAAGAGGAGATCAGGAGCAGAGTGGAGATAGCAGAGAGGTCACAGAGAAAAGAGGAGATCAGGAGCCAGAGTGGAGATAGCAGAGGGGTCACAGAGAAAAGAGGAGATCAGGAGCCAGAGAGGGGAGATAGCAGAGGAGTCACAGAGAAAAGAGGAGATCAGGAGCAGAGAGGAGATAGCAGAGGAGTCACAGAGAAAAGAGGAGATCAGGAGCAGAGAGGAGATAGCAGAGATCACAGAGAAAAAGAGGAGATCAGGGAGCCAGAGAGGAGATAGCAGAGGAGGCAGAGAAAAGAGGAGAAGGAGCCAGAGAGGAGATAGCAGAGGAGTCCATAGAGAAAAGAGGAGATCAGGAGCCAGAGCAGAGAGAGGAGTCACAGAAAAAGAGAGATCAGGAGCCAGATAGAGGAGATAGCAGAGGAGTCACAGAGAAAAGAGGAGATCAGAGAGCCAGAGAGGAGATAGCAGAGGAGTCACAGAAAAAAGAGGAGATCAGGAGCCAGAGAGGAGATAGCAGAGGAGTCACAGAGAAAAGAGGAGATCAGGAACAGAGAGGAGATAGCAGAGGAGTCACAGAAAAGAGGAGATCAGGAGCAGAGTGGAGATAGCAGAGGGGTCACAGAGAAAAGAGGAGATCAGGAGCCAAAGGGGAGATAGCAGAGGAGTCACAGAGAAAAGAAGAGATCAGGATCCAGAGAGGAGATAGCAGAGGAGTTATAGAGAAAAGAGGAGATCACGAGACAGAGAGGAGATAGCAGAGGAATCACAGAGAAAAGAGGAGATCAGGAGCCAGAGAGGAGATAGCAGAGGAGTCACAGAGAAAAGAGGAGATCAGGAGCCAGAGAGGAGATAGCAGGGGTCATAGAGAAAAGAGGAGATCAGGAGCAGAGTGGAGATAGCAGAGGGGTCACAGAGAAAAGAGGAGATCAGGAGCCAGAGAGGAGATAGCAGAGGGGTCATAGAGAAAAGAGGAGATCAGGAGCCAGAGAGGAGATAGCAGAGGAGTCATAGAGAAAAGAGGGGATCAGGATCCAAAGAGGAGATAGCAGAGGAGTTATAGAGAAAAGAGGAGATCAGGAGCCAGAGAGGCGATAGCAGGGGGGTCATAGAGAAAAGAGGAGATCAGGAGCAGAGTGGAGATAGCAGAGGGGTCACAGAGAAAAGAGGAAATCACGAGCAGAGAGGAGCTAGCAGAGGAGTCACAGAGAAAAGAAGAGATCAGGAGCAGAGAGAAGATAGCAGAGGAGTCACAGAGACAAGAGGAGATCAGCAGCAGAGAGGAGATAGCAGAGGGGTCATAAAGAAAAGAGGAGATCAGGAGCCAGAAAGGAGATAGCAGAGGAGTCACAGAGAAAAGAGGAGATCACGAGCAGAGAGGAGATAGCAGAGGAGTCACAGAGAAAAGAAGAGATCAGGAGCAGAGAGAAGATAGCAGAGGAGTCACAGAGACAAGAGGAGATCAGGAGCCAGAGAGGAGATAGCAGAGGGGTCATAGAGAAAAGAGGAGGTCAGGAGCCAAAGAGGAGATAGCAGAGGAGTCACAGAGAAAAGAGGAGATCAGGAGCCAGAGAGGAGATAGCAGAGGAGTCATAGAGAAAAGAGGAGATCAGGAGCCAAATAGGAGATAGCAGAGGAGTCACAGAGAAAAGAGGAGATCAGGAGCCAAAGAGGAGATAGCAGAGGAGTCACAGAGAAAAGAGGAGATCAGGATCCAGATAGGAGATAGCAGAGGAGTAAAAGAGAAAAGAGGAGATCGGGAGCCAGAGAGGAGATAGCAGAGGAGTCACAGAAAAAAGAGGAGATCAGGAGCCAGAGAGAAGATAGCAGAGGAGTCATAGAGAAAAGAGGAGATCAGCAACAGAGAGGAGACAGCAGAGGAGTCATAGAGAAAAGAGGAGATCAGGAGCCAGGGAGGAGATAGCAGAGGGGTCACAGAGAAAAGAGGAGATCAGGAGCCAGAGAGGAGAGAGCAGATAGAGAGGATAGCAGAGGGGTCAAAGAGAAAAGAGGAGTTCAGGAGCCAGAGAGGAGATAGCAGGGGGTCATAGAGAAAAGAGGAGATCAGGAGCCAGAGTGGAGATAGCAGAGGGGTCACAGAGAAAAGAGGAGATCAGGAGCCAGAGAGGAGATAGCAGAGGAGTCATAGAGAAAAGAGGAGATCAGCAGCAGAGAGGAGATAGCAGAGGGGTCACAGAGAAAAGAGGAGATCAGGAGCAGAGAGGAGATAGCAGAGGAGTCAGAGAGAAAAGAGGAGATCAGGAGCCAGAGAGGAGATAGCAGAGGAATCACCGAGAAAAGAGGAGATCAGCAGCAGAGAGGAGAGAGCAGAGGAGTCATAGAGAAAAGAGGAGATCAGGAGCAGAGAGGAGATAGCAGAGGGGTCACAGAGAAAAGAGGAGATCAGGAGCCAGAGAGGAGATAGCAGAGGAGTCACAGAGAAAAGAGGAGATCAGGAGCCAGAGAGGAGATAGCAGGGGGGTCATAGAGAAAAGAGGAGATCAGGAGCAGAGTGGAGATAGCAGAGGGGTCACAGAGAAAAGAGGAGATCAGGAGCCACCAGAGTGGAGGACAGGAAGACTGGAGAGAAGAGAAATGTAGGGATGAGGGAGGTGTACACGTATGGAGAGAATACAATACAGACAGAACCGAAGTTGAAGAGATTATAGACGGGAAGGGTGATTGGGATGGAGATCACAGGCTGAGGGTCAGAGGAGGGATAATTAGAGTAATTAAACACAGATCATGAATTCCCCATAAACTAACTCCCTTTAACCCAAGCTAACAGAGACCAACACCCCATTTGCACATAATTTTACAGTTCATACATCCCACTCAACAACACCCTCATTGTGAACACTCCTGTTTGTACCTGAGACTGGATGGAATGGAGCAAGAAAGTGCATGTTCATGAGTGTTCTTGTGTTTATACGTGTATTTTGCGTTCAGCATGTGTCATTGCTTGTGTTTTTGTGTGTTTTGCTATCGGTCATATTCGTGTACCGCTGTCACATTAACATTGTGAGTGTTTGTAATACGTGTATACTAATGTCTGTGTGTGTATGAATGCCTTACAGTGCGAGTTATGTCCCATTCTGCACATGCACCAGTGTGTGTCATAGTGTGTGTTTGTGTTTTCTATCTTTTAGGAGGAGGAACTTTACTAAGCAAAAAAATACGATTCAAACGCAGCCACAGTGCTAACGTGTGTGTTTGTGTGTGCGTGCGCGTGTGTGTTTATAACATGGGACAGTGAGTGTCGCATGAGCATGTTAGCTGTAGGATTCCCCTTGTGACTAAAGATGGCCGCCGCTCACACAAATATTAGTGTAGGTTCCTGTATGCACTGGCTCCGCAAGAGAAAAACAAGATGAAACCATGTTCATTTAGCCTCCCGCTCAAACACATGGCTCACGCCAGCAGCTACAGTTCAGCTCTGTGCCCCCGACCAGGGCGGGAATTAAATAAAAACTAACCTGCTGTCCCTTTATAATTTACCCAATCTGCTACTGAGGATCCTCAAAACTCAGAGGCTAATACCACCGTGGCTAATCACAGCGCTAATTATGCGACTAGGGACCTTATGACGCGTATGCTAATGTTGCTTCTGAGGAAGAGACAAAATGTGAATGCAAATGCTGTTTCTTAAAGGACTGAATTAGCTATGGTACTGCTGCAGCTCCCACTGAAGTAATCTGCAATGGTAACAGAAAGGACATAAACTAATGGCACTACTGTGACTTTAGAAACTCTCAATGCTAATGGTGCTACAGAGAAAACATAAAGCTAATGCCACTGCTGCTACTTAAGAAACTCTCAATGCTAATAGTGCTACAGAGAAAACGCAAAGCTAATGTCAATATTGCTTCTTAAGGAACATCCACTGAGCATACATGAAGCTAATGCTACTGCTGCTACGAAAGAGATTCACAGTAGAAATGCTGCTGCAGAGGGGATGTAAAGCTAATGTTGATGTTCCATCCAAAGAAACTCCCAATGCCAGCATTACTACAGCGGGGTCATTCAGCTAATGTTCTGAGGGATTCACAAAGCAAATGGCTACAACAGAGGGAACATCATGCAAATGCTAACTGTGCTACATAAAATGATTCACAAGGCTAATACTGCAACGTGATGTGTGTGAGTGAGTGTCCGACATGCAAATGTTAGGCTAATTCAGCATATATGAACAGAAATGAGCAAAACTGTGTGTGCGTGTGTACGTGCGTGCATTTACTCGTGACATTTGTGTGTCTGCGTGTGTGTACGCCATCACTTGCATCTGGGTGTGTGCGTGTCCTAGGACCGAAGACAGTCTCGCCCAGGTAGACCCAGCAGTCTGCTAACACCACTGACTAGCTAGTGCGGTTTCATGGGAGATATACATGCACTACACGCATCAGATAGAGCGGTACAGCAATATATCCGGCAGTGATGGAGTGATGGAACAAACAGAGTGATGGATTGCGAGAGCAGAGAGACCCATTGAGTAGTACAAAGCAATAGAGTGACTAAAACGGACAGACAGAATGTTTACCTGCCAATAAACCAGACCAAATTGAATTAAATTGAAATTGATAGAACAAGCAAACCAACAGAGCAGTCAAAAGTAATAGTAATGGACAGAGATCAATAGAGCAGCAGAGTGATAGAGTGATACAGAGAGATATAGAGTGACAGAACAGACAGACCAATACATTGATAGAAGGATGGGTAGGGCGGTAAAGAGCAAAAGAGTTACCAGTCAAGGTGATAGAGTGATGGAATAGACAGATATAGAGAGGTAAAACAGATGGGTAGAGCAATAGAGTGGTAGAAGGATGGGTGGAGCAGTAAAGAGCAATAGAGTTACCAGCCAATACAGTGATGGAACAGGCAGAAACAGAGTGGTAAAACAGACAGATGGGTCGAGTGGTAGAGCAATAGAATGAACGGTCAAAGGAATTAAATTATGGAATAAACATAGCTATAGAGTGGTAAAACTGACAGGTGGGTAGAGCGGTAAAGAGGAATAGAGTGGTAGAACAGAGAGATAAAGTGATGGAATAGACCGATGGAGCAGTAGAGCAGAAGGACAGGTAGAGCAGTCCAGAGCCACCTTCTCTCCCTCACCTGTACCAGGAGCGAGGAGCCAGCTGTACAGGTATCCAGCAGCAAGGGAGTAATACAACACCAGGCCCCGCTGGGCACTGACCAAATCCAGCACGCGCTCCACCGTCACCGGACTGTACGGGTCCGACTCCCCCTGTCCCGTCTGCCTCTCGACCAGCAGGTCCGCGAAGGCCCGGGTTCTGCCCCGCTCGGCCACGGCCAGTGCCTCGTCATGGTGACCTGTGGGGTCGTATCTGATCAGCCCTTTAAAGCAGCGACAGCCAACTCTGTTCCTCGAGATCCACCATTCAAAGTGTTCGCTTAAACGCCAATTTGGCAAAGCTGGCTCCACTAATTAGCAGCTCAACAAGAGCTGTTGAATGAGGTGTGATTTTCGAGGGTTGGTGAGAAAACCTGCAAGATGGTCGATCTCCAGGAACAGTTTGATTACTGCAGCTTTTCAGGGCACAAGTCTTTTTAAGCATTCTAAAACTGCATTGTTTTGAGTCACCAAAAGTATTTGTGACATCAGGAACATACTGCTCTGTTAAGAAAATTCTCGTCACTAACTTCTAATCTTACACCTGAAAGCGTTAATAACATTGATATAATGTATAAGAAACACCTTTTAAGAGCCATTCCATGATAAAATGGCACTTTTTGAAGAAGTTGTGGAGTTGAACCCCCTGGAATTGAATGTAACTTGGCATATCGTTAAATAGGTGTCTCACGGAAAAAAGCCACATTTTTAGGTCCGTGTCTCACTTTGCCTGCCGGTGGCGCCACCTGCAAGCCACTAGAGTGGCTCAGTTTTGCTGTTGACACCAAATTTTACATCAACTGTCATGACTTAAGGGTCGCAGTACCAAATATGTTATACGTTTATCATGACCTGTGACTCTTCAAGTCTGGATAGACATCAACACCACACGGGCGCCAAGCTGGGTAACTACGTCACTGAGCTGGAATTATTTGAAAAATAACAATAAAAATTGAAAATTGTTGTAAGTTGTAACAGGGGTAGTCAGTACTATGGTCTATAACTCTGGTCGTCAAATCACGGTTCTCAAGGTCCCAGTACTGCTGGTTTTCCACCCTCACTTTACCTGGGACACAGGTTTGACAACATTCTGGCCTATCAGTGCCATGAGCTGTTCATTTACTTGCCTGGGATAAAAGAAAATCTGGGCTAAATTTGATTTGAGGTCCAGATTTGAGAATCTCTTGTCCATAATGTTAATTCCTGGATTTTAAATGTTTATTGAATTTTCAGCATTTTCAGACTTCAAAATGATTGTTGCTGAAGTGTATCCGTGTGGATCTGTTGTCAAAGCCCTCCAATGACGTAATGAAAACTCTTCGCGCCAAATCAGTCTGACAGAGCAACAGCCAATGGGTAAAGTACACTCAGCCAGCCGACCAATGATGTAACTTCATCACTCACTCACTCACTCATTCACTCACTCAGTCAGTCAGGGACATCCACGGATGTCGGGCCGGACCTTGCTGGTCACACAAAAAACAGAGTCAGAGAGTGAGTGTACCGAGGCTGACAAGGACCCGCTGAAGTGCCTGGTATGATGAGGTCTGCAGGTCAAACAGGGACAGCTTGTAGTCCGTGCTGTGCTGCGCCTCGTGTCGAATGGTCTCAAACAGCGCCGATGCTCGGTAAAGCTGCAGGACAGACACAGGCACAGACACAGATACAGACAGAGTCGCATTACACACCTTGCATCTATGACCAAGGCCAGGTAGTGCACATCCTGTGTGGCGTTTCTTACACTGATAAATCCCACCACCTGGCTCAAGCTGGCTGTTGTAATTGAATGCTGGGGAGGACTGTTACCTTCTATTACTGGGTTTCACGCCTTTAACGGTGCACTATGCAAGTTTGTTTATTTTCTGCGCGATTATATTTTTGTCTCAATTCGCCAACATCTCCCCACGATCCGCTAGCTGCCTGCCCCTGAATTCACCGTCAAAAAAACCCGGGCTCTGGAGACCGCACAGGCGTCACAAACTGCAAATAAACACAAGGGGCACAGGCTGTGCTTCATAACATAACAAACTGTCCCGGCCAATCACCAACAAGAGTTGACAGTTACGGAAGGAGGGAGGGAACTATGGGAGGGAGGGGCGAGCTACCTCTGTTTTGTTTGAATTCAAATGTCAACAGAAGTGATGTCAACAAACTTGCATAGTGCACCTTTAATAACAACCTGGGAATTCTGGCTACCAAATGCCTGCATTACCTCATCTCAAACAACAGATGGCAGCAGCTCTCCTCACAGTGGGAGGTGGGTGCCAGGGAATCTACAGCAGCAGCAGTCACCGTGGTAACAGAAACTCTTTCATTGAGTGCAGGGCCAGGCCCTCATTTGAGCAGGAGGTGCTTCACAAAGCAGGATTACGGAGATAGCCAGATAGATGCAAAATGAAACCCAGAGCACCCCTGTCTACCTCAGTCCATGTTGCAGATCCAGGAGGGATTCAGGTTTGGCTGAGTGTGGTTCTCCGGATGAGTCAGCAATCCTGCTCTGTGAAACAGGGCTCTTATAAGCCAAAGCCATTCAAAGTAACATTCTGTGTAACTGTCCTGTGGGTCTGTGGGAGGGGCCAGTGGAAACCCCAGCGCACAGGAGAGGCAGTGGTTGGGTCGTCTCAGGGACTGCGGATTCGTGGGAGATTTCTATTGATTGTATTGATTTCACTGTAACTGGCCACATACAGTCAGAATCTCTCCAGTGGCAAACACGCACACCCGCGTACATACACTCACAGATGTGCGCCCACGCTCACACACAACCCCTTCCAGAAACACGAAACACACACACACACACACACACAGAACCCCTCTTACAAACATAAATGTACACACGCACTAGGGCTGAGCGATATGGACAACATCTAAGATCTCGATTTTTTTGCTCGAACACCTCGATCTCCAGGGACAGGGTTGGGCAGCCCTGCTCTAGCTGTTGAATGAGGTGAGCTTTGTTAGGGTTGGAGTGAAAACCTACAGGATGGTTGATCTCCAGGGACAGGGTTGGGCAGCCCTGCTCTAGCTGTTGAATGAAGTGAGCTTTGTTAGGTTTGGAGAGTAAACCTACAAGATGGTAGATCTCCAGGGACAGGGTTGGGCAGCCCTGCTCTAGCTGTTGAATGAAGTGAGCTTTGTTAGGTTTGGAGAGTAAACCTACAAGATGGTAGATCTCCAGGGACAGGGTTGGGCAGCCCTGCTCTAGCTGTTGAATGAGGTGAGCTTTGTTAGGGTTAGAGAGAAAACCTACAGGATGGTAGATCTCCAGGGACAGGGTTGGGCAGCCCTGCTGTAGCTGTTGGATGAGGTGAGCTTTGTTAGGGTTGGAGAGAAAACCTACAGGATGGTAGATCTCCAGGAACAGGGTTGGGCACCCTGCTCTAGCTGTTGAATGAGGTGAGCTTTCTTAGGGTTGGAGAGAAAATCTACAGGATGGTAGATCTCCAGGGACAGGGTTGGGCAGCCCTGCTCTAGCTGTTGAATGAAGTGAGCTTTGTTAGGTTTGGAGTGAAGACCTACAGGATGGTATATCTCCAGGAACAGGGTTGGGCAGCCCTGCTCTAGCTGTTGAATGAGGTGAGCTTTGTTAGGGTTGGAGAGAAAACCTACAGGATGGTAGATCTCCAGGGACAGGGTTGGGCAGCCCTGCTCTAGCTGTTGGATGAGGTGAGCTTTGTTAGGGTTGGAGAGAAAACCTACAGGATGGTAGATCTCCAGGAACAGGGTTGGGCAGCCCTGCTTTTCATCCCCAGTTCTCAGCTGCCTGGGCAGAGTCATTATCCACCAAATCCCTCACTGGAATCTCCAGCTACTAACTCATTATAAATGATCACAAAAAGCAAGGTCTCACTGTTTCATGGGACTAATTACTCCAATAGTGGATGCAAGAGCCGCAAATCAGAGGCTGTGTTAGTAGATAAAAGCAATATGCCTGTGTGTGAAACTTAGAGGGGATTTGCATAACAAGCGAGCAAAAACAACTTATTTCCACACACTCACGGGAGACCTGCTTTCGGGCAGCGCGTGGAAATCAGAGCCGACGGGCTCCATCTGTTCGTTTGGACGACGCGGAACCAACACCAGGTAATGATGGGCTCTTACAAATGGCGGTCGACAGTTAGTATGACCTCACTGCACTTTAGGGCTGGTGCAAGAAGAATATAAAGCAGACCCCTTAACTGCAAACTAAAAGGCACTTGGAGAGCGTGTTACATCCGCCATATTGAAATTCGTTGGCAGAGGAAGTCAGATTCGGATTTATCCTGGCATACAGTATTTCTAAAATGAAGAAATCTGATGCATGATGTCAGAGTCAGTGTCTCGTTAATGGCCGGGATAACTTTTTCAATCGACATCGGTGCTCAACAGTGCTTTACGCGCATAGAAATTCTCTCGGATCCTGGATCAAGAATATGAGTCAGATCTCCCTTCAAAATACTTGGAGAATCACCTCCTCCACAGTACCGATCAACACAAACAATTTCATAGACATCCATCCATAACCTTTTGAGATATCCTGTTAACTGACACACAAACAAACAAACAAGCGCCGGTGAAAGCAAATTACCTGCTGGCAGAGGTCTAATAAACAATAGCCTATTTTGCTATGGGAATGGTGTTACACAATTACCCAGGGACAGGATAAATTTTCTACATTTATCATATAGGTATAGATGATAGTGCTCATTACAACTCTTTGGGTGAAAATCATTTCACACGTCATTGTGTTGTGTTGCATGTGGTTGGGAAATTCACTAATTCCGCTAGTATATAAAATGGAAAAAAGTTTCTAGCGGTGACGGCCCTTTATTGCGGCTGTCGACGGCATTTTTTTGCCAATCTATTAAAATTCTACCATTGTGTTCTCGTCCACTGTAATGATATCTGAAACTCTGCCCAACATCTGCAGTGATCACGAAGTGAACACAACATGAACACAGAAATACTGACCCAGAGCTTTTTACAACTAAAAGTCAATTGCTAGATTACTATTAACGGGTGCGTTCGGAGTGTCTGCCGGCGCGAGATTCTCGAATTACGCTGAGACCTTTGCCGGTTGCGCTGGAGAAACCCTCCAACCATGCGATAGCTGCAAGATCCTGCAGCTATCGTGAGGGTTTGGAGGGCCTCCCGCAAACTTCGGGCGAGATTCTGCAAGATTTTTCGGGAATCGCAGAGCCGGATGACTTGCAGATGCGCCGAACGCACCCCCTTATCTCCCACCTTGATGAAAACGAGAAAATGAAGATTTTAAAGGGCTGGAACCGCTCTCATCTAAAATGGGCCATAATTAGGTGAAACAGGTTGGGAAATTACAAGGCCATGAAATTAATAAAGCCTTGGACATGGGCGCTAACAGGACAATGTATTAACCCTCCTCTGTAACATGCATGAATGATATTAGCTCGACCCGCTGGCAAATGGAGTACAGTTAAGCCTGATCCAAGCCAAGCAGCAAAAAAACATTTTCCACAGCTTTGGGATAACACTTCCCGAGATGAGCTTTAAGAATGTTTGGGGAATGTTGAGGGACCGTTCGGACTGTTACGCAGGAGAAGCTGAAATGGATTGTGATGGCTCTCTCCTGTCAGAGATGAGATAGCTCAGCTCAGCTGCACATTCAGAGAAAAATGGAGTCAAGAGTTTCTGTTCTTAGTTTCTGTGCTCATATTCCATCTCTCTCTCTCTCTCTCTCTCTCTCTCTCTCTCTCTCTCTCTATCTGCGGGCGTGTGAGAGCTGAGTGCATCTGTGTGAGAGCGGCTGCACGAGTGAGTTTTCCTCCTTTTTCCCTGCTGTTCTCTGTTTTTTAATAGTCTGGATCTTATAGTTACAGACTCTTGTTTGTACCCGGTTTAATTACTGAAATTGAAAAGTATTGTCGTGGTTTTTAATTTGACGACCTTGCCGACCGGCTTTTTCTCGCTGGTCGGCATGGCCGGGACCACGTTGGGATTTGATAAACTTTCACGCCGGCATGGAATTAAGACTGCACCTGCGATTACCTGTTCGGTAGAAGAGTGTAGTTTAGCAGTTGGTGAAATAGTCGGACATAAGAGCATACGGTCGGCTTCAAGAATGAATAATGGGATTGTAATTTTTTTGGATAGCATTGAGAAAGTTAATGAGTAGTGGAAAGAGGGATTGTGATCCAAGAAACATCTGCTTCAGTATTGCCTCTCGTTGGCCCAGCAAAGAAAATAACTTTATCAAATGTTCCCCCGTTTGTTAAAGATGAATTTTTACTTCGAGAGCTGGCACGTCACGGTCAAATAGTTTCTCAAGTAAAGAAAGTTCCCCTTGGTTGCAAATCTCCTCTGCTGCAACATGTGGTGTCATTCAGAAGACAGCTGTATATGATACTCAGTAACGATATTGACGAATTGAATGTGGCCTTTAGATTTAAAATCGACAATTTTGATTATATAGTGTTCGCTACTTCAGAAACGATGAAGTGTTTTGGCTGTGGTAGGTAAGGACATTTAATACGTGCATGTCCAGAGAAAGCAGATAATGCCAGAGCTACTCCGCCGAAACACTTCCGACCTGAGCCCAGTCAACGGGGGAGACTGCTGAGCAGGGAAATAATGCCGAGTGCACAGATACTCAGGCAGCCGCGGGTCCGAGTGAGATGAGCGGCACAAAAGTTAAAACTGTAACTGACACAGAACAACGACCAGAAAAGGTTTGCGAAACAACGGACAGTGCAAATAAGGTGGAAGATAGCGCTGCCGAAATGGGTGATCAGACTAACACAAAAGTTGGTCTGAAAGCCACGGAGGCAGAGGCAGTTTTGGAGGATTTAGGGGAAGAGGAGGAAATGTCTATTGGAGAAACTGAACAAGACCTTTTAAAAATGCCCCAAAAAAGGAAGGCGGATGCTCGCCTAGAAAGAATGTAAAGAAAAAAGAGGATAAACGTAGTGGAAGAAAAGTAACAAGTAAAACCAAAACTTTGGGTGAATCGGATGAGGAAAGTACTGATTCGTCTGATGGGTCCGTCTCTTTAAATAGAAGTAGGAGGGTGGGATTAAGAAACAGATATTCGTTCGAAATGATTAGGAAATTCCTGCATGAAACAAAGGGAATGCAAGGGGTACACGTCACAGATTATTTCCTAGATAGGGCAAAACTCCTCGAGTCGATTAAACTGTTCATGGGTGGAAAAGGGAATCAAGCTTTTACGGAACAGAGGGTTATATGTTAAAAAAAATCGCGCAAAAGTTACGAAGTCAGGCTATCAAAGATGACAGTGATATTGTATAATTTTAATTCTGTTTTTGGTTTGTTCCTGTATCTTCTTGGTTTATACTTTATTCTGGTTAACTAGATGGTTGATTTTAAAGTGTGCACACTTAACTTAAATGGCGCCAGGGATATTATAAAGAGAGCAGCTTTTTTTGAATTGATGAGACAGAGGCGTGTTGATGTCATGCTTATTCAGGAGACCCATAGCGACGAACAAAATGCTACTGACTGGAAAAGGGAATGGGAAGGTGACATTATTTTAAGTCATGGAAGTACAATTAGTGGTGGTGTGGCTGTATTGTTTTCTAAAAACTTTCTAGCTCAGTCTTGTGTGATAGAAGAGGTAGTGAAAGGGAGACTGTTGAAGGTTACAGCCTCTTTTGAAAAAATACACTGGTGTTTATTAATATTTATGCACCAACTTTAGGAACAGAAAGGGTTACATTCATGGAAGAGGTAGATACGGTATTACAAAACTGTAATCAGGAGTGTTTTCTTTTCCTAGGGGGAGATTTTAATTGCACCGAAAATCACAATCTAGATCGGAATCATGCTGAGCCTCACAAAGCATCTCAGAAGGTCCTTATTCGAATAATTGAAATGCACAGTTTGTGTGACATGTGGAGAGACATGCATGATGCTGAAAGGCAATACACATGGACACACATAAAACATAATTTCATTTCTATGGCGAGGCTAGATAGACTGTATTGTTTTAGACATCATGCTAGTATAATGAAATCATGTAGCATTAGTGCAGTAGGCTTCTCTGATCATTGTTTGGTATCCTGCTCAGTGAAGATCCGCTCAGTAAAGCCAAAGAGTGCTTATTGGCATTTCAATACAGCACTTTTAAATGATGTTCATTTTAAAGAAGTTTTTGTCTCTTTCTGGAAAATGTTCCGTTAAGAGAAGGCATCTTTTCGCTCACTCCAGCAATGGTGGGATGTGGGTAAAACAAAAATCAGGCAACTCTGTCAGCAGTACACTATCAATGTCACCAGGGACATCAACAGGTCAATGAAAGCACTAGAATCAGATATAATGGATCTTCAGGAACTGGTGGAAACTTCAAGAGATTGCGCCCATATTGAAATTCTCCGTTCTAAAAAAGCCACATTAGCAGATCTGTTGGGCATAAGAGCACAGGGGGCTCTGGTCTGTTCGCGTTTTCAAAGCGCTACACAGATGGATGCCCCATCTAAGTTCTTTTTCAGTTTAGAAAAGAATAATGGCCGGAGCAGATTTATACACTCACTTCGCTCTGCCACTGGACTGGAATTGACAGACTCCAGAGAAATACGTAAAAGACCAGTTCAGTTTTATACGGAGCTATATACAAGTGAGTATGGTGAGGAAGAGGACGTGGCGACTGCTTTCTTTAATGGCCTGCCTCAGCTGAACGATGAGCACAAGATGAGACTTGGGAAAGGCTTGACATTAGCAGAGCTCAACAATGCTTTGCTGGGCATGGAGTGTGGGAAGGCCCCAGGAATTGATGGGCTTCCTCCTGAGTTTTACAGAGCTTTCTGGCCACAGTTAGGAGATGATCTGTTGGCAGTAATTAATGACAGTATGGTTAGTGGAAAATTACCATTGAGCTGTCGGAGAGCAGTCATCACCTTGTTGCCGAAAAAAGGAGACAGGCAAGAAATAAAGAATGGGCGGCCCGTCTCTCTGCTGACCACAGACTACAAAATCTTATCAAAGGCTCTGGCTATCAGGTTAAAAGAAGTGATGGGGCATGCAATAAAAGTTGACCAGACTTACTGTATGCCTAACAGGTCCATTACTGATAATGTGTTTCTAATTCGGGACCTTTTGGAGGTCACCAGGCTATTTGACATTGATGCTGGCTTTATTTTTATTGATCAAGAAAAGGCATTTGATCGGGTGGAACACCAGTACCTATGGAAAACACTTAAAGCTTTTGGCTTTAGTCAAAGTTTTATTGCTATGGTCCAGGTGCTGTATAGTGACATTGAAAGTGTAATTAAAATCGTCGGTGGTTTAAGCGCTCCTGTTGAAGTTCAGAGAGGTGTCAGGCAGGGGTGCTCATTGTCAGGGATGTTATACACCCTGGCAATAGAGCCCTTTCTACAGAGAATACTTAAAGAACTTTCTGGGCTTAAAATTTTGGAGTGTAAGAACAGGTTTTATCTCTCTGCCTATGCTGATGACGTCGCTGTCATGGAATCTAACCAGCGCACGATATAAACAAGCTGGAGGACACTGTTGAAGAGTTCAATGTTCTGTCCTCAGCTAAAGTGAACTGGGGAAAAAGTGAGGCTTTGCTGGTTGGGGAATGGAGAGGTAGAATTCCTTGTTTACCTGGAGGGTTGGAGTGGAAAAGGGGAGGGATTAAATATTTGGGTGTTTTTATTGGTGATGCAATGTCCACACAAAGAAACTGGGAAGGAGTTTTGGAAATGATGGAGGGGCGGCTAGGTAAATGGAGATGGTTACTGCCACATATGTCCTACAAGGGACGGATCCTGGTTATTAATAATTTAGTAGTGTCGGCTCTTTGGCATCGCCTTGCGTGCGTGGAACCACCTTCAGGTCTCATCGCGAAAGTCCAAGCAGTTAAAGTCCAAGCAGTTTTAGAAGATTTTTTCTGGGACAAACTGCATTGGGTGCCTCAGAGTGCACTGTACCTTCCCAAAGAGGAAGGGGGTCAGGGGCTGGTACACCTTGGAAGCAGGGGAGCAACGTTTCGCCTTCAGTTTATCCAGACCTATCTGTTTGGCGTGGAGGAAGTGGTGTGGAGACCACAGGCCGACATCATCTTGCGGCGTGTCAGCGGTCTGGGGTTGGACAAGACGTTGTTCCTACTGGAGGTGAGAAATCTACGGTTTAACGGTTTGCCTTGTTTTTATCAGGGACTTTTCAAGGTCTGGGGCTCTTTGATGTGCCAGACACTGGGGCCACCAACATCAGTCCACTGGCTACTGGAGGAGCCACTGATCTATGGAGCGCACCTGGACATAGCCTGTGAGGCTACACCTGGGCTCACTGATCTGCAGCGTGCAACTGGAACTGATAAGTTGCAGAGTGTAGCGGACTTAGCGGGGCCTGGGCTGGATGCCTCGGAGGTGGCTGCCTCTCATCTTGGGCTGAGATCGGTGCGTTATGTGAGGTCGGTGGTGGACAGGTGGAAAGAGGCACTGACGGAGCATGAATGGACTCTCCTAACAGACTACTTTGCAGGGAAGGAAACTCCCAATGCAGCAGACCCATTTCCGGCGCTTTCCCTGGCCCCTGATCTCACTGGACTTGAGCGGTATGGTACATTGTTGGACTGTGTGGGTGTGGATGAGGTGAGTTTTGGCAATGCAAAAGGTAAGATGCTATATAAAATAATGGTAGTAGGGCTTAATAAAGACAGGCTGAAGGACAGAATAGACACTCCTTGGAGAGAAAAGCTACAGTTACAAGAGCTCACTAAACCTGGCTTTATATAATGGGGGGCTTTATATAAACCATCGTTGATTAAAAAAGCTGGTGACTTACAGTGGCGAATCTAACATGGGGCAGTAGCTGTGAATGCTTTTGTTTCTGTATTAAACCATGAGGTGGGTTCTGGGTGCCCATTCTGCAATCAAAGAGAAACTGTTTTTCACTGTTTTTATGAGTGTAGTAGACTTGATGTTCTGTTTAGTTTTTTGGGACAGCGTTTTGCTGTATTGGGAGAGGTTTTCTCCAGAGGAGTTTTCATTTTGGGCTTTGCTTATGTTAAAAAAAGGAAAAATATGTGTGAAATTATTAATTTCCTCTTGGGCCAAGCAAAAATGGCGGTGTATTTGAGCAGGAAAAATGTGATAAATCAGAAAGCAGGTCAAGAGGTGGTACCAATTTTTAAAAAGTTGGTACAATGCAGAGTCAGAATTGATTTTGCATATTATAAGGCCATGAGTGCTCTTGATAATTTTGAAATGGTTTGGAGTCACCCGGGGGCGATTTGTTCTGCTGTGGGAGGTGAATTACTATTTGCAGATGCTTGGGAATGACTCCTGATTTTTGTGTTTTTGTTCAAGTCTGTGTTTTTGTTTTGTCCCTCCTGTCTTATGTTTTCTATGACTTACATGAAGTAATTTGATACTTGTTGAATAAAGGAACCTTTCAAATTCAAATTCTCTCTCTCTCTCAGCAGCAAAAGGAACTGAAGACAGTCAAACACAGACACAGGTTTGCTAAGCTAACACAGCTTAACTGGGTAAAGGTGCAATGAACTAGCACAGGCAAACTCCATCCAAGTGTGACAACCTAGCGTAGGCCAACGCTATAGACAGATGCACTGAACAAGTAAACACAGGTGAACTCCAGAAATACAAGTGCAAACTAAGCACAGGCTAACACTTAGCTCCACGTAACGGTGTGCTAAGCTAGCACTAATTAGCTCAGTGTTCAGATGTGCTGAATTAGCGCCGACTAGATCTACAGTAGGCCTACCAGTTAAAAGTTTGGACACACTTTGCTAATGTCACAGCACTCTGTTTTTTGAGAAATTTAACCAGCTGAACTTTTCTACATAATCTCAAATGGAATCTGGTAAGAGGTAAACACTCAGAAATTAAAAGAGAATAATTTACTTCTTTGAATAGTGTCCAAAATTTTAGAATTCTCAAGGCCATATTTTGCAAAGTAAGCAGACAAACAAGCTCTTTCCATTTTCCAACAACCAAATTAAAGACAAGCTGTTTTGGAACTTATTGGGCAAAGAAGTCGATGAAAAGCAAACCGCAATTGCAACACATATTTGGGAACTTAGTCGACCGCTCAGCAGTAAACTCATTACAGCCATATAACTGCTCTTGTTAAAAAAAAAAAAAAAAAAAATGCGAGTATGCTCTGTAAATATGACAGAAAATGCTGGTTATTTTAATGGATTAAGAATCAGATCAAAATAAACGGTGCCAATTTCTCTATTTAACATGTCTTGTTAGAAAAAAATGTGGGTATGCCCAAACTTTTGGCTGGTACTCTATATACAGGTGTGCTAAGCTAGCACGGCTAAATTCAGTACCTGGTGTTGGGCCTCCTCCAGGTTCCCGCTTGCCCAGAGTGACAGCCCCAGGCGGTGGCGGATCTTGGCTTCGTCTTCGCGGCGGCCGAGCTGTTCTGCTAGCCGCAGACCTGGGGGAAGAGGTAAGGAGCCGTCTGTTAGCATCTTACGCCGGGTAAAGACCCATCCACATACACAGGTGCTAAGGGCAACAGATATGCACAAATCCTAGATATGTGTTTATACCCAAACACAGAGACACACTCACACACATACATACATACACATAAACACATGCATATTCACACGCATGCACACACATGCAAGCATGCAATCACACATGTAAACGCGTGTACACGCCACAAGTGCGCGTACACACAAAACTCCTCAGAAATGTACCCCCATTCATTAAACATACACACTCATTTAAACACAGTTAGCCCACATAAACGAATTAGCATTGTTGTATGCACACACACAAACAGTGTCAGAAAAGCAATTTATGATGTGTACATTCATGATCAATATGGATCAGCAGATTGTTACAACAAACTCATGCAAATGGTAAACACGCACGAGTAAATGGGAGCCTTGGTGCTCAGGGTCTCAGGTCTACAGTACAGCAGTGAAGGGATTTGTTACGACACAACGCGGGAGCAGAAGGGCTCAACACACACAATATAGCACAGGAACACACATACACACACACACACACACACTCCTACCTACAAACATACAGGATAGTGAAAGCAAGAGCACAAAGGCATTATTCCGAGGTCATTACCAATGGAAATCCAGAATCACAATAGCACACATTCATGATTCAATTTTTCAAGGCTATTGGACATGGGAAGCCATAATTCAGACTGACGCAGTCAGTGCAGAGCATGCACTGTAAGAATGGCCTCCCTGTTTCAAACTCACACCGAAAATATGCACCTCTGCATTTCTCCACATTCTGCCTGTGTGCCCTTAAGTGGATATGCAGGGCTATGCGCTGGCCTGGGATGAGTGCAGTTAGTGGAATATGGCAGGGCAGATTCTCAGGTTCGGTACAGGACAGTGCGGTAGGCGTATGCGGCAGGGCAGATTCTCAGGTTCGTTACAGGACAGTGCGGTTAGCGGTATATGGCAGGGCAGATTCTCGGGTTCGGTACAGGACAGTGCGGTTTGCGGTAAATGGCAGGGCAGATTCTCGGGTTCGGTACAGGACAGTGCGGTGAGCGGTATATGGCAGGGCTGATTCTCGGGTTCGGTACAGGACAGTGCGGTTAGCGGTATATGGCAGGGCTGATTCTCGGGTTCGGTACAGGACAGTGCGGTTAGCGGTATATGGCAGGGCAGATTCTCGAGTTCGGTACAGGACAGTGCGATAGGCGTATGCGGCAGGGCAGATTCTTGGGTTCGGTACAGGACAGTGCGATAGGCGTATGTGGCAGGGCAGATTCTCAGGTTCGGTGCAGGACAGTGCAGAAGGCGTATGCGGCAGGGCAGATTCTGGGGTTCGGTGCAGGACAGTGCGGTTAGGGGTATATGGCAGAGCAGATTCTCGGGTTCGGTACAGGACAGTGCAGTTAGCGGTATATGGCAGGGCAGATTCTCGGGTTCGGTACAGGACAGTGCGGTTAGCGGTATATGGCAGGGCAGATTCTCGGGATTCGGTACAGGAGAGTGGGATAGGCGTATGCGGCAGGGCAGATTCTCGGGTTCGGTACAGGACAGTGCGGTAGGTGTATGCGGCAGGGCAGATTCTCGGGTTCGGTACAGGACAGTGCGGTTAGCGGTATATGGCAGGGCTGATTCTCGGGCTCGGTACAGGACAGTGCGGTTACCGGTATATGGCAGGGCTGATTCTCGGGCTCGGTACAGGACAGTGGGGTTAGCGGTATATGGCAGGGCTGATTCCCGGTTCGGTACAGGACAGTGCGGTTAGCGGTATATGGCAGGGCAAATTCTCGGGTTCGGTACAGGACAGTGCGGTTAGCGGTATATGGCAGGGCAGATTCTCGGGTTCGGTACAGGACAGTGCGGTATGTGTATGTGGCAGGGCAGATTCTCGAGTTTGGTACAGGATAGTGCGGTATGTGTATGTGGCAGGGCAGATTCTTGGGTTTGGTACAGGACAGTGCAATAGACGTATGTGGCAGGGCAGATTCTCGGGTTCGGTGCAGGATAGTGCAGTAGGCATATGCGGCAGGGCAGATTCTCGGGTTCGGTACAGGACAGTGCGATAGGCGTATGCGGCAGGGCAGATTCTCAGGTTCGGTGCAGGACAGTGCGGTAGGCTTATGCGGCAGGCGTATGCGGCAGGGCAGATTCTCGGGTTCGGTACAGGACAGTGGGGTAGGCGTATGTGGCAGGGCAGATTCTCGGGTTCGGTACAGGACAGTGCGATAGGCGTATGTGGCAGGGCAGATTCTCAGGTTTGGTACAGGACAGTGCGGTATATGGCAGGGCAGATTCTCAGGTTCGGTGCAGGACAGGTAGGCGACGTGCAGGGGCAGATAACGGCAGGGGTTCTGGTCAGTACAGGACAGTGCGGTTAGCGGTATATGGCAGGGCTGATTCTCGGGCTCTGTACAGGACAGTGCGGTTAGCGGTATATGGCAGGGCTGATTCTCGGGCTCAGTACAGGACAGTGCGGTTAGCGGTATGTGGCAGGGCTGATTCTCGGGTTCGGTACAGGACAGTGCGGTTAGCGGTATATGGCAGGGCTGATTCTCGGGCTCGGTACAGGACAGTGCGGTTAGCGGTATATGGCAGGGCTGATTCTCGGGCTCGGTACAGGACAGTGCGGTTAGCGGTATATGGCAGTGTTGATTCTCGGGTTCGGTACAGGACAGTGCGGTTAGCGGTATATGGCAGGGCTGATTCTCGGGTTCGGTACAGGACAGTGCGGTTAGTGGTATATGGCAGGGCTGATTCTCGGGTTCGGTACAGGACAGTGCGGTTATGTATAGGGCAGATTCTCGGATATGGCAGGACTGATTCGGCTCGGTACAGGACAGTGCGGTTAGTGTCATATGGCAGTGTTGAGGGCAGATGACATGCGGGTTTAGTGGTATATGGCAGATCGGGTCGTACAGGACAGTGGTTAGGTATATGGCAGGGCTGATTCTCGGGCTCGGTACAGGACAGTGCGGTTAGTGGTATATGGCAGTGTTGATTCTCGGGTTCGGTGCAGGACAGTGCGGTTAGCGGTATATGGCAGGGCTGATTCTTGGTCTCAGTACAGGACAGTGCGGTTAGCGGTATATGGCAGGGCTGATTCTCGGGCTTGGTACAGGACAGGTTGCGGTATATGGCAGGGTGATTATGGCAGGACAGATGGTATATGGCAGGGTTGATTCTCGGGTTGCAGGACAGTGCGGCAGGATATGGCAGGGCTGATTCTTGGTCTCAGTACAGGACAGTGCGGTTAGCGGTATATGGCAGGGCTGATTCTCGGGCTTGGTACAGGACAGTGCGGTTAGGCGGGTATATGGCAGGGCTGATTCTCGGTTCGGTACAGGACAGTGCGCGGTTAGCGTATATGGCAGGGCTGATTCTCGGGGCAGGACATTAGGGTATATAGCAGGGGATTCTCGGTTCGGTACAGGACAGTACAGGGTAGGCAGTGCGTAGGCGTATGGCAGGGCAGATTATATGGCAGGGCAGATTCTCGGGTTTGGTACAGGATAGTGCGGTATGTGTATGTGGCAGGGCAGATTCTCGGGTTTGGTACAGGACAGTGCAATAGGCGTATGTGGCAGGGCAGATTCTCGGGTTTGGTGCAGGACAGTGCGGTTAGGCATATATGGCAGGGCAGATTCTCGGGTTGGCAGGGTACAGGAGTGTTAGCAGGTTATGGCAGGGCTGATCGGGTGACAGGGCAGATTATATGGCAGGGGTTTGGTGCAGGACAGTGCGGTAGGCGTATGCGGCAGGGCAGATTCTCGGGTTCGGTGCAGGACAGTGCGGTTGGCTTATGCGGCAGGGCAGATTCTCGGGTTCGGTACAGGACAGTGCGATAGGCGTATGCGGCAGGGCAGATTCTCAGGTTCGGTGCAGGACAGTGCGGTAGGCGTATGCGGCAGGGCAGACTCTCGGGTTCGGTACAGGACAGTGCGGTAGGCGTATGTAGGAGGGCAGATTCTTGGGTTCGGTACAGGACAGTGCGATAGGCGTATGTGGCAGGGCAGATTCTCGGGTTTGGTACAGGACAGTGCGGTAGGCGTATGCGGCAGGGCAGATTCTCAGGTTCGGTGCAGGACAGTGCGGTAGGTGTATGCGGCAGGGCAGATTCTCGGGTTTGGTACAGGACAGTGCAATAGGTGTATGTGGCAGGGCAGATTCTCGGGTTCGGTGCAGGACAGTGCGGTTAGCTCGGTATATGGCAGGGCTGATTCTCGGGCTCGGTACAGGACAGTGCGGTTAGCGGTATATGGCAGGGCTGATTCTCGGGCTCGGTACAGGACAGTGCGGTTAGCGGTATATGGCAGGGCTGATTCTCGGGCTCGGTACAGGACAGGATATGGCAGGGCTGATTCGGCTTTCAGGTCGCGTATATACAGGGCTGCAGCTGTACAGGTATATGGCAGGTTGCTGATTTCGGCTCGGTACAGGACAGTGCGGTTAGCGGTATATGGCAGGGCTGATTCTCGGCTCGGGTACAGGACAGTATATGGCAGGGCTGTTAGACAGTGCGGGTATATGGCAGGGCTGATTCTCGGGCTTGGTACAGGACAGTGCGGTTAGCGGTATATGGCAGGGCTGATTTCGGCACAGGACAGTGCGGTTCGGTATATGGCAGGGGACAGTACAGGTTGCGGTTAGTGGTATATGGCAGTGTTGATTCTCGGGCTCGGTACAGGACAGGGCGGTTAGTGGTATATGGCAGGGCTGATTCTCGGGCTCGGTACAGGACAGTGCGGTTAGTGGTATATGGCAGGGCTGATTCTCGGGCTCGGTACAGGACAGTAGTGGTATATGGCAGGGGTTAGGCTCGGTATATGGCAGGTATATGATTTCTCGGCTCTGTACAGGACAGTGCGGTTAGCGGTATATGGCAGGGTTGATTTCGGGCTCGGTACAGGAAAGTACAGGACAGTGCGGTTAGGCGTATATGGCAGGGTTGATTCTCGGCGGTATATGGCAGGGCTGATTCTCGGGCTTGGTACAGGACAGTGCGGTTAGTGGTATATGGCAGTGTTGATTCTCGGGCTCAGTACAGGACAGTGCGGTTAGCGGTATATGGCAGGGCTGATTCTCGGGCTCGGTACAGGACAGTGCGGTTAGCGGTATATGGCAGGGCTGATTCTCGGGCTCTGTACAGGACAGTGCGGTTAGCGGTATATGGCAGTGTTGATTTTCGGGCTTGGTACAGGACAGTGCGGTTAGCGGTATATGGCAGGGCTGATTCTCGGGCTGGGTACAGGACAGTGGGGTTAGCAGTATATGGCAGGGCTGATTCTCGGGCTTGGTACAGGACAGTGCGGTTAGCGGTATATGGCAGGGCTGATTCCTGGGCTCAGCACAGGAAAGTGCAGTTAGCGGTATATGGCAGGGCTGATTCCCGGGCTCGGTACAGAACAATGCTGTTAGCGGTATATTGCAGGGCTGATTCCTGGGCTCAGTACAGAACAATGCTGTTAGCGGTATATGGCAGGGCTGATTCCTGGGCTGGGTATAGGACAGTGCGGTTAGCGGTATATGGCAGGGCTGATTCTCGGGCTCGGTACAGGACAGTGCGGTTACCGGTATATGGCAGGGCTGATTCCTGGGCTCAATACAGGACAGTGCGGTTAGCGTTATATGGCAGGGCAGTTGTCGCGATTTTTCCCGTGGTCCTGAAAGTTGGCTAGCTGTGAGCATTTTGCTGAACGCTGGGGCAGGCTGGTCAGATTCGCAGCGGTTGGCTCGCTGCGCGCGTCTCAGGGTGATTCAATGGACACGTTTGCGTCGGCGGTTAAATCCGTGTGATAAAACAGGCCTCAGCAGCAGTCTGTGAGACAGAGGCTTTATCCTGCGATCACGTACAGAAAGCACAGCCCTCCAGAGGTGTGATATAATGACTGTCTAAAGGTGTCCCAAAGGCACTGACTGTTTCTACACGAGCGCCAAACCAGTGAAGCTTGGGATGTTCCAGTCTGCTTGCTTTCAAACGTGATGGGTCTCTGCCCTACTATCACTCTCCCCCTCCCTCTCCATTTCTCTCTCTCCATCTCTCATTCACCCTCTCTCTCTCCCTCTCCCTCTTCATCTCCCTCTCCCTCCATCTCTCTCCTCTCTCTCTCCTTCCCTCTCCATCTCTCTCCCTCCCTCCCTCTTCATCTCCCTCTCCCTCCATCTCTCCTCTCTCTCTCCCTCTCCATCTCTCTCCCTCCCTCTCCCTCCATCTCTCTCCTCTCTCTCTCTCTCTCCATCTCTCTCCCTCCCTCCCTCTCCATCTCTCTCCCTCCCTCCCTCTTCATCTCTCTCCCACTCCATTTCTTTCTCTCCATCTCTCCTTCACCCTCTCTCTTTCCCTCTCCCTCTCCATCTCTGTCTCTCCCTCCCTCACTCTTCATCTCTCTCCCACCATTTCTCTCTCCATCTCTGTCTCTACCTCTTCCTCTCGCTCTCTCTCTCGCCTTGTCTCCCTCTCCCTCCCATTTCATTGCTCTCCATCTCTCTCTCTACGCTCCATCAGTTCTTCTTTCGCTCCTGTGTTAGTGCTCCAGCGCTCACAGTAAGGTGTAGAGATCACAGTGTCCTGTTCACAGCCTGTATCTGAGCGAAGAACACACACATACACACACATACACACATACACACACATACAGACATACAGACATGCATGCAGGCACAAACTCACACAAAGACAAACATAGGCACGCACGCATATAAACACACACACACACACACACACACACACATACAGACATACAGACATGCAAGCAGGCACAAACTCACACAAAGACAAACATAGGCACGCACGCACATAAACACACGCACACACACACACGGACTCACAAGGCACAGGACCAAAACAGGGAGAGGAATATTAAAGAGAGAGAGAACAAAAGAATTAAAACGAGGGAGATGGAAGAGAAGAAAGGGAGCTGGAGGAAGGAGAAAGGAAGAGAGAGTGAGTGAGAGGAGGGTGGAGGATGTCAGAGCAAGTATACGCCGAGAGGAGAGAGAAAGACAGAGAGGAGAGTGTGAGAGAGAGAGTGTGTGTGTATGAGAGAGAGAGAGTGTGTGTGAGAAAGAGAGAGTGTGTGTGAGAGAGAGAGTCTGTGTGTTTGTGAGAGAGAATGTGTGTGAGAGAGAGAGTGTGTGTGAGAGAGAATGTGTGTGAGAGAGAGTGTGTGTGTGTGTGAGAGAGAGAGTGTGTGTGTGATTGTGAGAGAGAGAGAGAGTGTCTGTGAGAGAGAGTGTGTATGTGAGAGAGAGAGAGAGAGAGAGTGTGTGTGTGTGTGTGAGAGAGAGAGAGAGAGTCTGTGAGAGAGAGTGTGTATGTGAGAGAGAGAGAGAGTGTGTGTGTGTGCGGGAGAGGAGGGGTTGTAAAAAAAGTTTTAGCATGTGCGGGCAGCGGGTCAGTCACAATGAATCGGGTGTGGGAGGAGAGGTGGCCGTGTGCCTTTTCTAAAGCCGGCTGCAGTCAGAGTCATCTGTCCGCATGCGCCGGCCGTCCTGCACCACCCCCCTCCACACTGACCCAGCACTGACATCACCGCTCCCCTCCACACTGACCCAGCACTGACATCACCGCTCCCCTCCACACTGACCCAGCACTGAC
Organism: Gymnothorax javanicus; assembly: GCA_029692085.1. Lineage (NCBI taxonomy): Eukaryota > Metazoa > Chordata > Actinopteri > Anguilliformes > Muraenidae > Gymnothorax > Gymnothorax javanicus. The sequence continues at coordinate 96,102,734 of CM056194.1, read as the reverse complement.
ATCACCGCTCCCCTCCACACTGACCCAGCACTGACATCACCGCTCCCCTCCACACTGACCCAACACTGACATCACCGCTCCCTCCACACTGACCCAGCACTGACATCACCGCCCCCCCTCCACACTGACCCAGCACTGACATCACCGCCCCCCTCCACACTGACCCAGGACTGACGTCACCGCCCCCATCCACACTGAACCAGCACTGACATCACCGCTCCCCTCCACACTGACCCAGCACTGACATCACCGCCCCTCCACACTGACCCAGCACTGACATCACTGCCCCCTCCACACTGACACAGCACTGACATCACCACCCCCCTGCACACTGACTCAGCACTGACATCAACGCCCCCTGCACACTGACTCAGCACTGACATCACCGCCCCCCTCCACACTGACCCAGCACTGACATCACTACCCCCCTCCACACTGACCCAGCACTGACATCAACGCCCCCTGCACACTGACTCAGCACTGACATCACCGCCCCCCCACACTGACCCAGCACTGACATCACCGCCCCCCTCCACACTGACCCAGCACTGACATCAATGCCCCCTCCACACTGACTCAGCACTGACATCACCGCCCCTCTCCACACTGACCCAGCACTGACATCACCGCCCTTCCACACTGACCCAGCACTGACATCACCCCCCTCCACACTGACCCAGCACTGACATCACCGCCCCCCTCCACACTGACCCAGCACTGACATCACCCCCTCCACACTGACCCAGCACTGACATCACCCCCATCCACACTGAACCAGCACTGACATCACCGCCCCCATCCACACTGAACCAGCACTGACATCACCGCCCCCCTCCACACTGACCCAGCACTGACATCACCGCCCCCCCCTCCACCTGAACCCACACATCACCGCTCCCCTTCACACTGACCCAGCACTGACATCACCACCCCCTCCACACTGACCCAGCACTGACATCACCGCCCCCCTCCACACTGACCCAGCACTGACATCACCGCCCCCCTCCACACTGACCCAGAACTGACATCACGCCACGACTCAATGTCAACAGGTGACCCATAGTGTCCTACACTCCGTCTCCTCTAGAGGGCAGCAGGACAGAGAGCAATCATGACACTAACATTACACTCAAGCACCAAGGGATGGGATAGCCATCTCACTGCTGAATATGCTCTGGAGAAAATGTATGTGTGTGTGTGTGTGTGTGTGTGTGCATCTGCGAGTACGTGTGGGTCTAAATGTGTGAGACCGTGTGACGTACCTGAACTCTCTCTGACCGGAAAGGTTTTTAACCTGTCATTCACCCAGGGACAGTCCATTGACATGTTCTCTTATTCAATACAAAATGATTACAACTGGGGAGAGGCTGAGCAAGAGAGAGAAAGAGAGAGAGAGAGAGAGCAGGGGTGCTGCTCTAGAACCCAAGCATCATGGTTCATTATTTACATTTACTGAGGGATCTCTCTCGGTACCCTTCAACATCACCATTATGCCCAACTCACCAGTAAATCAAACACAACCACCGTGCCACCCTAACCCTCTAACCACAGACCCCACACCCTTAACGCCTCACCACAGACCCCACACCCTTAACACCTCACCACTGACCCCTAATCACTGATCCCACACCCCTAACCCCTAATCACTGATCCCACACCCCTAACCTCTAACCACTAACCCTTAACCCTCTAACCACAGACCCCACACCCTTAACGCCTCACTAATCACAGACCCCACACCCTTAACACCTCACCACTGACCCCTAATCACTGATCCCACACCCCTAACCCCTAACCTCCTAACCACTAACCCTTAACCCCTAACCACAGACCCCACACCCTTAACGCCTCACCACTGACCCCTAATCACTGATCCCACACCCCTAACCACTAATCACTGATCCCACACCCCTAAACCCAACCCTAACCACTAACCCTTAACCCTTAACCACAGACCCCACACCCTAAACCCTAACCTCTAACCACTAACCCTTAACCCTTAACCACAGACCCCACACCCTTAAAGCCTCACCACTGACCCCTAATCACTGATCCCACACCCCTAACCCCTAACCACTAACCACCAACCCTAACCCCTAACCTGATCCCCAACCCTTAACTGATCCCACACTAACCCCTACTCACTGATCCCACACCCCTAACCCCTAACCTCTAACCCTTAACCACAGACCCCACACCCTTAACGCCTCACCACTGACCCCTAATCACTGATCCCACACCCTTAACCCCTAATCACTGATCCCACACCCCTAACCCCTAACCACTAACCCTTAACCACAGACCCCACACCCTTAACGCCTCACCACTGACCCCTAATCACTGATCCCACACCCCTAACCCCTAATCACTGATCCCACACCCCTACCCCTAACCCCTAACCCTAACCCCCCAACCACAGACCCTAATCACTGACACCCTTCTAAACTGCCTCACCACTCACCCTAATCACTGATCCCACACCCCTAACCCCTAACCCCTAACCACAGACCCCCACACAACCCTAACGCCTCACCACTTACCCCTGACCCTAATCACTGACCCCTAATCACTGATCCCCCCCTCACCCCTAACCCCTAACCACCCTAACCCCTAACCAAACCACAACCCCCACACCCTTAACGCCTCACCACACCCCTAATCACTGATCCCACACCCCCACCACTGACCCTAATCACTGAATAACCCCAAACCCCTAACCCCTAACCACTAACCCCTTAACCCCTAATCACTGATCCCCACACCTTAACGCCTAACTGACCTCTAATCACTGATCCCACACCCCTAACCCCTAACCTCTAACCCTTAATCACTGCCTCACCACTGACCCCTAATCACTGATCCCACACCCCTAACCCCTAACCTCTAACCATTAACCCTAACCCCTAACCACAGACCCCACACCCTTAAAGCCTCACCACTGACCCCTAATCACTGATCCCACACCCCTAACCCTAACCTCCTAACCACTAACCCTTAACCCCTAATCACAGACCCCACACCCTTAAAGCCTCACCACTGACCCCTAATCACTGATCCCACACGCCTAACCCCAAACCTCTAACCACTAACCCTTAACCCCAAACCACAGACCCCACACCCTTAACGCCTCACCACTGACCCCTAATCACTGATCCCACACCCCTAACCCCTAACCACTAACCCTAACCCCCTAACCACAGACCCCACACCCTTAACGCCTCACCACTGACCTCTAATCACTGATCCCACACCCTTAACACCTCACCACTGACCCCTAATCACTGATCCCACACCCCTAACCCCTAACCTCTAACCCTAACCCTAACCCCCTAACCACAGACCCCACACCCTTAACGCCTCACCACTGACCCCTAATCACTGATCCCACACCCCTAACCCCTAACCTCTAACCACTAACCCTTAACCCCTAACCACAGACCCCACACCCTTAACGCCTCACCACTGACCCCTAATCACTGACCCCAAACCCCTAATCACTGAACCCCTAACCACTGACCCCACTAACCCTAACCCCTAACCACAGACCCCACACCCTAACCCTCACCCTAATCACTGATCCCCCCTAACCACAGACCCCACACCCTTAACGCCTCACCACTGACCCCTAATCACTGATCCCACACCCCTAACCACTAATCACAGACCCCACACCCTTAACACCTCACCACTGACCCCTAATCACTGATCCCACACCCCTAACCCCTAACCTCCTAACCCCACTAACCCCTAACCCCTAACCACAGACCCCACACCCTTAACGCCTCACCACTGACCCCTAATCACTGATCCCACACCCCTAACCCCTAATCACTGAACCCACACCCCTAACCCCTAACCTCTAACCACTAACCCTTAACCCCTAACCACAGACCCCACACCCTTAACGCCTCACCACTGACCCCTAATCACTGATCCCACACCCCTAACCCCTAATCACTGATCCCACACCCCTAACCCCTAACCACTAACCCTTAACCACAGACCCCACACCCTTAACGCCTCACCACTGACCCCTAATCACTGATCCCACACCCTTAACGCCTCACCACCCCCCACTGAACCTTTAACCCTCTAACCACTAACCCTTAACCCCTAACCACAGACCCCACACCCTTAACGCCTCACCACTGACCCCTAATCACTGATCCCCTAACCCCCTAACCACTAACCCTAACCCTTAACCACAGACCCCCCATCCTAAATCGCCACCCAACTAATCCTCACCACTGACCCTAATCACTGATCCCACACCCCTACCACCCCTAATCACTGATCCCCACCCCTAACCCTAATCACTGATCCCCAACCTGACCCCTAACCCTAACCACAGACCCCACAGACCCCACCCTTAACGCCCTCACCACTGACCCCTAATCACTGATCCCACACCCTTAACCCCTAACCCTCACCCTGAACCACCCCTAACCACTAACCCCTAACCCTAACCACAACAGACCCCCCTAATCCTGATCCCACCCTCACCCCACTGACCCCACTAACCCTAATCACCCTGATCCCTAACCCCTAACCCCAAACCCTAACCACTAACCCTTAACCCTTAAAACCACTGACCCCACAATCACTGATCCCACACACCCCTAACCCCTAATCACTGATCCTTAACCCCTAACCCTAACCCTAACCCTAACCCCTAACCACAGACCCCACACCCCTAAAACCTAACCACTAACCCCTAATCACTGATCCCACACCCTCAAAACCTCTAACCACTGACCCCTAATCACTGATCCCAATCACAGACCCCCTAACCCCTAACCTGATCCTAACCACTAAAAGTAACCCCTAATCCACAGACCCCACACCCTTAACCCTCACCACTGACCCCTAATCACTGATCCCACACCCCTAACCCCTAATCACTGATCCCCTAACCCCCTCTAACCCTAACCCTAACCACAGACCCCACGCCCTTAACGCCTCACCACTGACCCCTAATCACTGATCCCACACCCCAAACCCCTAATCACTGATCCCACACCCCTAACCCCTAACCTCAAACCACTAACCCTTAACCCCTAACCACAGACCCCCTCACCACCACTGACCCCTAATCACTGATCCCACACCCCTAACCCCTAACCACTAATCACTGATCCCACACCCCTAACCTCTAACCACTAACCCTTAACCCCAAACCACAGACCCCACACCCTTAACGCCTCACCACTGACCCCTAATCACTGATCCCACACCCCTAACCTCTAACCACTAACCCTTAACCCCTAACCACAGACCCCACACCCTTAACGCCTCACCACTGACCCCTAATCACTGATCCCACACCCCTAACCCCTAACCTCTAACCACTAACCCTTAACCCCTAACCACAGAGCCCACACCCTTAACGCCTCACCACTGACCCCTAATCACTGATCCCCACACCCTTAACGCCTCACCACTGACCCCTAATCACTGATCCCACACCCCTAACCCCTAACCTCTAACCACTAACCCTAACCCCTAACCACAGACCCCACACCCTTAACACCTCACCACTGATCCCTAATCACTGATCCCACCCCTAACCCCTAACCCCTAACCACTAACCCTTACCCCTAACCACAGACCCCACACCCTTAACACCTCACCACTGACCCCTAATCACTGATCCCACACCCCTAACCCCTAATCACTGATCCCACACCCCTACCCCTAACCTCTAACCACTAACCGTTAACCCCTAACCACAGACCCCACACCCTTAACACCTCACCACTGACCCCTAATCACTGATCCCACACCCTTAACGCCTCACCACTGACCCCTAATCACTGATCCCACACCCCTAACCCCTAATCACTGATCCCACACCCCTAACCCCTAACCACTAACCCTTAACCCCTAACCACAGACCCCACACCCTTAACGCCTCACCACTGACCCCTAATCACTGATCCCACACCCCTAACCCCTAACCTCTAACCACTAACCCTTAACCCCTAACCACTGACCCCGAAACCCCTAACCACAGACCCCAAACCAGTGACCCTAAACCCTAACCACTAACCCCTAACCACTGACCCTAAACCCAAACTACCAACACCTAACCCCCAACCATTGACACTTAACCAAAACCACTAACCCCTAACCACTGACCCTAAACCCTGACCACCAATACCTAACCTCTAGCCACTGACCCCTAACCAACCACACACGCCTAACCACTAACCCTTTACCACAAATTTGGAGCTACTAAACCCTTACCACTAACCCCTAACCCTTTACCACAAATTCCGAGCCACTAAACGCTTACCATTAATCCCTAACCCAGCCAGTTGCGCACAGCAGCTGTGCATCTGCATTTTCCAACTGAGTAAGAAAGTTCTGGAAAATTTGCACCCTGTGGTTCTCGCAACAGCTGCTTTCCCCTGATGGCAAACTGGTGGCGCAGGCAGGGCGAAGGTTGATTCATTAAATGGGGTCGCAGGTTCAAATCCCAAACTGGCAATTATGCTCATACCCAGGAGTGTGTCCACAACCGCTCCAATAAAAACAGAGGACAGCTGTGTGTGTGTGCGTAACATCTGACCCATCCTCACTTCATGAACATAGAGACACTCAAATCCTTATAAATGACCTGCTTCTGTTACACAGATGAATATAGATGTTTTGTTCCTGTTTCACCTGAGCTGAGAATTTTTATGGCATCTGCTGCAGATGGATCAGAATCAGGGTATGTTGAGTCATGCATTCGCACGCTGCCTATTCATAAAAAGTACAAGAGAAAAATCTACATGCCGTCACAAAAATTCCGCTTACACAAGAAATATTTTTGGAAATACTACAAACTGCCTCAAAATATTGACACAAAATGACGCAGCCGACGGAAAGAAAAATTCCAGAAGTCTCAGCTCAGCTTTATTAGCGTCAGGTATTCCTGAGGTTCACCCCAGCCGTTACGTTTACGACTCGCTTTAGCGAATCAATAGGGCAAGGAGACGCCTGCAGAACTCCAGAGATCCAGCGACTGAGTCTCTCTCTCTCGCACACACGGGCGCACTCACAAACGTGCATACACACACACACACACACACGCCTGCACGGTTAGATATGCATGCATGTGCGCACTCACATGCATGCACACACACACACAAACACACACACACACACATGCAAACATGCGCTCACACATATGTGCAATATGTAAACACTCCACACACAATACACAGACGCACACATCATCCCATCCACATACATACATGCACGCAGACTTACACACATTCACTTACACACAGACTCACCCTCCTGTAGGTACATCACAGCCTGAGCATAGTTTTGCAGTGCATGATGGGTACGCCCCAGGCTGCTGTACGCCAGGGTTTTTGCTGCCAGGTCGTTGGTTTCTGCGGCGATGCTCAAGTGCTGCTCCTGGTACACTACTGCCCGCTCGAAGTTGCCGAGTGACTCGTAGGTGAGGCCTAGGTTGCCGTAAGCACGGCCCTGGTTGGTGGGGTTGTTGGTTTCCTCGGCTATCTCCAGATCGCGGCCGTGGAACTCCAGTGCAGTCTCAAACTCACCCATCAGCTGGTAGACACCGCCCAGGCCGCAGTTAGCCCCGCCTTCCAGCAGGCGGTCGCCAGTTTCACGCGCGATGGCGAGCTGCCGCTCCAAACAGGAAATGGCCTGCTCGCAGTTTCCCAGAATGCCGTGCAGGCTCCCCAGCTCGCCGTACGCCGCGGCTTTGGCCCCACTCTCCCCCAGCTCATGCGCGACCACCAACCGCTTCTCAAAGCACACCAACGCCTGCTGCAGGCTGCCCAACGCCCTGCAGGGGGCGACAGAGACACCGGGAGAGATCGCGACAGCTTTCTGATGACCACTGGGGTACAGCACAAAAATTACACATGCCTGTTCACATGTGAAAAACCACGGTTTCACATGTGAATTGGAAATTTTCTTCTATATAACATTAAATTGTGATCATGATATAGATTAAAATTGTTCTAAGCAATTTACTTCCTGAGCGAAAGGGGAACGTGACTTGTGAAATGGATGTTTTAATCTGGCTGATTTTTTAAAAAAAGAATTATTGATAATATAAATCACAGAAAACCCCTAATATTGGTTACTGTTTTCCGTTCTAACTTTATTGCGGGATTTCTTCCATGGATAACAAATGACGTACTGAGTATTCACACCAGGTTTTGGACGCATTTTGTATCGAAACAAGTACGTGTGCCCTCCCGTTCAGAAAATCAGAAGGCTCCTGATATTTATTTATCGACAAACCAGCTCAAATGCAGTCATTATATCAACTATTTCAATTAGCCAGACTCAAAGGCACACTTAAAACAACTGTTGTTATTTCTACAAATGAGATTCATTAATTATTGCCATTCCTCTCATCTTGTATCATAAACTGGCGCATCAAAGAGCTCTTGCTGCAAACATCACGTTAAATGCAAGCTTCCAGTGTGCTGAAACAGAGGAAGTAGGCATAATATATTGGTGGGGGTTTTCAGACTTAGACCAATGGGCTTAGCAATTTCATCTTATGACCAATGGGGGCGTTGAGGAAGCCAGCCGTCTTCCAGCGATTCTGCGACAGTTTGCCTGAAACGCTGTTTATCTGAAACAGCCTGCAGTGATCTAATCCGCTCGACATATTTACGAATCACTGCCACACCTGCCCACATCCGCCCTGCCGGCAGCCAAAGAAACATCGCCGGGAAGCAGATGTTCTCTCCGGTAGGACCTCGATCAACACACCAGCCTGACGACGACTGAACAGCACACGCCAATTACCATCCAGCCAGAGTCGACACATTTCACCCATCGCTGAGTTTTGTACTGTCATTACTGCTGAAGCGCAAGCGTTACTCAACAATCTGTTTATGATGTGAACGAACGCACATGACTGATTTCATAACTCATAATGTTTTCAGGCCATACAGAGAGAGATCCCCGTTTGAGCCAAAATGGGGAACTATTCATATTAATTTAAACCAGTCCTTGTTAAATTTCTTCATGTCAAAACCCTATCAGAAAATACTTTTTAATATCTGGACGTGAATATGATATGTATTACCTTGATGGAATACTTTTAACCCTTTAAGCGCTGAATACATTTTCAAGGAATTAAAAATGTAATTATCCTGAGCTGTTGAAAACCTATCACGTGGCAACTTGTTTAAAAAAGCTCCCTTGCGGGAGCTCTTTTAAACAAGTTGCCACGTGATAGGTTTTCAACAGCGTGTGATTTTGATATCTTACATCATTGGGCCACTATAATTGCCCACGGCGCTGAAAGGGTTCATACAAAATAGCCAAAGGGCATGATGAAATAATTGCAAGACATGAGCCTGACTGATGTAAGCTTAAGGCCCTGATTGAACGGCCCAACAACGAGACTGGCCTTATTGCGGATGCAATGGGACTCGAACGATCCAACCACCTGAGTCCTAGTTAAATGTGCGTCACTAGGCAACAGGCCATCCCATAATTTTCATCAGTATGGGTCCTGTCACCAGCAGATTCAGAAGTGTTAGACATGATGCAGCCAGATTACATCCCACCAAAGCAAGTGGATACAACTCAGCCAGTAGGATTTCTGGTTACTTGCCCAACATTGCACCCTACTTGAATGAAAGCAGACTTTATTCTTTAATGTAGCACCAACTCAATATTTACACACTGGCAGCTGTGCACAGAAACAGTATCATGCTGTAAAAAATACTGTTGAAATACACACAGAGAAGTATAATCGGGAGGGCATGTGGAAATTAAAATAACTCTGTAAATCACAGTTTCCCAGAATGCTACTGCGGTGAATAAAAATTCTGGTCCAGCGCTCGACGAAAACCCCAGTCTGGAATCTTTCCACTCGCTCAGTCGGAAACTCCGAGTGCCTGTAGCTCATATCCCAGGGACAGCGAGGGGCCGTTATCTCGATGACGCACACAGCGATGGCAGTGGCTCTGTTTGAAAAGCATTGTGTTGTTGTGGGGACATCAGCTGGGTCAGGGAGCCCACCCTCTGGTGTATATAAACGCAGCGAGACAAGGCTCTGATTACTTTGCTCTTAATGAGCTCCTGTTTGATTTCTCTGGGTCTGCTTTGACAGCACAGGGGAGAACAGCTCTGTGTGCAGACGGAGAGCGGCAGTAATGATGATATGTGTTACTGTCCCTGTGCGTTGCGACAAGACCTTGGGACTGAAGGACAGGGCAGTGCAGAGACATTTTCCTCACAAAAGTCAACAATCCTAGGATTGGGAGGAGCAGGGTGGGGACATTTTACAATCCATTTCCTGTTTTTTAAGAGGGAATATTTCAAAGGGCTGCAGAGTCTGCAGGTTTAACTCCAGTCCTGGAGGGCCACAGTGTCTGCAGGTTTAACTCCAGTCCTGGAGGGTCACAGTGTCTGCAGGTTTAACTTCAGTCCTGGAGGGCCGCAGTGTCTGCAGGTTTAACTCCAGTCCTGGAGGGCCGCAGTGTCTGCAGGTTTAACTCCAGTTCTGGAGGGCCGCAGTGTCTGCAAGTTTAACTCCAGTCCTGGAGGGTCACAGTGTCTGCAGGTCACTCCAGTTGCAAGTTTAACTCCAGTCCTGGAGGGTCACAGTGTCTGCAGGTTTAACTCCAGTCCTGGAGGGTCACAGTGTCTTCAGGTTTAACTCCAGTATCTGCAAGTTTAACTCCAGTCCTGGAGGGTGCAGTGTCTGCAGGTTTAACTCCAGTCCTGGAGGGTCACAGTGTCTTCAGGTTTAACTCAGTCCAGTGTCTGCAGGAGGGCCAGTCCTGGAGTGTCTGCAGGTTTAACTCCAGTCCTGGAGGGTGCAGTGTCTGCAGGTTTAACTCCAGTCCTGGAGGGCCACAGTGTCTGCAGGTTTAACTCCAGTCCTGGAGGGTCACAGTGTCTGCAGTGTCTGGAGGGCAGGTTTAACTCCAGTCCTGGAGGGTCACAGTGTCTGCAGGTTTAACTCCAGTCCTGGAGGGTCCACAGTGTCTGCAGGTTTAACTCCAGTCCTGGAGGGCCACAGTGTCTGCAGGTTTAACTCCAGTCCTGGAGGGTCACAGTGTCTGCAGGTTTAACTCCAGTCCTGGAGGGGCTGCAGTGTCTGCAGGTTTAACTCCAGTCCTGGAGGACCACAGTGTCTGCAGGTTTAACTCCAGTCCTGGAGGACCACAGTGTCTGCAGGTTTAACTCCAGTCCTGGAGGGCCACAGTGTCTGCAGGTTTAACTCCAGTCCTGGAGGGTCACAGTGTCTGCAGGTTTAACTCCAGTCCTGGAGTCCAGTGTCTGCAGGGTCCTGGACAGTGTCTGCAGGTTTAACTCCAGTCCTGGAGGGTCACAGTGTCTGCAGGTTTAACTCCAGTCCTGGAGGGTCACAGTGTCTGCAGTGTCTGCTGGTTGCAGGTTTCCAGTCCTGGAGGGTCACAGTGTCTGCAGGTTTAACTCCAGTCCTGGAGGGTCCTGGACAGTGTCTGCAGGTTTAACTCCAGTCCTGGAGGGTCAGTGTCTGCAGGTCCAGTCCTGCAGTGTCTGCAGGTTTAACTCCAGTCCTGGAGGGCCACAGTGTCTGCAGGTTTAACTCCAGTCCTGGAGGGCCACAGTGTCTGCAGGTTTAACTCCAGTCCTGGAGGGCCGCAGTGTCTGCAGGTTTAACTCCAGTCCTGGAGGGTCACAGTATCTGCAGGTTTAACTCCAGTCCTGGAGGGTCACAGTGTCTGCAGGTTTAACTCCAGTCCTGGAGGGCCACAGTGTCTGCAGGTTTAACTCCAGTCCTGGAGGGTCACAGTATCTGCAGGTTTAACTCCAGTCCTGGAGGGCTGCAGTGTCTGCAGGTTTAACTCCAGTCCTGGAGGGCCACAGTGTCTGCAGGTTTAACTCCAGTCCTGGAGGACCACAGTGTCTGCAGGTTTAACAGTCCAGTCCTGGAGTCCTGGAGGGTGTCTGCAGTGTCTGCAGGTTTAACTCCAGTCCTGGAGGGTCACAGTGTCTGCAGGTTTAACTCCAGTCCTGGAGGGTCAGTGTCTGCAGGTTTAACTCCAGTCCTGGAGGGTCAGTCCAGTGTCTGCAGGTTTAACTCCAGTCCCTGGAGGGTCTGCAGGTTTACCTCCAGTCCTAGTGTCTGCAGGTTTAACTCCAGTCCTGGAGGGCCGCAGTGTCTGCAGGTCCAGTCCTGGAGGGCTCCAGTCCTGCAGGGCTGCAGTCCTGGAGGCAGGTTTAACTCCAGTCCTGGAGGGCCGCAGTGTCTGCAGGTTTAACTCCAGTCCTGGAGGGCGCAGTGTCTGCAGGTTTAACTCCAGTCCTGGAGGCTGCAGTGTCTGCAGGTTTAACTCCAGTCCTGGAGGGCCACAGTGTCTGCAGGTTTAACTCCAGTCCTGGAGGACCACAGTGTCTGCAGGTTTAACTCCAGTCCTGGAGGGTCACAGTGTCTGCAGGTTTAACTCCAGTCCTGGAGGGTCACAGTATCTGCAGGTTTAACTCTTTCCTGGAGGGTCACAGTATCTGCAGGTTTAACTCCAGTCCTGGAGGGTCACAGTATCTGCAGGTTTAACTCCAGTCCTGGAGGGCTGCAGAGTCTGCAGGTTTAACTCCAGTCCTGGAGGGTCACAGTATCTGCAGGTTTAACTCCAGTCCTGGAGGGCTGCAGAGTCTGCAGGTTTAAAAGTGGACCTCGGGGGTTGCAATGTTACCTTCCGTTTCAGTTTTTGACATTTGTTTGTTGCATCTCTGTGAGTGCTCTGAAATTTTGCGAGAAGGATTAAAACAGGATTTGTCAGTTATTCCCGAAAAGCTCACTCTGGCTTCATTAAAAGCAGAATTTTACTACTGGCTCCCAGTCCACGACCAGCTGACGCATCTCTAAATCCACAGCAACCATCTCCAGTGAAAGCTTTTGCACTGACCCAGGAACAGCGGTTAGCAGAGACCTTCGGAAGCAGCAGTCCTTGCAGCACCGTTCTCTCTCGGATACCGATTGCGTGTGCGTGCGTGTGTGTGTGTGTGTGTGTGTGTGTGTGTGTTTGTGTGTTTGTTTGTGTGCGTGCATGTGTGTTCTCTCGTAGAAACGCCAGCTGGTGCCGTCAGCAGGGTAACTCAGTGAGACTGGGAGCTCTGAATATTTGGGGATATGTGCGCCCCTGTGGCTCCGTGTGCCTAAAGGCTATGCTCGCTCAGTCAGTTTTCAGGAGTGACAGCCATGTTCATTCACAGGAGAGATTCCTGTTAATTTACTGCAGCAGCGCGGCTTGAAATCAGTTCACTCTGTGTGTATGAGCGACATGTGTGTCTCTGCGTGCGTATGTGTGTGTGTGTGTGTGAGTGTATTGTCTGAGCGTGTGTTTGTGTGTGAGTCTGAGTGTGTCTTCATGCCTGTGTGTGCATGTGTGTGTGTCTGCTTATGTGTGTGTGAGAGTGTGTCTGCATGTGTGTGAGTGTGTGTTTGCATATATGTGTGTCTGTGTGTCTTTTTCTGAGCCCTTTTGAGTGTGTGAGTGTGTGTGTGTGTGTATGTGCTTATGTTTGCGAATGCATGCATGCCCACCTCTGTGTGACCGTGTGCGTGTGTCAGCGTGTGTGTGTGTGTTTATGTCTGTGTTTTTGTGATTTCTTCTAGGGAGATAGGCTGAGACTAACCTCAGTCCTCCGTCCCTGCCTCCTCAATGGAGGGTGTGTCGGCCGGATTCAGGACCCCTCAAAGTGCTCCTTCTGCCGACAGACAATATCCCCAGTCGAGGTCAGCAGTTCCCCACCCCTGCTGATAACAGCCTGGGCAAAGCCCTGCCTCCCCTTCCTGAGTCATCGAATAGTTTGCCAGAACCTCTTTGAGGCCACCCGAAAGTCCTTCGCCATAGCCTCCCCGAACTCCTCCCAAACCAGAGGTTTTGCTTCTGCGAGCACTATGGCTGCAGTCCTTCTAGCCTGCTGGCACCGGTCAGCCAAGTCAGGGGTCCTCTGGGCTGACCGAGCCCGAGAGGCCACCTTCTTCAGCTTAGTGGCATTCCACACCGCTGGTGTCCACCAACGGGTTCTTGGGTCGCTGCCACAACTTGCACTAACGACTTTGAGGCCACAGCTCACAGCTACCACTTCCACAATGGAGACTTTGAACAGGGTCCACAAGGACGCCATGTCCCCAGCCTCGCCCTTCCGGAGATGTGAGTTCAAATTTCTGTTGAACAAAGTTCTCCATTAACCTGCTACTAAAGTGTATCGGCTGAATCACTTAATTTACTTAGATCACAGCTAACACTGTGTCAAACCTGCTCTCAAAAACCACCAGAGTTTCAAACTGACTCCACAGTCTTTGCTTTGGGAAGCAGTTACCCCACATCCAGACAGACCGTAATCGAGGCTCTCACCTGTGTCCGTTCCCCAGGCCGCGATAAGCCTTCTCCTGATCCGGCATGCGGTTCAGACTCTGAGCGACTGTCAGGTACTGCTCATAGTACTTCAACGCCTCCTCGAAGTCGCCCAGGGCCTCGTAGCATTCGCCCAGGTTACCATAGGCGCGGCCGCGGTCCAGCACTGCCTCGTTGCCACTCAGCTGCTGCAGCGTGGCGAGCTGCTGCTCGAAGTAGCCAATCGCATCCTCCATAGCGTTCATGTTCATCTTAGTGATGCCCATGTTTCCTGCGACCTGCACACAGACCGTTTACAAGGGTCTTCATAAACAAATGGCAGCAAAAGTAAGCAGCAGCATTGATGGAAATTAATGCAGTTAGAGAGAGTCTGATTTGAGATACTTCAGCTGCTAGCATTAGCGTAATAAACTCAAACAAACAATAGGTAGCAACAGTTAGCTGTAGCACAAGGAAATTAATGCTGGCTGAGACGGTTTGATTAAAGATGCGTCCGGCGATAGCATTAGCCATAATGCTCACAGAAACTAATGGTAGTAAAAGTTAGCAGCTGCAGCATTCAGAAATTAATGGAGGTAAAAAGAGTGTGATTTGAGACCTGTCAGTTGCTAACATAAGCTGTGATGAACTTACAGAAAGAACAGGAAGCAACAGGTAGCCGTAGCACTCGAAGAAATGAATACTGCCAGAGACAGTCCGATTGGAAATAATTCCAGCGCTAGCATTAGCCATAACACTCACAGAAACTAATGGTAGCGACATCATCATCTTCGCGAATGAAAGCCCAATGGATTATGGATAATAGTGCTACAAAGGAGTGCTAAATCCGTCACTGGTCAAAGAAAGTAAATGGAGGTGAATAGAGAACTTCATTTAGGGCACAACTTGAACTGAGACACTGACAATTACAAATCGTGACACAAGACACATTGCAACAAATAAGGCCTAAAAAACAGGTTTTGAATGATCCACCTTTCGCTCTGAGCTATTAAACAGCAGAAGACAACACAATGAAACACAGTCTGGGCGCACCATCTATGCAGTGCTAATGCTACAGTAGCCGCTGCACGGCTCGCTAAGGTAGCAGCTCACTGTGCCAGAGCTCTGACCTGCGCCTCCACACTGGGGTCCCGCAGCTTCTGACACAGTTCAAGCTGATCCTCGTAGCTCTTGAAGGCCATGGTGTATTTCCCCAGGGCCATGTAGACTGCGGCCAGGTGGCCGTGGGCCAGCCACTCCCCCCGCGCCTCCCCCAGCTCCTGATACACTTCCAGCTCCTGAGTGTGGTAGCTCAGCGCTTTGTCGTACTTCTGGGTCATGCGGTAAGCGGTGCCAAGGGCGGCGTACGCACAAGCCTCCATCTTGCGCTCTTTCACCTGCCAGGAGGACGAGGAAGAGGGGCGACATGCTGTCATTGTCTGAGAGAAATCTGCATCTATTGCTGTTTGCTGTCCAAATACTTACACACGTGACTTTTGGACTCCAACACCACAGAGGAGTGCTACAATTACTACAGTAGCTAAGCATTCATGAGGTATTCTTACATATACAGAAGGTTCTGGCAAAGCGAAGCTATTGATGGTTCAGCCAATAGTATTATTAGTATTATAGGTCAATGACAAATAAACCTTTAAAAATTTTTTTTTTAATAAATCTTTAAAAATGTACAGAATACATTTATATGAAGTTGGAAGAGTGTTTAAACAAGTATTAATGGTTGCACAACATTTGCAGGGTTTTAGTACAGTTTTAGACTGTATTTGCAATTTCACCAGCCAAAAAATGTCAGGTGGCGCAACCAAACGTTTCTTGAAAAAAACACACACTTCCCTCTTTTTTTTCTGAGTGATTTTTTTAGTAAGTATACCTGAGAGTGTCTACTCTGCCTAAAACATTACTATTTTGTAATTGAGCCAGGTATTAAAAGTAACTTATGGATTCTTTATTTTAGGGGGTGGGTATTTTGGTTTTCCAAACAATTTAAACAATTAAACTATTAAACTTTATTTATTTGAAAGGTTTTCAATATATAATTATGCCCCCATATTAAAATTATATTAATTCAAATTTTAAATCACATATTTAATACATTTCACATAGTGTTAACTTGCTTGGACGGTTGCGCCACCTGACATTTTGAGGGTTTGACATGGCAAAACATAAAATATATATCATTTTTATGATAAACTGGAAATATGTTCAAATTAAAGAGGTATTATAGAATAAAATGATGCTTATTATGAATCATTTAAAATTATTTTAAACAAAGGTAGTGCACTCAATGTCACGTCATTGACCCTTATACATCTGCTCATTGTGCATTAAATACTAGCGACAGTGTGATACAGCTCTTTTAAGGCTGTATCTAGGTAGCGTTTACACGCACAGGAAATGACTGGCCCACATGCAGATAACAATGGAAGGTCTAAACAAATTATGATTCTGGGGATACTTGATGAATCTGGGGGTGCTATATAATTTAGGAGTAATTCTCCAAGATGAAGAATCTCTGACCTGATGTGCTAGAGCCAGCTGCTGCTCATAGAACTGTATGGCCCCGCTGATGTCCTTCTTGCAGATGAAGATGTCGCCGAGGTTGCCGAGAGCTCGGAATCGGGCCTGCTGGTTGTTGAGGGACTGAGCGAGGGACAGGAGGTATTTCTGACATTCCTCGGCCTTGCCAAAATTCCCCAGTGCCTTGAAGGCCAGGCCAAGGTTGCAGTAGGCCTTGGCCTGGTTCAGCTTGTCGTGAAGGTCCTTGGCTAAGGCCAGGTCCTGCTCATAATACTTCACCGCCTCCTGGAAGGCGCCCAGACTGTAGTGGGCGTATCCCAGATTGTGACACACCTTGCTCTCATTCTCCATGTCCTGGAGGTCCACAGCAAGGCGGAGGTACTGCTCGTAGTATGGAATGGCCTGGGCGAACTCTCCCCGCGAGCAGTGGAAGTTCCCCAGGTTCCCCAGGGCCCGAGCCTCGCTCTGGACGTCCCTCAGCTCGCGGGCGATGTTCAGGTGGTTCTGGTAGTGCTGCAGGGCCCGGTCATGGGCGCCTAGTGCCTGGTAGGCCACTGCCAGGTTCCCGTGGGTGGAGGCTTGGGATGCACGGTCGTTGACCTCCATGGAGATCTGGAGCTCCTGCCGGTGGTAGCGCACGGCCTGGTCGAAGACGCCCAGTGCGTTGTAGGCGTTACCCATGTTGCCGTATGCCCGGCCCTGGGCGGCATAGTCGTTGAGCTCCTGGGCAATTGTGAGATGCGTTTTGTGTAACGTCAGCGCTGCCTCGTAATCCCCCTTCATCTGGTGGATAATGCCTGGAGAGAGGAACAGAGGCGAGAAGAATCCATCAACAATCACGCTCACTAACTCGCTCTCTTGCCAGACATCCAATTCATTCAGCGCTAAACTCCCCATCTGCGCTCCGACACCAGCAGAAAACCCCGCGACGCACGGGCCTAAAACGTGCCCCAGGAAGAAATAACTCAGAAACACTCAACCAAATCACTCGCTCTTCACAAGCAAACTAAGCATCCATTTTTTAGGATGCGACATCGCCCGCGTAATCCCACCGTGATCAATGGTCATCAGCAGGGGGAAAAGGGCAGGGGGTTGTGTGCTTTCTTTATCGAGCGATTCAGAAGGATCTCGTGTAAGCAAACAAAAGCCTGGCAGAAGGGCTGGTCTGGAGGGAGCCGGGAAACGCTTGAGTGACGGCTTTCAAAAGCGAGGCACAATGCTCCAGGCTGAGAATGGAGGAGAGAAATCAATAAATGATGAAAAATCTCAAATATCAAATATCCCGAAACGTGTGATTCTCCATATTACATTCCCTGCCCACTCTCTCTCCCTCTGGAAAACCATCACACACTGCTGTTGCTGTTTGTTTGTTTTTTTCTTCAAATGGAGAGAAGAAGAATACCTTGGGAGGCCTTGTGATGCTCTTGCTCGACATCCCATAAAATAATAATTACAGTCATGACAACAGAGCATTCCCATCTCTGTAATGAAGAGAGAGAGGGAGGGAGAGAGTGTAGGGTGGAAATAGGAGGAGGAATAGAGAGTAGAAATGCAGGAGAGGGACCAAGAGAAAGAGGGATGAGAGAGACGGAAAGAGGGTATAGGAGGGAGAGATGGAGCGAAGGATGGAGAGAGGAGGAAAAGGAGGGAGAGATGGAGCGAAGGATGGAGAAAGACGGAGAGAAGGTATAGGAGGGAGAGACTGAGTGAAAGGGATGGAGAGAGAGGGAAAGGAGGGAGAGATGGAGCGAAGGATGGAGTGAGACAGAGAGAGGGTATAGGAGGGAGAGACTGAGTGAAAGGGATGGAGAGATAGAGAGGGAGGGAAGGGGAGGAGAGATGGAGAGAGGGAAAGGGAGAGAGAGTGAGGGACAGTGGGAAGGGGAGAGAGATGGAGTGACAGAGAGAGGGAAAGGGAGAGAGATGGAGTGAGGGAGAGAGGGAAAGGGAGAGAGAGATGGAGTGAGGGAGAGAGGGAAAGGGAGAGAGATGGAGTGAGGGAGAGAGGGAAAGGGAGAGAGATGGAGTGAGGGAGAGAGGGAAAGGGAGAGAGATGGAGCAGAGGGAGAGAGGGAAAGGGAGAGAGATGGAGTGAGGGAGAGAGGGAAAGGGAGAGAGAGAGGGTAAGAGGGAAAGGGAGAGAGTGAGGGAGAGAGGGAAAGGGAGAGAGATGGAGTGAGGGAGAGAGGGACAGGGAGAGAGAGGGAAAGGGAGAGAGAGTGAGGGAGAGAGGAAAAGGAGAGAGAGATGGAGTGA
This sequence comes from Gymnothorax javanicus, assembly GCA_029692085.1. Lineage (NCBI taxonomy): Eukaryota > Metazoa > Chordata > Actinopteri > Anguilliformes > Muraenidae > Gymnothorax > Gymnothorax javanicus. Next base: position 96,083,616 of record CM056194.1, on the reverse strand, counting down.
GGGAGAAAGAGAAAGGGAAATAGATGGAGTGAGAGAGAGAGGGAAGGGGAGAGAGATGGAGTGAGGGAAAGAGGGAAGGGGAGAGATGGAGTGAGGGAAAGAGGGAAGGGGAGAGAGATGGAGTGAGGGAGAGAGGGAAAGGGAGAGAGATGGAGTGAGGGCGAGAGAGAAAGGGAGAGAGAGATGAAGTGAGCAAGAGAGAGAGAGATTGAGTGAGGGAGAGAGGGAAAGGGAGAGAGAGATGGAGAACTGGCATGAGAGAGGCTGCTGGGATAATGATGACTGATGATGTAAAATGCCTTTCAGGGGAAGTCTGTTGGGAGCATCGTTCTGGCTCAGTATAATTAAAACACGGAGGCCGGGCTCTAACTGTGATCAGGAGTCTGAGTGTGGGGCGGTTAGGATGGACACTAGCAGCACTGGCAGCTTTATTCAACTAGCAGGGGGTTGTTTCGCAAAGCAGGATTACTCAGTTAGCGGGATAACTACAGCAAAGTGAGACCAGGCACAGCTGCATTAGCTTCAGTCCATGTTGCATGTTTGGGAAGATTCTGGGCCTTAGGACAGTTACACAGCAAACTGTAATTCTGCTTTGTCAAACCGTCCTGTGGCTCACAGTGGACTGCTAATATCAATCCGAAACTCCGCCCAAACAGGGCCCAGCGGACCCGGACTGGTGACAGCAAGCCAAACGAACTGTTTTTTCTCACACTATAATCCATTTAATTTCATATCACCTCTCATTGGGCCTCATGCAGCAACATTCTCCTAAATTTCTCTTATATTTTCTCTTATTTTCTTGCTAAGATAAAAAATAAGAGAAATAAACTCTGGATGCACCAAACGCTCTTACCATCCAAATCTGCTCTTACCCAGGTGTGCTGAATGGTGAATCCCACTTGAAATTGTAATCGTAATTCCAATCATAAATTGGAAGCGCGTGGCTGGTTGTTTTACATTAGCATATATGACACCCACTAAACACCATATAAGGGCAGGTGACGTGCCGTGTGCAAAGAGCCGACTGGTCGTGGCGATCTAGGGCGCTTTCACACTTGGTACGATTGTTCCGTACCGTGCCACAGTACGATTGTCCCCTCCTCTCCTCTCCCCCCGCTGGTCAGCTTACACACTAGTAATATCGTACAGTACCCGAGTACACTTGCATACATGTCAAAATTCCGATACAGCGCGTTGCAGTGTGCATCTCGCTCGTTTTAAATGGGGAACGATTTTAAAAGGAGGCGCCAATATATACTCAGTCAAAAAAGAAACTTCACACTCATAAATTTCTAAATATTTTATTGAAACTTAATACAAGGGATATTATTATTATTATTAGGGGTAAATGCGTTGTCAAAGACATCATGACACAGCAACTCCGGCGTGCACAAGCATGCAGCACACGGCGAGCATACATCAAGGTAAAAAGCATGTTTCCTCGTGTTCCTAGTCACGTGACCTTATGAGACACGTGCAATTGAGCCCACGTTAGCACGGTAGAGTGACATCTCGGAAAAACAAGTTCTTACAGTCAATTATCCGTTGATTTGCAATGCCACGACTGTCAAACATTCAGCGTGAAGCGTGCCATTGGCATGCTGAATACGGGAACGTCGGTCACTGACGTTGCCAGGGTTATGGGATGCAGTCGACGGACTATCCATGATCTTCAGACACGTCTCCAACAAACTGGTACCACAGCAGACCGACCTCGTTTGGGTAGACCACATGTGACAACACAAGCAGAAGACCGACAAATCGTCTTACGTCATTTGCGTAATCGATTTCTCACTGCAACGTCCACTAGGAATGAATTGTTTAGAGGTCGTGTGACTGCCCAAACCATACGTAATCGCCTGCGCACTGCTCGTCTCCATGCACGTCGGCCATATCGTGGACCAATTTTAACCCAGTTACACCAACGTCAACGGCTTCTCTGGGCACAACGACATCTGAGATGGACTCAGCGTGATTGGAATAGGGTCGTTTTTAGTGACGAATCCAGATTCACTTTGCACTTCCCTGATGGGAGAGTTAGAGTTTGGAGGAGACGCGGTGAACGCAACGCCCAGTGTTGTGTGCAGGAAGTGGACCGTTTTGGGGGGGGTAGTGTTATGGTTTGGGGTGCCTTTAATGGTCCTGCCCGTTCCCGACTGATGGTCGTTCAAGGAAACCTAACTGCTGCAGGATACAGAGATCAAGTGCTCATTCCAGAGCTTTTGCCATTCATGGCAGCTCATGGCCCAGGTCTGACATTCCAACACGATAATGCCAGACCTCATATGGCCAATTTAACGCGGAATTTTCTTAGGAATGCTGGCATCAATGTCATGGAGTGGCCCTCAAGGTCTCCCGACCTTAATCCCATAGAACATGTATGGGATGTGTTGGGCAGAAGACTCCGTCAAGTAAGGAACCCTCCACAGAATTTGCAGGAACTTGGTGCCCTGTTGGTTCAATTATGGCGACGCATCCCCCAAGCTGTGTTCAGACGCATCATTCAAGCCATGAGGAGACGTTGTGTCGCAGTTGTGAACGCTCATGGAGGGCATCTGGCGCTATTGACATGCTTTCATCAAGTTGTAACTTACCATTTTTACTCTCTTACATTTCCGTAGCATTTCCGGTGGAACTGGTTATATTATGAACATGATTTTTATGGTACACCGTCCTTAATGGGTACAGAATGGAATTAAATCATTATTTAAAACCACTTTTCTTGTATGTTCAACTTACCGACCTCCAAACGAGTGTGAAGTTTCTTTTTTGATTGAGTATATTTTGGAGGGTTTTATTTTTGAGAAGGAGGTTTAGAATATTAATATCGAATATTAATATTGCGAATGCATATGCTGCGCCTGCCCTAGCAACCCGGTGTGTCATCTAAAACATGGATCACCACGTACAGCAGCAGGAAAAATTAAACTTATAATACTTATAACTTATAATAAATTTTCTTGACTGAATGCTTGGTGTTTTTACGCATCCGAATCTTTCTCTGGGTACCCTAACATCAAGGTCAGCCGGAAATGTACTGATTACATTCGATATCGGTGGATGTTGCACACGGAATTCTTTCGCCCTTGCGTTTTTGGCCGATTATGCTGTCACTGCCTCATACCACAAAAATGTATCTATCTCATAACTTGAGCTGCCAGACTTTCGCACCGCATCCCGCACTTTGAAATATCGCAGCCGCATTGTCTTTAGTTTGTCACGGCACTGATCTATTATTCTGTGACAACCACGGGAATGTAACCACTCATGAGTTATTCCATAAATCTCCGAGTTTTTGCATGTAGTGTCCAGTTGTGATTGTATGTTTTCGTCCGCCTGCATTTAGAGGACGCATTGAATTTCTTCGTTTGAATGGAGATATCTTTTCGCCGCTGCATTTGTTAGAACAAGAAAGCCCTAACACATAACAGTAATCTTCCGTGCTTAAGTACGGTTGGTTTCACATTTGGTACGAGTAGCCATTCATCTGTCTCAGCAAACAGATCCGTGCGATCTCTAAAAGCGCGCTCTCTGCGCAAGGCCTGGATGGCCAAAGCGTCCAACAGCAATAGGTAAGCCATTCAGAAGCAGAACGCACACAAGTACCGAAGGGTTTTTATAGCTTAGTCCTAATTAGGATCAACTGGCCAAACTCTTTAGCCCAAGAATTAATAATAAAATCATCATAATTTCTCAAAAACATAAAACAATCAAAATTTGATTATGATGCATTTTTAATGTTTAGGTTTTAAAACTTGTGTTTCTGTGCATTGGACAAGCAATTTGTGGACAGAGATAACCGTTTTCTGTTTTCTCTTATCTCGGTAAGAGTGCTCTCGACCACTCGTAGAATTTTCTCTTACCTAAGAGAAGAGCAAAAATAAGAAAACATTGGTGCATCACAGAAATCAATGGGTAAGAACAAAAATAAGAGAAAATGTGTTCTTATATCGCTTCTTGCATGAGGCCCAATATATCCCTGTCTTATCGACAATCAGCGGCGGTTCACAAAGATTAGGAAACTTGGTGAAATCTGTGTCTGTTGGTCTGTGATTGGCTCTGATCTGGCACGCTGACAGACTCGGAGTTGGGGGTACGAGGGGAGGCTTTGGGACCCGCTGTACAGGACTGTGCTGTGATGCAGCTGCTCTAAACTGCACCCCCCCCAAAACCACCAACTCTTTTGGCTCTGGTCCCGGCCCCTCGGATCAGGCCCCTCCACCGTCCCACAGATTAATATTTCAGGTGGAGGGGTGACATTGATGAGCACAGAGGGGGTTAGAAGTGGTACTGAGGTGGGGGGTGGGGGTGAGATTTGACCTGGTTGACTTTGGTGGGGGGGTCGGAGGGCACAGTAAGCCGTAGCATGGGGGGGCGATGCACAGGCTGATGCCAGCAGAGACGGAGGTTTACAGGCTCACAAATCCATCAAGCTGAGGAGTCACCGGGAACAACGACAAAGATGGGCAGACAAGATGGACGGTCAATGCCATCCCAAACCAGCTACCTGCAGAGGCCCACACACACACAGAGAAGAATGCAAGTGGGCACACACAATAGAAGCACACATTCAGATGTGATATCATTCAGATACTTGCAAATACACACTTATGCAAAACTAAGTTTCCAACAAAAATCAAAAGCCTGCACACAATCTAACACTCAGAACAAACAATAAGGAATTCACATTCGGCTGTCAGTGCGTGCTTTAATGAGAGGAAGATTAATTATGGGTTGAATTACAAAGAGTTCACCTTGTAAACTGTAAAAAATGAACACACTTGGCTTTCCAGCATACAAGGTAACAGAACCACAGCAGCAGTCAGAACCACGGTTACAAAACCACAGAAGTAGTTAGAATCACACTTACAGAACCACAGCAGCAGTCAAACCCAAAGTAACTGAACCACAGCAGCAGTCAGAACCACGGTAACAGAACCAAAATAGCAGTCAAAATCACGGTTGCAGAACCACAGCAGCAGACAGAACCATGGTAACAGACAGAGCCACGGTTATTGTCACGGCCACGATAGCGTTCAAAGCCACCATTAGCGTGTAGCCGAGGAACATAACATGAAGTGACCTGCTGATCCTGAATATCCAGAGCACAGGATTGCAGTCTCTCACTTAGACACACTGAACTCAAGATCAGAGAGCAGAGCAAGAGTTTTACTTCATGCAGGCACACAATCTGACTCACACGTATATTTATTTTTCGAGAGGGCTGAAAAGACAATAAAAATAGCTGACAGCAGTGATTAGCAAGCGTCGTTAGCCTGCACAATTGCACACTCCATACTCTACCCACTCATTCTGCCAGCATTACGGGTAATTACACTCCATTGTGTGAGTCTGGGCAAAGACAAAAGAATGGACTTGGGCTTGTTTTTTGGGAGGCTGATGGAAAACGTTCTTTGTTGTAGGACCGCAAGATCGAGATTGTGGTCAGGCTCTCCTTGCTCCTGGTTATTATACATCTTCTGCCTCACGTCTAAGATCTGACAAACGATTTGGAATTGATCCACTGAGCAGTACAGTCGATCCATAACGCGCCTCGTGCTCTGATAGATTGCCGGGTAAATGCTTACATGTGCCGTCAATTCGAAACTATTATTCACGAAACTGCAAGGTGCCTTCCGTCCTCCAACAGTGCTGTTCTGAAATACTGCGCATCAAAATGAAATTTCATTATTTTTTTCCATTGCTAAATAAGGAGAGGACAAGCATAATGCCTCCCGGTCGTGATGTAGGAGTGACTGCACATAGTCTTTAACCCTTTCAGCGTTATTGGCGATTATAGTTGCCCAATGATGTAAGATATCAAAATCAGACGCTGTTGAAAACCTATTATGTGGCAACTTGTTTAAAAAAAGCTCCCGCGGGAGCTCTTTTAAACAAGTTGCCACATGATAGGTTTTCAACAGCTCAGGATAATTGCATTTTTAATTCTTTGAAAATTTATTCAGCGCTCAGAGGGTTAAACAGGGCTGAAATACTCAGATTGCCCAGTACGGCACGGCCGATATTTGGCCTGGAAATAAGCTGTGGAGGGATGGACAGACAGGCAGGAGGTTTAACAGAAGTATGAATAGGCACATCTTCACAAGAAGATGTACCCATATATTAAACTTAATTGAGAAATAGTGAACGGTTTTCTGACCCAGAAAAGAAGCGTGACGGACAAATGGACAAATGGATGGAGGGACGGACACCCAAAAAAAAAAACACTCATTCCTACATCCAAATCCACTTTGAGCCAAGGGATAATAAACAAGAGGTGGTACAGACTCAGGAAAAGAGAGGAATCATTTCCCTGTCTACAGTGAGCAGGGGCTGCCAGCCCTGGTGTATACGGCCGCAGAACCTGCTGGGTTCTGTTCTCACGGCCCACTTCAGAACACCAAGTGAGGAGAGATATTACCTGTGTAATCACCTGCTTTAACTGATCGCTTAACTACGGAGAAACACCAAAAACCAGCAGGCACTGTGGCCCTTGACAGGACTGGGTATCATGAAGGAACCCTGTAAGTTCTTTATAAAACTCTCCATCACAGGGGTGTAAAAGGTAAGAGCTCCGAGACTTTGCCTGATACTTCAGCTCAGCATAGAACCCTAAACCTAAAGAGGGTTCCGTCGTGGTGATTTTTTTCAGATGCGGAAACAGAACCAGAGTTCTTGGCTCAGCATAAAGTCTGAGGGGAGAGTCAGATCAGCTACAGCTGTGCACACAGAGCAAAGCTGAACCTGACCCCTCACCCCTGACCCCTGACCCTTAAACAGGGCTGCTTCTGCAGAAGACTCTGCCCGCTGTGCAGGACAGATGTGTCTCAGTGACTCACAGCAAGGTGTGTGTGTGTGTGTGTGTGTGCGTGTATGCATAAGAATGTGTTCGTGAGTACGTGTGTTTGTGCATGAGTGCGTGTGTGCGTGTGTTTGTGAGTTTGCTTGAGTGTGTGTGTGAGAGAGTGTGTGTGAGCATGTGTGTGTGTGTGAGCACGTGTAAATGTGTGTGTATGTGTGAGTATATGTGTGTGTGTTTGTGAGTTTGTGTGTGTGTGTGTGTGTGTGAGTATATGTGTGTGTGTTTGTGTGTGTGTGAGTATATGTGTGTGTGTTTGTGAGTTTGTGTGTGTGTGTGTGTGTGAGCACGTGTGTGTGTGTGAGAGTGTGTGTGTGTGTGTGAGAGCGTGTGTGAGCACGTGTGTGTGTGAGTGTGTGTGTGTGTGTGTGTCTGTGAGAGCGTGTCTGAGCACATGTGTGTGTGTGCGTGTGTGTGTGTGTGTCAGTGAGAGCATGTGTGAGCACGTGTGTGAGTGTGTCGTGGCATTTCTGCAGTTTGTCGATGTAACTGAGTCCTATATTTCTCGATGTATATTGTATGACGTGACTGTTAGACTGGTATGCTTATGGACCACTTAAATGCGTTTATGGACACGTAAAATGTAACATGGGGTACTGTTCCCTGGGCTGTATATAGAGCTCCAATTGTGTACATTCCCTGCTCAGCACTGCTAATGACTTGATTGTCAAATGACGAACACTGAATGGGTACTGAGCGTGGATAGGCTGCGCTTCCTTACAAAACTGGGCGAATGAGCTGACTGGGAGCGAACCGGACGGAGGGAAATACGGAAGTATGAGCGAGACGCTGGGTGCTCCACGGACATACAACGCACGCTAAGTATTCCCGAAAGGGATGTCTGAATTTTGTATGCCTTACCTGTGTGAGTGTTGAGCAGCCTCAGATTGTCTCCCTGCTATGTCCTGATCGGTGCTGTATTGCAGTTGCGGGGGGTGCGAGTGGCCACGGATTGCACTCTGAACGTCGGAGGATCAGCTGGTGGATTGGGAAGCGGGGTTGACGCCGAGCGTAGCCTCTCCGTACAACGTACTCAAAGCGCAGTTTCAGAGGAAAGTTATCCTTCCATCGCTTATTCCTTGTCGTCCATGCATGTAGTTAAGCACTGTTGTAGCGCAAAAGATGAGGCGCTAAGATACTGTTTGTTTGTTTTAAGTCAGAGCTCTCTCAGGACGGCCCTGCCTTAGTGACGTCATCCACTTCCTTGTGAGGAGATCCCAAGGATGTTTTATATTTCTCCTTATAGGTCCATGGGAGATCCCCGGAATCCCCGTCGCCTAGAGACCCCAGGAGGCGGGCCTTTAGACGGCTTGGTGACTGCCTGCTTGGACTGGTAGTGAGTTATAGGCGATACCGCCATTGCACTACATTGACTTTTTTTGTACTGGTTGGAAGGGGTTTTGCCCGACCAGTACTAGATCATTTTTTGTGTATTTTGCGACTGTTGGGGTGGGCAGGCCTCCGCCTCTAGGGCCAGTATGGCCACTGATATATTTGCCCTTGTCTAGCTGCTCCCCCTCTCTTATGTGTGTGGGATGTTACACTGGTATTTGCTTATTGTTGTGGGATTGGCAAATTGCTTATTGTGATTGCATTGATTAATTCTTATTTGTTGTGTGTGGTGTAATTTAGCTAAATATTCTGTTGCTGCATGTATTGATGGAACTTAACTTATTGGGGGGGATCTGTTAGCTGGGCGGGTGAGTGGACGGTGGGTGTGTCTGCCCCCCTATTGGCAACCTCTATTCTGTCCCCCTCTGCCAACAGTCATTTTATTTACTGTATTGTATGAATAAATGATTTAACTGATCGCTGACTCTGGTGTTGTCTGTGACTTGGGAGGATTTAGTCCTTGGTGCGGGTTGATGGTTATTGTGTCGCGACGTGTGTGTGTGTGTGTGTGTGTGTGCATGCCTATGCCTGTGGGGTGGGGGTGTGAAGGTCAGGAGGGAAGATGTATATCTGATGGCCCTCATGACAGGATTAAGAGGATTTACCCCCCCCACACTGACTTACAGTAATCACACCCCCCCTTTCATGAGGGTGGAGGAGGTGGGGGCGGAGCACGGGGGTACAGTCAAGGGCATGGGGGGGGCTCATTATCCTCCAGTAGCAAAAAAATGTGCCAAAAAATGGTGAACCGTCCTCACTGAAACACACCTCGCAACCAGGACTACTCACTGTTTCAGTTCTCCAAAACCTCCTCAGTGCTTCACAGACCATAATGATTGACAGCTTCAGTGTGTCTCCATCAGTTTTGGAGCAAAGACTCTCCCACTCTCCCCTGAGTCAGTGATGTTCCCCAAAGATACAGCCCTCATTTTTATTTTTCTCACCACGATTTGAGGTTTTTTCTCCCAGCTGGGAGTTTTTTATTTACCTCATTTGCTATTCTGATGATTCAGGCTGGATACTGCCTGTTTTTACTCTGTAAAGCATCTTTGGGACGGTCCTTCTGTGATAAGTGCCATTCAAATGAAACTGAACTGAGTTGAACTGAATAAATATGTCCGTTCCCCCTCACCACCCAAACCTACCTTCACCCCAAGCCGAGGTCATAACAGCATAAGGTCATAGCTCCAGGCATACAGTCACAATTACAATACAAAACTGCTCCTAAATAACATTACATGGGCATTTACAAGATGCTCTTAACAGTCCTTAAGGTTTCTACTGCAACCTTTATCTTGCCCACCGTTTCATCTAATAAAAAAAAGCTATAAAATGAGATCAACATTTGTTGAATGAGGTGAGCTTTGTTAAGGTTGGGGTGAAAACCTACAGGATGGTAGATCTCCAGGAACCGGGGTTGGGCAGCCCTGCTCTAGCTGTTGAATGAGGTGAGCTTTGTTAGGGTTGGAGTGTAAACCTACAGGATGGTAGACCTCCAGAAACAGGGTTGGGCAGCCCTGCTCTAGCTGTTGAATGAGGTGAGCTTTGTTAGGGTTGGGGTGAAAACCTACAGGATGGTAGATCTCCAGGAACAGGCTTGGTGATCACTGCCCGAGAGGAAAGTAACATTGCGAGCACCAGCGGTCACACAGGACTTGGACCCAGCAGAGGTATCATGAAATAAATGATTCTGCAGGGAGGTCCAGATATAATCGGCTGACAGAATAAGTTTGTCCCCTAAAGCCACTCAGCACAGAGCAGGAATTCAAGCATTTACTCCAGAGTGGAGCTGTCAGAGAAGCTTTCAAACAGGGAGACAAAGCCTAAATAACAAACAGGGTTTTTATGAGAAAAATAACCAATAACCCTCAACTGGGGGACTCACAAGGTCATAGGAGCTCTGTCACTTTAAATTTCACGGGCGCGGTGTCAGGAAATCGCCGCAGTCGGCGGTTTGGGCAGCAGAGAGCCACTCCGCTAAATCAGCGTGTAATTGTTTGGCGGCTCGATGGGGTCTGGGCCCGCGGCGGGTTTGGGAAAGAGGATTTCCACGACAAAGGCGTCCCGCGACTGCATGAGGCGATATGGCGGGTGCCCCTCCCAGGAGCACCCCGAAAATCCCCCTGCAATTTAACCCTTCCCTCACACTATTTGGATTAACCTGCCCCCCCCCCCCCTCCCCGAAAATGAAGGAGCAGCGCTTCCTGCAGACATCAAAAAAATTTGCTATTATAAACAAAGCCAGTATGGAGGCTAGGCAGCCAGGTGGTCAAGGTGCTTCATTGGTAGGAGTTGTTGGCTTGAGCCCCCAGTGGGGGTTTGGGTTAGTTCTGACTGAGATGAAGTTGGGAAGAATCCTGCTGTTGGGCCCTTCAGCAAGGCCCTGAGCCCCAAATCTGCTCCAGGGGCCTCACCCCTGTTTCTCTCTCTCTGGTTGTCCCTATATGCAGCTGCACTCTCTGGCCCATAAAAAAGAGAGACATGTAACAAATGTAGCTTTCCTGGCTGAGAAAAGGTTTAGAAAGTGCAAGAGTGAGTGTGTACTGGGGTACGTCTGCAGCAAGCAGGGCTCCCTAAGTCAGTGGTAGCATGTAATCACATCAAGACTATTTCTGCTACAGAGTGAAGCACAGCTACACTTCACATGGTAAGCCACAGTCACGGACTGCGTGTAATCACATCGCTTTCAGAGATTAATTTTGCAGTAGCACAAAGCACACTGCTGCACTAGATAACCACACAATACTGTGACCTGCGGTGTCCCAGTTATTTCTGATTGGCCAGGAGTGCAAACACACTCCAATTGATTGGCTGCCTGATTGATTTATGTACGGTCCCTGCGGCGATAGTTGCAGTCTGGAGTAAAGCTCTGCCCCTGCTCGGTCGGGCAGGAAACCCCACGGGCAGGTTCAGCTGCTGTGAGGGGTGCAAGTGTATAAGGAGGGAGGTCCAGGGGGGTCAGGTCTCGAGCTGCTAGCTGATACAACCACAGCGCACTATGACAGAAGCACTTAGCTGAAGCTAAACACTGATGAGCCCCAGCTAAGAGCGCTGAAAGCCCTGGAGCTACTCTGCACTTCGAGCTGACAGGTTTGAGTCAGAGAAGCCTCTTTTAGTACCGTCCACAGTACAAATTACTGGGGTCCAATCGACTACTGACTCCCTTAATGAGAATCTATTAGTATGTTAGCTCTTCACCAGGGGGTGATGTCATATTCTGTAGCGAATGCTCATGTGAACTTTGACCCCTACTGCACATGCTAAGCTTACAGCAGGAAGAACCATAATAACAGAATGAAAATTGAAGCCCCCCCACCCCTCCACGTCCCCTGACCCTAATCCGCACAGGTCCAAGATTCAAATTTTGAATAAAACTTCCATGGCCAAAATCATTACTGAGGTCATAATCAGAGTGGTTATATCAGAACCTCCAGATGAGTGAAAGTGTTCTGAAAAACAGCAGGGGGTTGGAACTCTTAATCTGTTTCAGTGTGGTTATGAGTCCAGGTCATGCCAGTCTAGACTGCGGTGAGCAGCTTCACCAGGAGAGATACAATTGGCTCCAGCATCACCCAGTGATGCGAAAATTTCAGTTGGTGTCTCATTGCACAATGGAACCCCAGAAATTCCTTCTGTGATCTGTACCAAAACAGTCTTCCTCTGACTCAGACCTGCGAGCTGGAAGTAGAGTTCCTAGAGAGAGAGAGTTGCAACCATTGACTGCATAAAACATGGACGTAGCCTCCGTGACATCACTCATAGGTTTCTGATTATCCATTCTGAAGCTCATTTGGTTGCCAACTTGACACTTATTTGACTTCGTATACCTCCCAGCTAATCCAAAAATGGACAAAAAGATGGACCGTTGCTGAAGCTGAGGCGGGCCCAATGGGCGGGGCCGAATGGAACCTGTTTGCTGAAACACGCCCTCCAAGCTCAAAGCTACTAAGCTAGCTACGGCTTACGATCTAGGCTAAGTGACTAGCTCAACTCGATGCAACCTAGTTCGTCATGGCCAATATGCTGGGTCATATCTGTCCTAGTAAAGCAGGGGAGGGGAACCTTATCCAGAAAGGGCTGGTGTGGGTGCAGGCTTTCATTCCAACCAAGCAGCTACATATCTGACACTACGAATCAACTTCTGGAATTTTTGCTGACAACCTTCAATAGTAGAATCAGGTGATTAACTACTAGGTTGGAATGAAAGCCTGCACCCACACTGGCCGTTTCTGGATAAGGTTCCCCATCCCTGTGGTAAAGGAATGGATCCTGCCAAGTTGCTTGCGGTGGCGGGTCGAACGCTCTTTATATCCGTGAAGCGGTTGCGAGACGAACGTTATTCGTTTCCATGAAGCAGTTGTGAGACGAACGCTGTACACCGCTGGGAAGTTGCGCCGGTTGGCTCACTGAGTATCAATACCCCCCCACCCCCCATCCCCGAAAGTACTTTCGGACCTCGGCAAAAAGCCTTTACTCTTAGTGACACCGAATATAGCCGAACGTGGCTAGTCAGTGACAGTTTTCCATTGCCATTTGGCTTATTAATTAGGTTGATGTAGCTTGTGGATGACAAACTTCCTGAAGGCACACTTTCAGTGACAGCTAGCTAGCTTGCTAGATAACGTGGGATAGGTTAAATTAGCTAGATAGCTACCCTATCAATTTACAATGATACCGCATCGGTAATCGCACTGAACATGGAACAAATCCATGTATCTGATGACACTGTATGTGTGGATGCCTCTTGTTCGTAAGTTCAGGAGTTTTGGACCCTCAGTGCAATAAAGCATTCTGTGGATCAGGGCAAGTTTAATCATTGCATTACCTGTATTATTTGCGGATATTGTTCGTATGTGGATAGTCACGCAGTACGTGACACATATCATGAAAAACTATGAACCAGGTGTCTCAATGAGATATAAGTACACATCTGGCCATTGCAGTGGTGACCACTCTGTTGGCCGGTTCCTCCAACTTCCAGCTGGCAAAGAGACTCTGACAGGCCACACCTCACAAATCTCAACTGGTAATGCTTCTTGGCATTGTCTGATAGATCATTATAATATGAGTACATGATTATATTTCAGGAAAAAGAACTGAAAAACAAAAAAAATAATAATGATAGCGCGCATCTTGACAGCACCGCAATCGGTTGTCAGGGTGTGATGGCTGTTTCTTTTCACCGAGTTGTCAACACATGGCCCTGGACGTGACCTCACGCCGAACAGACGACAGTGGCATTAATGCTGTAGCTAACTAGCCAGCTACGTTAGCAACTTGTCAGGGAAGCCGTGACGGTGTTCCAACCCCTGACTGACACCCTTTGTTCAAAAATATTTGAACCCTATATTCTAACACTTTTCTGTTACGCTATTACTTCGCTGCATGCCAGTATAATAACTGTGGGCGCACACTCCCGTTGGCACAGCTGGACATCTTGGGCAAAAGCTAACTGGGGGATTACTGTATTTATTCCCTGGCTAGTTGGCTAGTTAACAAACTAACGCTACTGTGTGCTGAAATATAATGTGAAGTATAATATTAGAATTTCATCACATTAAGAAATAGACAGCAGACTCCAAACCACATAGCAACACATTAGTATCCTGATATTTCAAAAAAAAATTATCCTGTCACAAACGCGGCCAAAGGGTCAAATTCCGTGACTCAAATGAGCCTATCTAGGGTAACGGCCCACAGACTGGATTAGGCTAAGGGTTAGCGGCTAGGCTAGCCGTGCTGAGGTAACCCCCACCCTTCAGACAGCCAAGCTAAACCAGGGGTGAGCGGCAGAGCTTGACGTTTCTACTTTATAGCCTGGAGCCATGTAGGCCTGTGCTCTAGCCTAGCCACGACATAACCGGATGTGACGACTCCAGTCCATAGACTGTGTAATTCAAGTTCTGTCACTCAAAGTGACCACGCCCTTAATTATGCAGAAATTTAAGCCTTTATATAATGTAAATAGTAGAGTGACAAAAAATTTCACTCCCCCACAGTTTTCATGGAGGGGAAAATTAGCCACAGAGACCAAAACCGTATTTTGAACCAGGCTGTAAACTTGTTTATTTTTGCTGTAAAATTGGGCTTTTTAATATGGGGGTCAATGGGGATTGACTCACTTCTGCAGTCAGCCTCAAGTGGCCATTCGAGAAAATTCAGTTTTTGGCACTTCCATATTTGCTTCACTTTTCAAACTCGGAGATTGCTGCTTGGTTGCAACATGAGGATTCAAGAAAATCTGGTCAGGAGGCCATTTTGTTTCCATCACATTATGGGGCAACGTATCAAAGTGAATGTGTTTTTTTTTCCTGTTTTCTCTTTTTTCATGTCCAAACATTTTCTCCTTTTATGCCGGTCGAAACCATGGCTAGCTGGTCTGTTTTTTTCCTCAAAATTAATAGGTTTCCCTTCCGAGAAAAGAACAAAAAAATCCCATGATTTCCATCGTACACAATGGTTTTGTTTCCCGCTGTGGAAACAAAATGGCTCCTCCTCCTGACTTCTCACGACTCTCTCTACCCCGGGACTCCAGCTCAAAACAGGCCACAGCAACCGTCGTGTGCATGAGTTGAGAGATGGAGCATGTCCGCTCTTCCCTGACATGCGATTTGCCTTCCAAACCGGAGAGACGTGCAGGAAAAATACATAAAGGAGAGGCAGCTCAAAAGTGTTACAGAAAATATAAATAAATGCAGGAAACAGAATGCGTCTACTGGACCAGCGCCAATAGGAGAAAATGTATCACAAGATTTGATTGGAATCAAATTTGATTTCCCATCGATTTCAGGCTTTTGCCTCAGAGACTGAAGTTATTTTTACTTTTCCACGGTTCAACTTAACTATTGTCTCCACTGAGGCAGAACATGGAGGAGGTAAACAGGAGAGAGGCAAAGAAGAGTCGAGCAGCAGCCCTTTCCCAAGTGGCCTGCGTGAGGACAAAATGGCCGAGTAAAAACATGGCAGCACAAAAAAATTCATGAAATATTTTATGTCCGACAGTCTTCATGGTACCTCGTAAGAAAGCCTGGAACTTGGAACTTGGGCTTTCTTTTGGTGTATGATTATGAAAAAAAATTGCCAAATATTGATGAGAAATGGATGAAAACAAGCAAAAACTCATTTTCTTGATTGATATCCACCAGAAATATTGCACAAAAAGTCATCAGAACTGAACCAAATATCCTTTGAAGTGTGGGGAAGACAAAAAAGACAACATATTGTGCTTCAAGGAGCCAAACTATTCCTACTATAGGCGAACAGTTCCATATTTGGGCATCACTGGAAAGAACAGATTTTCAGCTTTCTTTTGATCAATAACACAAAGTTAATCTGATGCAATACAGAGGAAATACAATCCCAGAAAGTTTGATAACCTTTGTCACCAGTCATATCTGACCAGACCTCGGCAGTGCCATTGGGAAAGCTTCACGGCTCAGATCCTCTCTCTTCAGTTATGCCTCCTGATCTAAACGCTGGGCTCATACGATCGCGTACTGCAGACCGCCCTTCTTCAGTGGACATGTCAGATACAGGCAGTTACAAGAGTGGCAGACACGTGGCAGACAAGTACAAGCAGATTCCCAGGTCAGTCAACCATATACCCCACATTCTGTAAAAAGCACTTCAGCAAAAAATGAGCTCGTCCTCCCACGGACAACATATCCTAGGAAGACTTTTTATTCCAGTTAATGGATTAGCATCTCCTTCATGATAAAGACACAAGGAAGGAATTAAAGTTGTGAAAAATTCTTGATTTAAATGAATCCTCTGTATCAGGACCCAATCGGGCGTCTTGATATATGCCAGTAGGGCCCGCTGGATGAGGACAGAGGTCTATCAAGGCCAGTGCTTACACCAGGCCAGCGGTTGCTCTCACCTGAGTCACAGACTGAGACACCTGCGAGTCAGGTATGCAGGAGGGAGAGTCTGAATCCGCCCGTAATGCACAGAGAATATATCCTCCATTCCTCCACTATTGCCTGATCTACTGTCCAGAAAAAACGAGGAGATATTTAAAAAATATTTGGATGTACTCCAAGAGAGCCAATAACCCCCTCTTTTTGAGCCGCTCCCCGTTTGATTGGTTCACGAGGGTCAGGTGGTACGAGGCGTGCAATAGTGAAAGAGGCACCGCTCGAATGAAAGGTTAGCGCATGAGGAAATTACAACTATAATTCATCAGAATGATTAAATAATATCCCCCTCCACCGTCGTATTGTTATAATTCTCAGTTAATTAATGAGCACCACTTGTGAGCTCTGACAGGGTAATGTATGGCACTTCTCATGCAAATAAAGCCGATTTGAATTTGAGCGAAATGCGGGGGTGTGGGAGAGAAAGGGCGAGAGTGGGAGAGAAAGACAAATGGAGAGGTACAGAGGATGAGAATACCCACAAATGTAACCCCTAAATAATCAGAAAAGTGCAATAATGTTAATAATGATGATGATGATGATGATGATGATGATGATTATTATTATTATTACTGGCTTTACAACATGCATATACACCAGTTATAATACTAGTTATAACACATGTATAAGCTGTTCAGAAGTTTTGTTATTGTAAAATACAGTTTTCTGACTCTGTTGACCGTAGAGAATACCCACAAAGGGCTAACATTCCCTCTACTGTAACTGAAAAACAGCGGCCATCTCTCCGTGTGGCTTCGTGTGTTCGGTTAGCAGTGGCCTGGCAGCAATAACTGTGGAGAATGAGTGAATGTCAGGACCTGTAGTGGATCGATGAGGTCTTTACGCTTTAATTTGCCGCTCACCCAACAACCCGTATATTACCGCTCTGCCCTCATTAGCGCTGATGAATCTTCCTTAATATCCATCTCTGCGCTCCGGACACCTCTGCTGGCTTCGCTAAGCTTCCAGGTCCTAACCAATCAGGCTCCTGCAAGATTTCCCACGAAGCAGAGGTGCCGAGCGGCGTAATGGCGAGTGATTCGCGATCATAATTTAACCGGCCGCAGGTTCAATTCCCAGCCGCTTCCCTTCATATATTAATATGAAACACGGCGTGACTGATCGGTGGAAAGGGATTGGTGCGCTCAAAGAAAAGGCAGACAGCTGTTCATCTGTATGAAGCATTCCTTTCTCTGCTCAGACCACTCCCACAGAGACAGAAAATGAATGATTCCAAACTGATAGATGTAAAGGGAGTGCACAGGGGTGTATATTCAAATGAAACATTCCATTCTCTGCTCAATCCCCCCTGCACATAGCTTGAAAATGGAACATTCCTCTCCAAGAGTCAAGAGGGTCCGCTGATTCTTGGGCCTTGCAGTCAGAGACCGAGGTGCTGGACTAAGAGTTTGACGGTTTGGACCCCAGTGTAGCCCTATAAAATCAGATGTTGGGCCCCTGAGCAAGGTTCTTAACTCCAAATTGCTCCAAGGGGATTCAGCCCATAAATAGCCCACTATACTCTAAATTACTTAACCCAAAAAGCCAAAGCCAAAAAGAATTGACTGAGTAATTAAATATAAGCGATGTAATTTTTCGGTGCACATACTGTATGTGCACCCTTTCGAATAGGTCTCAAGCACACATCCACACCCACACTACAGAGAGCAGCAAAACAGCAGCACACGCTCACGTGGGAGGGGGCGACAGGCGGCCATTACGGAAATGAGGGGCGAGCGAACAACAGGGCTGAGGGAATTATTGGGGGACGCGCCAGATGGCAACAAAAATTCACTTGTTTGCTTCTTTCTTCCTTCTTAAGATTGTTCTCCACATCTCAACAGAGCCTGTCTCTCTTGGACTCTGCATCAGAACGAGGGGAGTTACCGGGTAATTAACACTGCAGTGGACAATTCTGTTTAATTATGATTTTGGTTGAAATAATTCATTTTCACCATTGCTTATCGGTAAAAATATTAAATTTAAGGGTTCTTAAGGGAGCACCCAACCTTTTATACTTTGTTTTGAAAAAAACTAGACCCAGTTAAATAACCAATCAGGGTCAGCTAAAACATAACTGGTCAATCATAGTGACTGTATACCAACACGGAACATCCAGGTTCCATGTGTCTTGTTTCGGCGATGCGCATGAAGAATTTATATCCAGAGCGACAGCACCTTGCGCTAAATTTGTAATACCTCCTTCACCTGCAGCAGCATAAAATAAAAAAAAGCCAAAAGAAGGAGACCTTGGAGAAGAGAGAGATCAAAAAAGGCCAAAATAAAAAGAAAGATCAGACAAGGATCAACATCGGAGAGGTATTTCCGCGGTGGACACAGCTGCGCGAGTGCGGCTAAGGGGCTGAAAAGCAATGCTGAGGTGTTCTTTTACTTGTTGACAGTCCAGTGCTCGCAGCAGCACTACAGCAAGTACTCTGTGTTATCATGATATTTAACCTCTTAAGCCCTGAGCCTCTGGCTCGAAAATGACATGCCCAAAATGAAATGACTATATCTCTGCAATGACTTGGTCGATTTGAATAATCTTGGTATCATAATAAAGGTAACACCTTGGGGATTTTTGTCATGGTATAAAAATCAGCGTATATGTCACTGAGTCAAAGTAAATGAAGATGGAACACAGCATAAATGAAAGATCTTTTTTTGCACCTAACAAAGTTTTACTTCTATCTCTTTAAATTATTCAGTTGCAGTCTGAAACCTCTAGAAATTACAGCACAGAATCTCACCATTATCTGTGCCAAAGTTTATTCTAATCAAATAAATCAGAGCAAAATTAGAAAGGTTTTATTTTGGGAATGTCTACGCGGCCTCTCAAAATTGACAGTGTGTGCAATTTCAGATTTCTCAGGAACCAAACAGTAAAACTCATTTAATTTCACTTATATGTCACTACAAGCATCTAATTCCATCTAATTACAATAATTTTATTTATTTATTTATTTTTTTAATGCCAGTTTTGTATGCATTTTCCCATTCAAAGAGAATAGATACAAAGGAAATGAAGTTTGACTCCACTGGAGCAGATTTATTTTCAATAAAACAAGCAAATAAACAATGAGGAAAAAAACTGGTATAAAGTAAAAACAACGAACACCCTAGCAATTATTTTTACATGAACTGTGACCCTGCTGCTCAAAAATAAAAATCTTACCACAGCCAAGATACGAACCATAGAGCTTCCACATTGAAGAGTAACACCTTAACAACTACTCTATCACATTAGACAGTCATTATTTCCACATTGTAAATTTTAACAGTGAGTCAGTGGAACACGTCATACACCCTGCTTGTATTTTTATAACGCTTGTTTTTTTTGTATACTTGTGCGTAACAGCATGGATTCTTTCAAAAGACTACTTTGAAAATGACTTTTTAAAATTTAGCAGATAATTATACTGAAAATACTACAAACAAACCACTTAGGTGTTTATATTGTTGCACAACATGTCAATGGCACACGGACTCTGAACTCAAAGTACTGGGAAAGCAAGGCTCCATCTCAGGCTAAGTTTGTGCGATTAAGGTGGTTTAGGGCTCGTTGGAAACATCAGAGCCCATAGAATCAAATGGCTGCCTGCAAAGTCTTACTGACATCATCACAAGCCGATCACAGAGAGGAAAATACATTGAGTGCAAGCGGATTGCTCGGGACCTGACATCCTTTGAAGCAGTGCCGTGGAAAAAAACACGTCTGGTGACTGGCAGATCTAGTTTTGATATCACATGGACACATTGAGCTTACAACAGCAAGCGCAGATTTACCCTAGAGCACATTTTTTTATTACAAAATATCAATGTAAAGTGTATACCTGCAGTTCTTTGAGTGTGGTGTCGATTTAAAATGACATGGCTTATATTGTTGGATTCTGCGCACTTTCCTCTTTCATTTGATGTATTGTTTGTATGCTTAGCACAAATTCAGTAGAAACGCTAGCGAATGAGCGCTGATATTATTTATCCTATGTTTTGCTATATGCTTATTTACTTGCTTGGTGCTTGAATTGTGTCCGGTTGAGGTAAAAATGTTCAACGTGATCTTTTGCCGAGTTTCTTCGCGTAAAATGGATAAGCCGCATGATGACGTTTCAATTAGGAAATATGCTGTATTTATTACGTGTAATGATTGCCCCCGGTACTGCGAGCGTTCAGGTTTAAGAGGTTAACCAAGCCAACAAAATTAGCAAAAATAAGCTAGGGAACATATTTTCCGAGACAGCATGCTTAATAAGCACTCACACTAATACCTGAGAATTAATAGTTAATAGCTAGTTATCTCACTTTGCTCACTATTGTTAAGTCCCTGTAACTGTAATCACAAATTAAATTTCGAGCCACTCATTTGACATCCTTGCAGTCATTCAACGAATCGGTCCATCCAAGTAAGTCTGCTATTCAACATTAAATGTAGCAGTAGGGAAGGCAATGCCATCGTGTCCAACCGGTTACAAGCTAGCCTTTGAATTGCTGATCTGAATCCGACATAACAAACGGGGTACAAAAGAAAATAGTTGGCCAGTTAGAATGGTCGAAGACCTTAACCTTCTGCACTAAGCCCAGCAAAATGCGCGTGCATGCTTGGAGCATCATTTGGTAGGAGGGGCTTAGCGGAGCGATATGGAGCAGCGGAGAGAGAGGAGGAAGGTTTTGCATTGGAGCGTTCATGTGGACTGATGCAGCCTTAATACCGTTAGCTTCAGTTGCTAGCTTCACTTCGGCTAGAAATGGCTGTACTAACTATCACAAAGGGGAGGTCCATTAGCGATTGAGGCAGAACTGCCACTCCAGGATAGCAAAGGAGATAGAAATACAAGCTGTTCTCAAAATAATTTTTTTCACCTTCAAAGAAAGGTGAAATCCCATTTTAAGCACATAGCTTTTCAAGTTCAACGGTTTAATCTCAAAGCGCATTTTACAATTACAAGAACAAGACCCCTGTGTCCTCACATGTTTTTGGTCCCCACCAAATATGATTGAAGAATATGAAAGATGAAATATTTCTGGCAAGAGAGTGAGCAAGTTAGAGTGAGCCTTAATGCGTAATAAAAGATGTGAAGGTGCGATAATGTGATTTTTTTGCCCTCAGGCAGCGCAAATCGCTGGCGGTCTGTGCAGAATGTCTGCTTATGAGAACGTGACAGCGAGCAGGCGTTCACTTTCACTGCTGGATTGGGTGGTTGTGCTGTAGAACTCTGAAGCAGTTCCACCTGTAATCACTGATAATTACATCAGTGTTTGAATGCTCAGGTACAGTCATTACTCTTCCCATAAAAATGTGACCTCATAACATGAATGGTTACAAACAAGTCTCGTTACTCGAACCATATCTTCAATCAATGATTTCTCGGAAAAAAAAATGATCCTTGAGTATGCAGTACATGATATATACGGATACATTATGCATTATACTTCTTCAAGGTGCCTTCAAAAGAAAAAATGACAGTCAAGAAACCGAACGAGAGGGAAGGTCAAAATAGCTTTTTTTGTAAAGAGGACAGGTTGTGGAGGAGACAATGAGACAACATATTCGAAAGGCTATATCCTCCAAAAACACCCCCCTCCCCAGATTCTGTCTTATCTTCATGATTCAGTTTCCACAGAATCAGCTATTAACGGTAATTAAGTGATTCATCAACTCATTTTCAATTACCGGCCCGTCAGGCAGCCGCTGATTCCAATCAACAGGACAGATTGAGTGACCGCAGGGTACCGACGGCCGTCGCCGCGCACTCAGGAGTCACCCTGGTCATCCAACAACCTGCCCGCAATGCACTGTGGCGCACCATTATAAGCCGACAACCTTCCCAACATGCACTGGGTTTTACATCTGCCTTCCACCTGAATACAATGCACTTGGAACAACCCTGGTCTTCCAAAAACCTACCCACAATGCACGGCGGCGCACCATTATAACCCTACAACCTTCCCAAAATTGACATCTGCCTTCCACCTGACTACAATGCACTGGGGGTAACTCTGGTCTTCCAAAAACCTGCCCACAATGCACTGGTGCCCCCTCGATTGACGTTCTGGCACCTCCAGATTTGGTTTGCTCCAAACCTTCCTGAGGACTCAACGGGTTTCCCTGTTTCATTAAAGGTTAACTGAAATAGAACAATGGTCACAATCACCAGCTCCATATGCATTCTCAAAGAAGCAGAGGACGCAGACCACAGGTATATTTGCAAATCAGGTCACTGAAATTTGGACTGATGCATCTCACAATGGTGCCAACACAGGAATCTAGTACAGCAATTCAATAGTACAGGGCAGTAGCACAGGAATTCATTGATACAGAAATCTAACACAGGAATTCACCAATAGAGGAATCTAGCACAGGAACTCACCAATTCAGAAATCTACTATAAGAATTCACCAGTACAGTAGTCCAGTCCAGCATTTCACCAATACAGAAATCTGGCATACAAATTCCCCAAAACAGAAATTAGTACAGGGATTCACCAATACAGGAATGTACTACAGAGATTCACCAATGCAGAGGTCTAGCACAGAAATTCAATTAAGTAGGAATCTAGTACAGGAATTCACCAATACAGGTATCTAGTAAAGGGATTCACCAATACAGAAATCTAGCACAGGAATTTGATAATGCAGGAATCTAGTAAAGGAATTCTCCGATACAGAAATCAAGCACAGGCATTCACCAACGCAGGAATCTAGAGCAGGAATTCAGTAATGCAGAAATCTAGTACAGGAATTTGATAATGCAGAAATCTAGTACAAGAATTAACCAGAACTGGAGTCTGGCACAGGGATTCACCAATACAGGAATCTAGTACAGGAATTCAATAATGCAAGAATCTAGTATAGGAATTCCCCAATATTGGACTCTAGCACAGGAATTCACCAATACAGGAAACTAGTATAGAAATTCAAAAATACAGAAATCTAGTACAGGAATATTCAATACAGGAATCCATAAATACGGGAATCTAGTACAGAAATTCAATACAGGCATCTAGTATTGAGCAACAGATCTTCAGCAGGATGCACTCAAATTCATGTTCCTCCAAAGAAACTTTTAAAAATGAAGTGCTGCGATAGGAGATCAGGAAATCGCATTAAAGCAGGTAGGGGTTTTTCGTGAGCCAGCAGGGGGCAGACTTCCCTTTGAGCCAAACAAAAACCCAGAGTGTCAGTGCAGTATGCAGTACACCGAACTGCATCCCTGAGGATCAGGTGTTAAATTATATCCTGTAATGTGGTCCTTCTATAAAGAGCAGGAATTATTAACCTCGGTGTCCTAGTCAAGCACTACCATGATTGACTCTCTACATCAGTCCATCAAACGGCCGCTCAGGGCCCCGCACTTTTTACCCGGTCGCATTGCCATGATCATCACTAGGAAAAGTGAAATGAGCTTTTCTTCTCTAACCTGAGTGGTCAGGAGGGGTCAGAGGGCAGTATCGCCGGGGGCAGATGCACTCAGCGTCTCTAACCGTCGCCGTCTGCTGCTCAGGAGGGTGAGCTAGCTGACGCTCACTAACGGTGATCGTCAGGCGCTGAGCGGGAGATCCGTGAGAGGAGGATAATGAGAGCTGTTCTCCCTGAAGTGCACACACTTCATTAGAGAGAGAAACTCTCCCTGCCCTCCGCCGAGCCGCTTAAACACAACGCCGTCAGGAGGGGTTCACACCGCCCACCCCTCGCGCTGAGACACACAGGAAGACAAACTAGAGGAGTAGAGACCGGTGATGTCACCTTACGATGATGTCACCTATGAGGCAAACACTTTGATGAGGTCCACCAATCACAGAGCTATTTCTCAACTACAAATAGAACACCAATGACAGTACAGAACCAAGACAGTGGTGATGTTATTTTATACACAAAAGAGCAGAAGGGAGATCCATTATTGAAAGTTCATTAGCAACAGTGGTCGTGATTGTAGAATCTTTTCTTGGTCATACTTTCACAGCATCTGAATCCATCCGATGGGGATTATTTGCATTGTATCAGAACTGATTTAGATTAAAAAAAATAGTCATAGTAATTTTTTTCTGCACAGAATATGGCCCTTAGTTTAAAAGTAAATGGCATCCCCAGAAAGTCAGACGATCCTCTGACTTGCTGGAGTGCGGTCATCATCCTGACGAGCGCGGCCACTGATCTGCCACCTGAATTTCCTCGCTCTGCACAGGAGAGCTGCGCTCGAATAAAAGCGACAGAAATTAACACCAGAGCTACAGGCAGTTTGACAGGCCTGACACGGGGAATGAGTTCCTGCAGGAGAGAGCCGCAACAACATCCCATAATTGCACTCGAGCTCTCCTGTAAAAAGTACATTTTAAATTTCAATCATCCTTTTATTCATTTATTTATTGCGAGCAGAAAACTCATTTAGCAGAAATATAGGCCTTTTTTCTGAGGGGGAGAGAAAGGAAGTGATGGTTGGATGAAAACTCGATGAAGAATGAGAGGCAGGAGGTGGCTAACGCACAGTATAGTGCATTTAATCTATCCCAGAATGCACTGCTGCCACTTCATCACACACAAGAACAGAGTTTTACTCTCTTTTTGAGAACATCAATCTTCTCAGAGTATTATTTGGTATCCTCCACCTAAACTGCATACACCGCCAGTCTCCTTTCGTCATGGTAAAAGGGCCGAATCAGGCCCTATATAAATATCAGCCAGAACCACCGCTGCCCTTTCCCACATTAATGCAACAGATATCTGTTCTTCCTCATGCCTTAAATAATTTACCAACATTTCAGATACGCAAAGTTAGCACCAATTAGCAATGAATTCCATGCCAAGAAAATGAGGAAGGGTTTCGAGAAATGCCCTAATTTGTTATTCCAGCTGCGCCTTGGAAATCTTTTGAACAATTTTTTTGGCCATTTTTTCCCTATTTTTTTATGGATGGTGATGCCAGAGTCAGCGGTGCGAAGTCCTGCAGTCAGAAGGTACAACTCCTGATACATGTTACCGCTGCACATCTGCAGGGCTCCACACTAACTCCTTTTACAAGGAGCACTGCAACCCCTTACTGAACATTTTAGGAGCGCAAGAAGAAAATTTAGGGGCACACTTTAAAACTACCTGCAGTAGTCACAATTTCGCCAAATTTAACTGCATTACTTACAAATGATTTGGTAACAAATGTGGCCCGACAAGTGTCGATGACTTGACCCCCGCAGTTGACTAATCACAGCTAATCCCTCACTCCTGGACCCTCGCCCTCTCACACACATTGGCCTAGGGGGACGATTAGCTTTTTCATTGCTTCCGCTGTAGCACAATGACACGTGATAGTAACAGCCCTCGGATGGGTGCAAACAAAACTGCAAAGTATAATGGCCGGTAGAGTACGGAGGCCAAGCGCAACGACCAGAAAGAGAGAGAGTATCTCGGACACAGTACACACACAGAGAATAATACAGACCAAACAAAAGTACTCGCGCTTCCAAAGGACGTATAATAGTCCGAACCACGGAAGCAAAGAGAGATAGAAAAAGGGAGAAGAAACTCCAACAATCAGAAGATAGAAAGTCATACGAAACCTGACTACAGATATCTTCGACTATAGTGCAAAGCTAAACACAGACACTCTAGCGAAGGGGGCGTGCCGGACTTCCTGCTTATATAGAGTCCGGGAAGGCGCCGCCCCAGCTCAATCAGCCAGCTGGGTGAAGAATGCGATAGCCAAGGAATTCGATATCGTCCCGGGACGAAAGCCGCAAGAAAAGTCCAAAGAACATGCGCACCTCACAAACCATGACACAAAGGGGCGCCCATTAGCTAGTGCTGGTGAGATGTAGCTTCAGGAAGCACTGAAGCTTTCCAGAAGTGTTGAGGTGTAGTTCATTTCAAATGCACTCAAGACACCCCTCCTGGTCAATAAAAAAACTGTGATATTGAATGATTCTTAATAGGAAATGATAGCCAAGCTTAAGCCGACAGCGTGAAAGGGGCAGAATCAATAAATGCAAAATAAAATAAAGCATTTTGACAACATGTCATGTCATAGCAAAACTGAAGGATATATATATATATATATATACAGTGCCTGACAAAAGTCTTGTCGCATAAGGACATAGTAACTAAAAATAGCATATAACTTTATTTCTAACCAATCAATTGTTACAATAAATGGTCCATTTTAATGTCAAGGGCTTTCACATTAATAATTTGGTGCAAAATGAAACCGTCAAAAAGTGTTCTGATGTTCACAGCTTGGCTAAGCCCATAACATTTGTTTTTGCTGGGACAAAAGTCTTGTCGTCTCTTCAGATGATGCAACAAATCGCAGATTAGAGTTTAACCTATGACAAATACTGTAATTAACACATTCCCAGATGTGTATAGAAATAACCCCAGCACACCAGACTTTCATATGAGGTGCGACTAGACCTCTGACAACATACCAAAGATTCAACCACAGACCAAAGTGCTGATCATCAAGAGCCTGAAGACTGAGTCTGCTGCTGAGGTGGCAGACATCTTTAATGTATCCAAATGTCAAGTGGAGGGGATGAGAAAAAGATTTGAAGAAACTGGTGATGTTCATGGCGTTTAGGTCAGACAGACCCCAGTATGACAACTGTTTGAAAGGACCGTTCGTTGCTTCAACTGAACAAGGCTAGCCCTTCTTCAACTACAGCGAAGCTACATGAGGAAATGTCACCAAAAATCCCGGTATCTACAAGAAGAGTTTGTCAAATTCTCTCTCAAAGTGGTTTTCATAGCCAAATTAGTACACAGAAGTCTGCATTAAACAGAAAACAAAAAACCTGCATTGCATTTGCCAAGGCCCACAGCTCGCAGAAAGGATTGATACTGGAAAAGTGGCTGAAAGTTTATTTTTCTGGTGAATCATCCATTGAACTGCATGCCAGTCGCCGTTACAAGACCTGTTGGAACCCTCATGGACCCAAGATTCTCCCAGAAAACAATCATGTTTGGTGGAGGAAAAATCATGGTTTGTTGTTACATCCAGTATGGGGGTGTGAGAAAGATCTGCAGAGTGGATGGCAACATCAACAGCCTGAAATATCAAGAAGTTCTTGCTGCCCTACTTATACTGCCGCTCCTTCTCATACTTCTGCCTCCATGTCACAGTTCCTGAAAGCGAAGAAGGTGAAGGTACTCCAGGATTGGCCAACCCAGTCACCTGACATGAACATTATTGAGCATTTCAGGGGTAAGATGAAGGAGGAGGCTTGGAAGATGAAACCATAGAATCTTGATGAACTCTGGGAGTCCTGCAAGACTGCTTTCTATGCCATTCCAGATGATTTCATCATCAAGTTATCTCAGTCATTGCCAAGACGTATGGATGCAGTCCTCCAAGCTCATGGGGAGTCATTTGCAATATTAATTTTTTTTCCAAGACACCATGGCTTTTTATGTTCTGATATTATAGTGGCATATTTGTGTATTCAAAATAAAGTGTATGTATAATTTCCACATTTTTTTTTTCAATGCGGCAAGACTTTTGTCCAAGCAAAATCTGACCTTTCTGTACAAATTAAATTATAAAACTCAATCAATGACACAAAACTCTATTTTGGTATATTTCGCATAATCTAGAGGGCTTTGCCTTTCATATAAGCCATTTTTGATTCCAACTGATCAACTACAAGTCAGGTTATTATTTGTTGTCCCTACAACTTGGATAAGTGACAAGACTTTTGTCAGGCACTGTGTATATATATATATATATATATATATATATAGAGAGAGAGAGAGAGAGAGAGAGAGAAGAGACATATGAACTGAAAGTGCTTTTGTATAATTGGAAGGGAAGCGAAAGTGAGTCTGTTGGGGACTGGACACGGGGCAGTAAATGCGCTTGTGGAACAAAGACTTTTGTATTTTTATTCAGAAATGATGATCATTTCCCCTAATAATAAAAACTATCAAATCAAGGAAATTCATTATGTATTGGTAATTATTTGAAAAGGTTTGCAACTTTCTCTTTTTGCTGGCTCGCACACCGCACAAAATCGCAAACCGCCCTGACAAACTCCAACTACTGTCAACAACCCACAAGTTGCAGAAGAGAATTGGGACATTTTATAGTCGAAATACCCGCCAAAAGTGAACCTCCTTCTCGAAGCACCATCCAAAATAAGGCTTCGAACACAATGAGTGATGTCATTTCGCCGAGACAATACAAGCCCCGACACGGAGCTCTGTGGGGAAGTGCTTCACATTTTTGGTACAAGCTCCGAAGCCTTGGTATCGAGGGTAACAGCGCTACCGTTAGTTTATTTGGCACTGTTATTCTTTTCAGAGGACCCGCAGAGAAAACGCAGTCAGTACTGGACATACTCTTCAGATTATATTGCCATCTTGCTAGCTAGCTAACGTTAGTTAAGGAAAATCTTTGGAAATAATCATCACATTTAAGCGATGTCACTTGGTTTATATCCTAACCTCATTAGCCAGCCATTGCATTTCAGCTAGCTAGCTAACGTCCCAAAAATCTGAGAGTACAGTTGGGATGCGCGAAATGATGAAGTTACAACAGCACTGGGAACTCTCAACATTGAGAGCACAAGAGCAAGCAGGTATATAGCCCTATTCAGACAGAGCGAATACGCCGGCTCTGAAATGTCTCTGCAGCCCCTCCACTTTCTGTCTGAATGGTGCGAGGCGCCGAAAATGGATACTAAAGTGAGCCGGCCCTAAAACACCTCCTGATGTGTTTCAGCACCGGCGAAAAAGAGTAGCTGATACGCGTCACCTTCTGTCTGAACGGGTTAAGCCGCCGCAACTACTCGTAGCGCAGTGATTCATACACAATAGGTCAGAGTTCCCTGACTTCGCGCCGAAAATGTAGTTCATGCTAATTGTGGCTTCTTGGTATGTAAAATTTAATTAATTTTGCAACTTTTTTATGGTTAACTGTTCAGTTTTTGTGTAAACACAGATTTCGTGCTGATGTAAATAATGCTTTATTCTCGCCGATTGTGGCATTTGTTTTGGAGCAACAGTGTTGGAAATAGTACCATATTTGGCCTCCATCAATATTGAATAAAATCAGAACGTTTTCGGCTTACCGTAACGTTTGGGACTGAACCATTCAGGTGTGAAAAAACGTCAAATGTACATCCTGTCAAGAAATTTTAGAGTTTAATTTGTAGTGCTGTTGTACGTAGTAATAGCGTATAATGGCGGCAGCTGTGATACTGATGACACTCCTACGAAATTTTTTCATAACCAAGCTAAAAAAATAAACCAGTTGAAAACCAATTGGAACATTTAAGGGTCAGGGTTAAGGTTACGGGTTAGTGTTCTTGCTTGGTTATGAAAAAAGACGTCCCGCCGTCATTGCCATTTAGGGCATGCACAGCATGCAGTCACTTTATTGAGTATATAAATGGGTCGTTTCGTATCGCACTCATAACAGCACGACAAGTCCATATCAGCGCGACTCTGTCATAATTGCGACAAAGAGAAGTGCCGATGTGAACTGCAGTCGTGCTGTTATGAGTGCGATTGGAAACGACCCATTAATCTATTTATCATATACTTGTGTCATTTTTCATTTGGATGTCCGTTTGTGTGCGTGCTTGTGTTATTATTTGACGTTATTGCTAATGCTGAATAAAGAATGCTGGTCACCATCGCCAGCATTAGTTTATAGTTTGCAGTTTATACTTGTTAGTGGGATGAATAATTTGCTAGCTAACATGCTAGCAGTTTTACTTAACATGAATTTATTCATTTAATGGCAAAGCACCTGAGCATACTAGCTAGCGAATGGAATGAATTCGAGGCTTTCAGTTATCGCGTGATTATTTGTGAGAACCATGCATTACGGCTTGTGGTCGCTGTGTGAATGGTTTAAGACGGCGAAAAGGCGCAGCTGCTACGCCTATTTTTCGCTGTCTGAAAGGCGTTTCCTGAGCGATTCAAGACTGCTCTGAACCGCGTCAGATACACTTTTTTCTCTCTGAATACGGCTTATGAGGGATAGAAGTTGCGATGTTATGGAGAGTTTCTCCTCGCATGGGGTATTCAACATTGCTAGCGGTTTTGTTTATAGCCAACATGGCGCATCTCCATGGTGATCATCAGACCAGGACATCACACTAACCTTCCCTACACTGGAGGACTCGCTTTTTCTGTTTTTTTTTTCTCCCCATGTTGAAAAACGAAAGTATAAAATTTGCAGGTCGCACACATGCGAGTAGTTATAAAAAAATACCTGCACTGTCTCAAAAAATGGTTGCAAAAGACAAGCAGAGAGAGACTGAGGTAGAAAGAAAGAAAGACAGAGACAGTAAGCGTGAGAAAGAGTGAAGGAGAGAGAGAGAGGGTAAGAGGTATTGGTAGAACTGCTTTCATTATTAAGGACCAAAGCAATAGTGGTAGGTACACAGAAGTGCAACACGTAAACAGCACAATGACAGACGCAGTGCCTTGCTGTGTTTTATAATAAGATTGGCCTTTAATAAAGCAGCACAATGGCCGCTGTACAGCACCCTGCCGAAGCGCAGCGGTGTTCACTGTAACTGCTGATGAAGCTGGCCCACCAAACACTCCCTCCCCCACCTCCATAAAGCATTCCCACAATGCATTCTCACAAAGCTCTTCTTCATGAAAAATTGTAGTTCCGCGGCCTTAAGAAACATTCAGCTGTGCAGGTGAATGCAGGGTACACACATTTACCCCCAGAAAAAGCAGCCACATGTAACCCTCCAAGAAAATCTTTGGAGAGAGAGCTGCTCCAACACTCCAAAAGCCCAACGCTTTCTTGGAGGGGCTCTATTTTATAGCTTTGGTCCCATCAGAGATGTTTCTCCATGATACATCAGCAGCTGTGGTCCAAACGTGAAGCAATAACTGCTGCACTTCGTGCTTCCTGCTTCCTGAAAACCAGGTGGACAGAATCACCCGTGTGCTTCCAGTGGCGTGAAAGACAGAATAAAGGATGCCGGGACTAGAATGACAGACTTACATCCACAGAATTCCACCTGCAGGAAGTACCGTTTCAGTATCAGGGCCCCAGCTCCAGACCTGCCCAGATCAGTACACAATGAAAACATTATCCTTCTGTTGCATTCAGGTCGATTTCAGAGAGTATTCTTGAGAAAAGCCGTTTCAGGTGTTTAATCTGTTGTTTCTGAAATACCCCGGGAGAGCGCTTAAAGGTTATTAACAGATTTTTGGCAGAACTCTGTGATTCTAAGCCCCCCCCAGGACAGGCTGAGAGCACTGAAGACAAACCTATAAAGATGAACATGATGTGCAAATACGTGGAACAGGGCCAGAACTCATCGCAAGGGAGAACACGCCATAAAAAAGGACTGGATTTCCAAGGTAAATGTGAATAAATCAGAGTTGAGGGCAAATTTATTGCTCAAAAAAATGAGAACACCGCCAGCTTTTGTTTCAGTAAATTTGGCAATGAGAATCCCCTGCCAAAGCCAGCGATTTAATTTTATCTGCGGGAAAGTTTGTGTGGTTATTGAAGCAGTAATGTGTAAGTGGTGGTAAACAAAGACCTCTTCTCTCCCGGGAGAGAGAGAGAGAGGCTGGAAAGAGTGAGAGAAAGAATGGTTGGAGAAAGAGAAAGAGGATGACATAGAGATAGAAAATCAGTGGATAGAAGAGACAGAGCAGAAGGCAGCACTTCCTCCTCCATAACACATCGGTCAGCCCATCCTTTATCATTTTAAACACTGACTCCCCAGTTAGAAACATACTGGCATATCAGAAGCACCTCTGAAATCATTGATTTTTGTTTCATGAGTGGGTCATTTTGACCTGAACATCACAAGATGGTTTAAAATTAGGAACAATGCATTAAAGTGCTCCTCCGCCCTCACCAAGGCTCTTACCCAAATTCAAGGGTCCCCCACTCTTCCCCTGCCAGCGTCTTTCAGTGACATTACATCATCCTGAGTGATACGCATACTGTACTAAGTCACATTGCGCAACAAAATATGACTGTGCCCATGGCATGTGCGCAACATGACAACAGTGTTTTGCTGAATTCTTCTATTGAGCAGCGATATTCGGCCAAATACTTCTATTGAGTGACACTCAAGTGTTGAACGGCTTACCATGAATCTGGCTTAAAGGGACACTTTGTCAATTTTCAACCTTATTTCCATTTATCCAAGTTAGGGATGTAGTGTGAAAATGCATGCAGGTTTTGCCAATTTTTTGTATATCTCAAGAAATCAGCCAAAAAATCTGTCCACTTCCCCCTCCAGTATTATCATATGGTGCGTACAGTGACATAGTTGGAGGTAAGGAAGAACTACAAGCAATTTCAGCTTGGATATCTGGTCTCTGCCCTTAGGTGGCTGTGCGTGGCGTCCCCTTTGGAATCTTCACTGTTGTCTTTGCTTGCAAATTAGCAACGACAGAAAAGTCATCCCAAAATATGAGAGCACAGGATGTTACGAGCAAAGATACATTTTACAAAAAGCTATCTGTCGTGGTTTGGTCCCGCCGGATGCAACCTGCAATCCGGCGGGCACTGGGACCATGTACCCAAAAGCAGAGAAAAGGGACCCACTCGCACAGGCTGATAACAAAATAGAAATTATTTAATTAATAACAATAATCACAACAACAGGGGAGCAGCAGCACCACATCACAGGGCTAAAACCCAGAATGCAGCTGCACTGCCAATTGGCAATGCAGATTCTTAAATACTTTAACTTCACCTCCACTTCAAGGAGCAACAGGCGTGGCTCGTTGAAGTGGAGGCGAAGACAGCCAAAGGGGGAGGGACTGCAATGAAACCATTACACTAGCTAGATAATGTGTCTTCTATAATGTTACCTTCTGATCAGCTGGCAAAGGTTTCATCAGCTTTTGGTAGTAATGCACTGGAGCAAGCTAGTGAGCAGAAAATTTTGCCAGCCATTTCTTAAACATAACTGTTTTAGCATCATTTCTCTCAAGTAACATTAATGTTAGCTGAAGCCACCTAACAAGTGGGTATTTTCTCCAGTCATTACATTTTTGCCAGATCATTGCATTGTCATCAGAAAACAGCTATCTGGCATCGGTCGTCTTCTCTTCTCCAGTGGGAGTTTCCAGGATAAAAGAGAGCTTTGATTGACGTTAATTGCTTGGGTCAGAAAATGGACCGAATGGCCTCATTGTTCAGAAATCGCTTAGAAGAACAACCCAGTGATTCCGATTGGAGATCACTTTTGTAGTCCTCAAGAAGAAAATGCTTGCTGCAAGCTCTTACTTTTGTTCTCTCATTTGTCCACTTTATATCTTGTGTTATCACAGGCCCATTACTATTGTTTCGCCTGTACTGTATTTGTAGGTAAATAGTGAAAAATTACTCTTCTAGCTTTGGCCTTTTTGTAACCCGTTCACCTGTGCACAGAACAAACTGTCGGCATCACTATGATGACTGTTCCTCTCTGCAGTAAAGTGGTGCTCCAATGCAATGCTGTAGATTAGCTGTCGATCACAGATCCGCACAGCATTGAGCATGCGTGGAGTGGTGAATGAGCACAATACATTGTGGTAGTTGTTGTTTTTACAGCAAATGCATCGGGAAGCCATGAAAGTGATAAATATCGCCTGCTGCTATGGGATATTGTGCATGGTTTGTGCACAACTTATTTATGCAAATCCTACACTTTGAAACTAAAAATGGTTTCATGATCAGCAAATTTCCCCTTTAACTCTTACCTAAAGCCCCCTGGATTTTACCTAAATTAGACGAGACTCTGACCTGGATCTTACTTAAATAAGACAGGGCTCTGCCCCGGATCTTATCTAAATTAGACAAGACCCTGCCCTGGATCTTACCTAAATTAGATGAGTCCTCGCCCTGGATCTTTCCTAAATTAGACAAGACCCTGCTCCATATCTTGACTAAAACAGATGAGGCCCAGCCTTGTATCTTATCTAAATTAGATGAGGCCTCGCCCCGGATCTTACCTAAATTAGACGAGGTTCAACCCCGGATCTTGCCTAAATTAGACAAGGCCCCGCCCGGAATATCTTACCTAAATTTGATGAGACCCTGCCCTGAATCAGACAAGGTCCCGCCCCGTACCGTACCTAAATTAGACGAGACCCCGCCCTGGATCTTACCTCAATTAGACAAGGCACAGCCCCATATCGTACCTAAATTATACAAGGCCCCGCCCCGTGTCATAACTAAATTTGACAAGGCTCCACCCTGTATCTTACCTAAATTAGAGGAGGCCCTGCCCTGGGCGGTCCGGTCGCCGAGCCCCTCTGCAATGACGAGTTGTTGTTGATGGTACTGTTTGGCCCTCTCCAGGTCCTGCATGCACCGGGCCGCGTGTCCGAGCCCAGCGTACGCCCTCATCTCGATGGACCGCTCCGCTAGCTCCTGCGCTAGCTCCAGCACGTGCGTGTGGTACGACATTGCCTTGTCGAAGTCCCGTCGGTAATGGTACGCGCTGCCCAGGTTGCTGTACGCCCTCGCCTCCTCTCGCTTGTTGCCCAGCGACTTCGCGATGCCCAGGTGCTCGTTGTGGCACTGCACAGCATTGGCAAAGTCGCCCATGGCGATGTAGACGGCACCCATGTTGCCCAGCTCGCGGGCCTCGGACACCTGGTCCTTGGACTGCTTGGCCAGGATGACGCACTGTTTGTGGCTGGCCAGCGCATTGGGGAAGTCCCCGATCGCCGTGTACACGTGACCTAGGCTACTGAGGGCAGAGGAGGCCGCCTGGAGAGGAAAGAGAGAGAACGAGTGCATGAGAGAGTGTGAGAGAAAGAGAGAGATCCCAAGTACAAGATGGGGAAGTATGGGGTATATACCTGCACCCTACTGAAAAAGGGGGAATATATACCTGCACCCTACTGAAAAAGGGGGATATATACCTGCACCCTACTGAAAAAGGGGAATATATACCTGCACCCTACTGAAAAAGGGGGATATATACCTGCACCCTACTGAAAAAGGGGGATATATACCTGCACCCTACTGAAAAAGGGGATATATACCTGCACCCTACTGAAAAAGGGGGATATATACCTGCACCCTACTGAAAAAGGGGAATATATACCTGCACCCTACTGAAAAAGGGGGATATTTACCTGCACCCTACTGAAAAAGGGGAATATATACCTGCACCCTACTGAAAAAGGAGGATATATACCTGCACCCTACTGACAAAGGGGAATATATACCTGCACCCTACTGAAAAAGGGGGATATATACCTGCATCCTACTGAAAAAGGGGAATATATACCTGCACCCTACTGAAAAAGGGGGATATGTACCTGCACACTACTGAAAAAGGGGGATATATACCTGCACCCTACTGAAAAAGGGGGATATATATACCTGCACCCTACTGAAAAAGGTGGATATATATCTGCACACTACTGAAAAAGGGGGATATATACCTGCACCCTACTGAAAAAGGGGGATATATACCTGCACCCTACTGAAAAAGGGGGATATATACCTGCGCCTTATTAAAAAAGGGGGATATAGACCAGCACCCTACTGAAAAAGAGGGATATATACCTGCACCCTGCTGAAAAAGAAGGATATATACCTGCACCCTACTGAAAAAGAGATATATACCTGCACCCTACTGAAAAAGAGGGATATATACCTGCACCCTACTGAAAAAGGGGGATATATACCTGCACCCTGCTGAAAAAGAAGGATATATACCTGCACCCTACTGAAAAAGAGATATATACCTGCACCCTACTGAAAAAGAGGGATATATACCTGCACCCTACTGAAAAAGAGGGATATATACCTGCACCCTACTGAAAAAGAGGGATATATACCTGCACCCTACTGAAAAAGTGGGATATATACCTGCACCCTACTGAAAAAGGGGGATATATACCTGCACCCTTCTGAAAAAGGGGATATATACCTGCACCCTACTGAAAAAGGGGATATATACCTGCACCCTACTGAAAAAGGGGCTTGATTAGAACAAAGAAGGCAGGTGATTCGAGGCCGACTGCAGCCAAAATATCATCAGTGCAGCTGTTGGAGCCTGTACTACCTGGATACCCATAATGCACCTGGGTACATTGGCCTCTGCCCAGTCGCAACATGATTCAGGGTCTTGAGTCAAATCTCAAAATAAACAACAATAATGTAAAAAATAATAATAAAAACTAAAGAACGTATATGAGTGCACACACACATGTGTGCACAAACACACACAGCTACCTTTTGTGTAAGAGAGAAATATGTGAGCAAAAGTGCATAACGGTGATGGTAAAACCACCATATCTTCTGACTCACATGGTGACACAAGATCTGAGGAGGACTGTTCCTGTGTAGCTCGTTCAAACCAACTGCAGGCACACAGTTCACCAGAGGGGGCGCTAGTATGGACACCCCCCCAGCTCCCTGCCCCTCTTTAATTACCCTGAGACCCCCACACGCACTCAGGACATGTCTGTCCATGTACCCCTCTCGA
The DNA here is from genome assembly GCA_029692085.1 of Gymnothorax javanicus. Classification (NCBI taxonomy): domain Eukaryota; kingdom Metazoa; phylum Chordata; class Actinopteri; order Anguilliformes; family Muraenidae; genus Gymnothorax; species Gymnothorax javanicus. The sequence goes on along the minus strand of CM056194.1, from coordinate 96,047,035 downwards.
CACCTCATCCAGAGTTACCACAGCTGCAGATTCTCAGCACCTCCAATCTCCATGAGCCCAAAACAGCCGGAGCATGAAATCCGTTATCTCTCCACCGTGAGCTGATAATTAAGCATGGAACTTAGAACAAACTCCTCTTCTTCTACTGTTTTAACTCTTGGTCTGATTGCTTTTTATTAAGCTTACATCTGTCAAAGGGGGAAGCTTGTGCACCTCAGTGAAAATGTTTGCAGTTACATGTTTCTTTTCACAGAAAATGATCCAAGGACATTGTTAGCTATAAAAAAAAGACATTTGAATTTTTCTTCTCGAAAAAAAAAACTTCTACACCACTCAAGGAGTAATAGCAGATGCAGAGTAGCTTCTGGAGCGCTAACGCTTGTGCTGAGGCGTGATCCCCTCGCCCCATGAGTACACAAGATCATCACCGAGAGGCGCAGTGGAGCATCTGTGGGTACCAGGCTGTCTCTGAGTCTCATTAACATGGGGACTGAACTCAAACAAGAATGTGCAATCAGCAAACTACGAACAAGCGTACTCAAATGCGATGCATGCTGCCATTTGAAGACAGAGCAAACAGCCATACCAGCAGCCATACCACTATTCAATCTGCTCCAGCTGCGTGGCTGAAGCTAAGCAGGTGTGGGCTTGGTCAGTACTTGGATGGGAGACCACCTGGGAAAACCATGTTGCTGCTGGAAGAGGTGTTGGTGGGCCAGTAGGTTGCGATCTTCCCTCTGGTGGAATAATCCCCAATGCCCCAGTGCAGTGACGGGGACACTGTACTGAAGGAGACGCTGTCTTTCGGATGAGACGTTAAACCGAGGTCCTGACTCACTGTGGTCATTAGAGATCCTATGAAACTCTTCGATAAGAGTAGGGGGTTCCCCGGTGTCATGGCTAAAGTCCCACCCTGGCTCTTCCAGCCTGCCACCTAATCATCTCCTGATCTAATTGGCTGTGCAACTTGTCCTCTCCCTCCCCACCTCAACCCCCAGGGCTCCCTTGAAAAAGAGATTTCAATCTCAACGGGACTTCCCTGGTTAAATAAGGGTTAAATAAAAATAAAAATAAAAGTTTGCGGTTCTCCTCTGAAACGCGCCTGTCAGCCGTCGCTTCTGTTTACTTGCAGCTTCAAACCTTGCAAGCGCGAATCAAGGGTGGAGGAACCTGAACACATGCTTGCTCAAAATATAACTGACAAGTGCTCAGATGGGGACAAGTACGCACTTCAGCAACAAACAATGCTAACCCAAACCAAATGTATCCCTTCCATGTACCTGAGCAGCATAAAGGCAATTATGTGCTGCTCTCAAAAGGCTGCAGGACACAGACTGCACTGAGAAATATTTCACTCCAACAATAAAACAAGACAGATCCAGGGTCCCGGACGTCAGTCCTCCACAGAAATGAAGATATCAGGGTCACCACAGTCTGGAAGCAATTACCTAAGACATCAGACCTTCCAGCATTTGACTTATTTATTTATTTTTCATCAGTATGAAAGCCGCCAAAGACATTACGCAGGAGCAAACAGGATATCACACTTTCCTCTTATCTCTCCACATATCAGAGCATCTGTGGGGGGAGGGGAGGGGATGGGGGGGTAATTAAATACTCTGTTTAAAGTGGTACCATGACTCTGTCTATGCAGGACCTATCGAGCGTCAGTCCAAAACCGGCCCCAAGAAGCATCCTGAGCGTGGATCTGACTGGATGTTAGTACTGTAATCACTACACTTCCTGTGCGTGGATCTGACTGGATGTTAGTACTGTAATCACCACACTTCCTGTGCATACAAAACTCTTACAGCCCCAACATCTGCTTCACAAGACTGTGAATAACACAGCCACGGAGTCCAGAGTAAAATCCATTCTAAAGGAGAACATTAAACTCTGATATTGCAGTCAACTCTTTACTTGGTTAACATTCAAATTTATTTAGACTTTCAGCGTTTGCTTCAGGAAAAGAGATGTGAGAGATATAAACTATTACAAAAATCCAACTATTATTGTAAATTGGCAAAAAAAAAAAGTGTAATGCATCATGACATTATCTATTACATCAATTGCACTAATAACTATACTAATTATGAGATATGGTTTTATTTATTTATTTAAACTCAAAAATCATTTGAGGGCTAGCCCTCATTTACAATTATGTCCAGTCAAAAAAAAAAAAAAACAGATCGTAAAATACTGTCGATAAAACATGATGCAAAATACTAAACAATCAGTTAAAAAAAGTAAAACCAGAGATAGTATGATTTCTGATCAATGAATTGAATTCCGAATTCCACAGTATCAAGTTTTAAGGAGCTTTATGAACAGTTCCAAGTGATTGTGGGGCATAAACACCAAACGCAGATCCACCAAACTCAGTATTAAAATGGGGAACCTGCAGTGAAAACCAGTCATTGGAGTGAGTCTTGTATAGTCCAGAGGACCAAATTAACAAGGAAGAGATATAAGATAGCAACTTCCTAGTAAGGACCTTGTGGATAAACACAAGCAAATGCCTATTACATCTCTCAGCCAAAAAGACAAATCCAACATTTTTATATAGCATACGGTGATGAGTGCTGTAAGCATCAGTGATAATAAACCAGAATGATAGACAGCATATAAATCACATCACTGTCATCCAAAAGAAAAAGAAAAAAGCTTCAATAATCCCATCTCCTACAAAACATTGGAAAGCTGGTTTTGTTTCGTTACAAAAAAACTTTTTTTTTGACATAATTTCTTGACCAGAGTGTTTATATGATATTTGAAGCTGAGTTTATCATCGGTCAAAATACTAAAATATTTATATTTCTTGACTCTCTCAATGTTGATTCCTCGTACAGTAGAAATATTGAAGCTTTTACAACCATTATCCCTTGCTCTTCAAAATAACATAAACTTTGTTTTATGAGCAGTCAAAACAAGTTTAAAATCATTAAGTGCATATTGTAGAACATTCAAAGAATGCTACAGGTTTTGCACAAGAAGCTGAACTGAGTTGGCAATACATTACAAATTTGTACCATCTGCATGTAAATGTGCATGACAACTAAATAAAAGAGGAATAATGCAATCAATATAATTACTAAAAAGAACTGGACCTAAAATGGAACCTTGTGGTATAACCTTGGTTATTGATAAAAACTCAGAATAAGTTTGTCCAAGACTACTCACTGCTACCGATCAGACAGGTAATCATGGAACAATTTACAAGCACTTGAAAAACCAGCATTATGTAAAATACATAAAAGCAAGGAGTGATCAACAGTGTCAAATGCCCTGGACAGGTTCACAAAAATGTCCCTACAATGGTTTTTTTTTTTTTTTTTCACATCCAAGGCATCAACAATATCATTCACAACAAAAGTTTCAGGGGAGGCAGAGCTATGCATGGACCTAAAACCAGTCCAAGGTGGGTTCAGAACAAAGTTTATAGCCAGAAATTCCTTGAGTAAGCAGTTTACAAGTGACTCAAGAACTTTTGCCTCCTATCTCCACCCTTGTGCTTAGAGACAACAAGAGCAATTTTCCAAAGTCTCAGAATAACACCCTTAGAAACTGAAAGATTAAAAACATGCATTACACAATCAGCAATTTGTGGAGTAGAAAGATGTAAATACAGGATCCAACTGGTCTTCAACAGTAGATTTCTTTAGGTCAATAGATTGAAGAGGTTCTGTGACTATAGCCCCACATCGCCAAGCTGTACCTCTCTGTAAGACACTGGAGCAGGGCCAGGCTGTTAGCAGGGTTTAACAGCCAGATAAAGATTATGTGCTGACCACTCACTAAAATGTTCAGCGTTAAATAAACTCTTTCAGAGTCCATTTAAATCTTAGTTTTGAGCCAGTGCTCTCCAGAGTCATTAGTCAGTGTGAAAGTAACTCATATTAGCCTTGTCTCGAGAGCCTGTTACACAGCCCATACCTGCTCTGCTTCAGTTCCACAAAGTACTGTTGAAATCTCTCTCTCTCTCTCTCTCTCTCTCTCTCTCTCTCAATTCAATTCAATTCAAGAGGCTGTATTGGCATGACTGCATACAATGTCATACTCTCACTCTCTCTCTCTCTCCCCCTCTCCTGAAGTCATGCTCTGGTGTGTGTGTGCGTGTCTCTCGCACTCCATGTCTCTCTCTCCTCCCTCGCTCTCTATCTCTCTGTACTTTCTGTCTTTCTCTCTATTATCTTCAGTTGAGAAAATTTTAGCACAGTGGTTGTTGTGGGAGACTCATGTGTCTCTCTCGCCCTCGGCAGCCCAGTGCAGCACAGAGCAGGACTGCTGCTGAATGCTGCCGACAGGTTTGGAAAATCACGGCTGAAGCTGATTTATTTCAGTGCCGATGCCCCCTCTCACAAAAATGTTTTTTTCAGCTTCAGGGAGTCGGAGGTATTTCTGCTGCGCCTGTTTTTTCTTCAGTTTAGTTATTTTTATGTCATTTTAGTCTTTTAACATGAATATTTTCACAAATCAGATTAAATTATCGAAATTGGTTCGATTGCATTGTCCAAACAAAATCAAACAAAAATATCCAATTGCAATGCATGCCTAACCCAAACATTTACCCTAACCTTAACCTATTCCTAAACCTAACCTTACCTTTAACCTTAACTAATAAGTCCCTGTTTGTCTTTGTAGTTATGAAGACACATGAAAATGTCCTCACTTCCCAAAAATGTCCTCACTCTGTATGAAAAACGTTTTTTGGTTCTCACTTTATAGCAAGTACAAGAATGTGGAATTAGATTTGTGTCTTAAGTATCGAACAAAGATGATTGATCAAACAAAATTTTCAAAATTGAGAGAGAATATAGCTCATTGAAGCAAAAAACCCCAGCACAGTAAATTGCAGGACGGTAGCCCACATTCTGTTACAATTTTCCTGAGTTGCTTGGCTACAACAGCAGCTAAAGACGATGTGTTATGCACTATCAGATTTTTTTGAGTGGGCCACGGCAATGAATCAAGGACACACATTGATTTCCTTCATTAGCCATTGTAATATTTCCGTCGTCGCTGGTGTGATTCACTCATGAGTGGAGTCCGAAGTGAGACTCGTGGCTACATTCTATGGTTGGATTCATTACTCCAGGCTCTGAGCCCCAAAATTTCATTAGCCAATGAGGTCAGACCACACAAAAAATCCCGCCCACATGAGAGGTTTGTTTCAGAATTGTGAACAAAAAATTAAGAGGCGTAAACGAGAGAGCTGGGAGCGTAACCGCAAATCTGATGATTGCGAAAGCAGCAGAGGGAACTGTGAATGAAAGAACAATTTATCAATCAACTAAATGACAATGGTTTCCTCCATCATAAAAATAATTTGTTTTCAAGTTATATTTTTACCTTTGGGGTCACTTTTTTTTTTGCTTATATTTTTATATTCTCTCGCAATTTAGAAATTTTTGTTTGATATCCAAAAAGTTTTGTTCGATAATTTTGAAGCAAATCTGATTCCATACAAGAACACGTTCGTACGCACACACACACACACACACACACACACACAAATACGAGCATGCAAACACACATGCACCCCGCACTGCATCTGTAAATTCAGAATTGATTGCGTTTACGGACTCCAGCCAGATTCCGGATGTTTCCGTGATAGTGATTCATGCAACTGTCAGCTATTATAAACTGTTGATAAAGTCCAGCTCTTATCAGCAAACAGACTTCAGCTGGGTATCCCGATGATGAACGCAAAACTGGGCCAGACTTCCCCAGGAAGTAAGCAATGGGCCCCAAAAACTGCCCTCGTAATCAGGGGTGCTGGACCGGAAAGTGCCCTGTTATCAGTCTGGACAGAAATCCGTCTGCGTCTCTTAACATGAACACAGATATTAGCGCAGACAGGCCAGATGGCCCGCTCAGTTTCCTTAAGATTTAAAGCAGCGGTTCCCTTCAGCGAAGCCAAAAACATTTCAGATTCCACACCTCACGAGCGCGGCTACGGAAGCACCTGCCAAGAACCGAGCGTCCCGCTATCAAGGAAAACCCAACTCTGAAGGAGCGAGATAGTCGGCCATCTGGCGATTCTATCGAAACATCTGCGACTGTCATTCCGCCGTCAGGGAGAAATTAGCTTTTTTAAACAAGTTATTACACTATTTTCCCTTTCATAACCGCTTGTTTGGAGAATACACAACAATATAGGCCAACCGAGCATCCTGACAGTCGAAAAATCATGAGGCCATTAGGTGCACAAGGCAACTAGATAATGTATGCGGGTTATGTAAATTCAAAGCCGTGCGACCTCTGCATATATTACAGGGTTAATTTAGAAAATGTTAATTCAGTGACATTTGCCCCCGAGGAAGGGAAGCTTAAGACAGTGAACATGCGAAAGAAGGCCTGCGGCTCAATAAGAGCCGTGTGCCGCCCGGTGCTGGCGGCCACGTCGGCGTTTAATTGGCCGCCACTGCTTACCGTCATCTCAGCGCCGCGAGCCCAAGCCGCCCACCCCACCTTCTCTCGCGGCTTTAGGACAGCAGCCGTTTCCGTGGAAACCCAAGTGCATTTTGAGTTTGTAGCGAAGCAGCCGAACAATATTTGATATAGAGGGTTTAAACACCCCACTCTAGCACAGTCAGCATATGGTGCGACTTTAAAAAACTGTCAATCTACACGTTTCACCTCCACAAGTAAACCTGGGGTCTCATTTCTAAACAGGGTGAAGGCAAAAAAAAAAAAAACTATGTATACAAAAATTTCTCAGCAGATTTCAGATTTAAAAAAAACAACTTTACATTAAAAAATACACAAAATTAATATTATATATGCGCATTTAAGAAATTTGAATTTAATCCTGATTAATTCAATAAAACCTATCAGCAGTTTACCCACTGTTTAATAAAGTAGGATATGTTTTACTACACACCGTTTTTCTTTTTTTTGTGTGTGTGTGTGTGTGGACACAATATTTAGGTTTGAAATCCAGACTAATATTTATAGATTTGACACCTGGTCTGTAAAGGAAAGTAATTCCCCAAATTCACTGAAGTAAAAGTCAGTGTTACGGTCAGAAAGTGTCTTTAGGGTTGCGGGTTAACCTGAATAAAATCATCCTCAGTTATAGGACAGTGAACATAAATGAGTAACTGCTGTCAAACTCAGACCAGAGCAACCTTATTGAGAACTGCAGACAAATAAGCTACTGAGAAGCAATTTTTTATTTTTGCTTAGTAACACAGTTAAAACCATGCTCTCTCTGGGAAGCCATTCACTAATATTTATTTATTCAGGAAAAAAAGAACAACAGTCCTTTTCATTTTGATTTCTTGAAACTCCGAATCTTGTGTTCAAAGCACTAAAGTAAATTTATGAATGAACAAATGCATTTGTTGCCTAATTGTAATTTCACCAATCAGGGGTCAGCTTTAGGATAGTTTCCCAGAAGCCTCCACTTCAACGTGGACACCATCGCTGAGGAGGATCGACGATGACACAACTGAGACAAGCATCCACTTTTCTTCCTGAGTCCTGATACTTTCCATCTCCACATCCAAACAGCACACACACACAGTATGTGCCTGCGCCCCCTGCAGTATAGGGCAGTAAATCCTCTCTTGTTTATGTGAGAGTAAACAGCTAACTGCATTAATGCACTGCCCTCCCCAACCCCCGCACCTCTGCGGGGAGCGCTAGCGGGCTAAAGCTAACACTCCCCGTGGTCGTCCGCAGACACCATCATACTTCCGCATCTCAAACAGTGGCACTGGGCTGAGCGAGTGAGAGTGCTATCCCTCCATTCCCCAAGGAAAAGAGGAAAAGAAACTCTGAGCTTACTTCCTTCCTGTCCCTGTACCGATACAACAAATCTACTTGATCACAGGGTTTAATGTCAGTAGACGCACCGAGGCATGATTACTGTCAGCTCCATTGAATACAAACATCACTTTAATAGAACCTGTTTGCCAGGTTATTAAGTAGGCATAAAGCAGCACACAATGCTGTCATCTAAAGAAATTCAAAAACAGATGAAAAAACAAAGTTGTTGAAATCTATCAGTCTGGAAAAGGTTAGTAAGCCAATTCTTAAGCTTTGAGACTCTAGCAAACCATGATGAGAGCCATTGTCTACAAATTGAGAAAACTTGAAGCAGTGGTGAACCTTCCCAAAGTGGCAAGCCAACCAAATTTCCTCCAAGAGCAAACTGACAACTCGTCCAGGTAGTCACAAAAGAACCCAGACAAATATCTAAAGAACTAAATGCCTCAATTCTCTCAGTTAAGGCCAATGTTCACAATTCCACAAAAGAAAGCGACTAAGAAAAAATTTAATCCATAAGAGAGCTACCAAAAAACCACAGCTGATCAAAAAGGACACAAAGGGCTCTAAATTCGTTGACCAGGCGCAGGCGCAGGCGCAGGCACGGCGAATGGGGGGAGCGTCGCGCCAACGGGGTGTATCCAGGCGTATTTTGCAATTTCGTGCCCGGCGCAAGTACTCCTCTGTACCTCCTGCCGGCGCAAGTGGCAAAGAGGGAGGAGAGAAGGCGTGAGTGGGTTTAACACAGCCGAGTCAAATCTTCACCAATCAAATGAGCTCCTCTCCTCACCTTTAATATGTTGGAATAAAGAAGCCTCTGTCCTATATCTGCATGATGCGTTAATGTTGCACTTTACTTTGCTGCTTCAGGCATGTTTTCTGCACCGCTTACGTCTATATTAAGCATTACGAATATTAGTTAGCTGGCTAGCTAGGGCATTTGCGAATTATTACCATTAGCCAACTTGAATGGAATTTCAAAATGAAACTACGTCAGACCATTCAAACTTATGAAGTTGGAATGAAATATGACGGTTGCTCATTTATTTCTTCTGCCTGCATCATTGGGAAGAGAAACGATGAATAGCGTGTTCCTATTATTACACCCTGTTGCTGCTTATAATTTTGGGATTAACATGCATGGACAACAATGCAAGATACGTTACACATTTATTTTCAATATGTGATCTTAACTCAGTATAAGATAATAGCAATCAGGCTGTATTCCTTTCCCCCACTAAAAACGATAAAACTTAAGTGACAATAATAGTAGTATTAAGTCGCTTGCACACTGGACGAAACAAATTTTTTAAGACGACAGATTACATTCAAAGTCAATGCAAAGATGCGAATACATCGTGTATTCGCATCTTTGCATCAACTTTGAATGTAATCAGTCGTATGAAAAATTGCTTTCAAGGTCCGTGTGAAAGCAGCTGAAGGACACATACCCACATAGCCTACTACACACGCACTCACGCGCCCACATGCTCTCTCTCTCTCTCTCTCTCTCTCTCTCTTTGATCTGACATCAGGACAATCGATATAGATACTATAATTTTGTATGTGCTGATTCAGATAGTTACATTAAATAGTGGTTACTGTAATTATTTACTGCATTGAAATGTGCCTGACATTCTGGAAACCTGCCTGTGAGGTTTCGATGACGCAGCGCACCAGCGCCGGTCAGCCAAATTACCACTGCGCAGAAAGTAGACCAGGTTGGAGCTGGCGAGCTCTCTGCGCACTTTCCGCGAAACCTTTATACACGAAATTGTCACTGCGTCATGATGAATATGTGACACCTCCCCCTACTACGCCGCCACACCCATCTCGGCGCACGTCCGTCTACCAAATTGCCAAAGCGGCTGCGCACGGTGTTGCACTGCACAAAATTACCACTGCGCGGGCTGCACCGGACAAAATTACCACTGCGTGGGCTGTGCCACGCTGCACCACCCTGCGCTGCGCCAAGAAATTAGAGCCCAAAGGCTCATCTCATATTTACTAAAACATCTTGATGACCCCCCAAGACTTTCGGGGTAATATTCCGTGGACTGATTTGCCGAAACTGGAAAGTTTTGGAGGTTACATGTCCTGTTACATCTTGCCTAAAGTGAACACAGTATTCCACAAAAAGAAGATCATACCATCAGTCAATTATGTTGGTGGTAGTGTGATGTTTTGGGGGTGCTTTGCTGCTTCAGGTCTGGAGTGACCTGCCAAAATTGATGGAATTGATTGAATTCTATTCCACCAGAAAATCCTAAAGGAGAATGTCCAGCCATCAGTTTGTGACGTAAAGCTCAAGTGCGGTTGGGTATTGCAGGAGGACAATGATCTGAGACACAAGAGCAAGTTCACCTTTCAATGGTTCAAAAGAAACAAAATGAAGGTTTTGGGGTGGCCAAGTCAAAGTCCTGAATTAGATCAAATCGAAGTGCTTTGGCATGACATTGAACAGGCAGTTCATGCTCAAGAACCCTACAATTTGACTGAATTAAAATAATTCTACAAAGAGGAGCAGACCATAATTCCCCCAAAGTAATGTAAAAGTCTCACTGATATGTATCGACAAGCGTGACATATAAGCAAATGCTCATAGAAACACAGATGGACGCAGACAAGCCATAAACATACACATATTTACAGAAACAAACATACACAAACACGCACACACACCAGATGCACAGGCACAGAGAGGCAATGTGGCCACCCAGTGCATAAACTCCCTCAGGAAGTACAAATCCTCTCACTGCCTTGTACTGTCAGTGTGTTTTCTTTCTGCAGCCACAAAACTTTCTCCGCTTTGGAAGAACAGGCTAAAAAAACTGAAACGATGAATGAATCGGGCAGAAATATCCAGAAACAATAATGCGCAAAAAAGGAATAGTCACGACAGAAAAAAGTAAAGAAGAAGAGGAAGACAGGATAAAAAATTAGGGAAGAAGTGAGATTACAGCAGTGACCTACCTCTCAGCACAGAGGGGTAAATTCCGCCCCAAACATCGGAGATTACAGCAATGACCTGCCTCTCAGGACACAGGGGTAAATTCCACCCCAAACATCTGAGATTACAGCAATGACCTGCCTCTCAACATAAAGGGATAAATTCCACACCAAGCACCTGAGATTACAGCAATGACCTGCCTCTCAGCACACAGGGGTAAATTCCACCTCAAACACCTGAGATTACAGCAATGACCTGCCTCTCAGCACACAGGGGTAAATTCCATCTCAAACACCTGAGATTACAGCAATGACCTGCCTCTCAGCACACAGGGGTAAATTCCACACCAAAGACCTGAGATTACAGCAATGACCTGCCTCTCAGCACACATGGGTAAATTCCACCCCAAACACCTGATATTACAGCAGTGACCTGCCTCTCAGCACAGAAGGTACATTCCACCTGAAACACCTGAGATTACAGCAATGACCTGCCTCTCAGCACACAGGGGTAAATTCCACACCAAAAACCTGAGATTACAGCAATGACCTGCCTCTCAGCACATAATGGTAAATTCCACACCAAAAACCTGAGATTACAGCAATGACCTGCCTCTCAGCACACAGGGGTAAATTCCACCTCAAACACCTGAGATTACAGCAGTGACCTGCCTCTCAGCACACAGGGTAAATTCACCTCAAAACCTGAAATTCCACCTCAAACACCTGAGATTACAGCAATGACCTGCCTCTCAGCACACAGGGTAAATTCCACCTCAAACACCTGAGATTACAGCAGTGACCTGCCTCTCAGCACACAGGGGTAAATTCCACCTCAAACACCTGAGATTACAGCAATGACCTGCCTCTCAGCACATAGGAGTAAATTCCACCTCAAACACCTGAGATTACAGCAGTGACCTGCCTCTCAGCACACAGGGGTAAATTCCACCTCAAACACCTGAGATTACAGCTGACCTGCCCCTCAGCACACTCACCACCTCAAACACCTGAGATTACAGAATTGACCTGCCTCTCACCATAAAGGGATAAATTCCACACCAAACCCCTGAGATTACAGCAGTAACCTGCCTCTCAGCACACAGGGGTAAATTCCACCTCAAACACCTGAGATTACAGCAATGACCTGCCTCTCAGCACACAGGGGTAAATTCCACCTCAAACACCTGAGATTACAGCAGTGACCTGCCTCTCAGCGCAGAAGGTACATTCCACCTGAAACACCTGAGATTACAGCAATGACCTGCCTCTCAGCACACAGGGGTAAATTCAACCTCAAACTCCTGAGATTATAGCAGTGACCTGCCTCTCAGCACACAGGGGTAAATTCCACACCAAAAACCTGAGATTACAGCAATGACCTGCCTCTCAGCACATAATGGTAAATTCCCAGACCAAACACCTGAGATTACAGCAATGACCTGCCTCTCAGCACACAGGGGTAAATTCCACCTCAAACAACTGAGATTACAGCAGTGACCTGCCTCTCAGCACACAGGGGTAAATTCCACCTCAAACACCTGAGATTACACCAATGACCTGCCTCTCAGCACACAGGAGTAAATTCCACTTCAAACACCTGAGATTACAGCAGTGGCCTGCCCCTCAGCACACAGGGGTAAATTCCACCTCAAACACCTGAGATTACAGCAGTGACCTGCCCCTCAGCACACAGGGGTAAATACCACCTCAAACACCTGAGATTACAGCAACGACCTGCCTCTCAGCACACAGGGGTAAATTCCACCTCAAACACCTGAGATTATAGCAGTGACATGCCTCTCAGCACACAAGGGTAAATTCCCAGACCAAACACCTGAGATTACAGCAATGACCTGCCTCTCAGCACACAGGGGTAAATTCCACCTCAAACAACTGAGATTACAGCAGTGACCTGCCTCTCAGCACACAGGGGTAAATTCCACCTCAAACACCTGAGATTACACCAATGACCTGCCTCTCAGCACACAGGAGTAAATTCCACTTCAAACACCTGAGATTACAGCAGTGGCCTGCCGCTCAGCACACAGGGGTAAATTCCACCTCAAACACCTGAGATTACAAACCTGCCCTCAGCACACAGGGGTAAATTCCACCTCAAACACCTGAGATTATAGCAGTGACCTGCCTCTCAGCACACAGGGTAAATTCCACTTCAAACACCTGAGATTACAGCAGTGGCCTGCCCCTCAGCACACAGGGTAAATTCCACCTCAAACACCTGAGATTACAGCAGTGACCTGCCCCTCAGCACACAGGGGTAAATTCCACCTCAAACACCTGAGATTACAGCAAGTGACCTGCCTCCTCAGCACACAGGGGGTAAATTCCACCTCAAACACCTGAGATTTAGCAGTGGCATGCCTCTCAGCACACAAGGGTAAATTCCCAGACCAAACACCTGAGATTACAGCAATGACCTGCCTCTCAGCACACAGGGGTAAATTCCACCTCAAACACCTGAGATTACAGCAATGACCTGCCTCTCAGCACACAGGAGTAAATTCCACTTCAAACACCTGAGATTACAGCAGTGGCCTGCCGCTCAGCACACAGGGGTAAATTCCACCTCAAACACCTGAGATTACAGCAACGACCTGCCTCTCAGCACACAGGGGTAAATTCCACCTCAAACACCTGAGATTATAGCAGTGACATGCCTCTCAGCACACAGGAGTAAATTCCACTTCAAACACCTGAGATTACAGCAGTGGCCTGCCCCTCAGCACACAGGGGTAAATTCCACCTCAAACACCTGAGATTACAGCAGTGACCTGCCCCTCAGCACACAGGGGTAAATACCACCTCAAACACCTGAGATTACAGCAACGACCTGCCTCTCAGCACACAGGGGTAAATTCCACCTCAAACACCTGAGATTATAGCAGTGACATGCCTCTCAGCACACAAGGGTAAATTCCCAGACCAAACACCTGAGATTACAGCAATGACCTGTCTCTCAGCACACAGGGGTAAATTCCACCTCAAACACCTGAGATTACAGCAATGACCTGCCTCTCAGCACACAGGAGTAAATTCCACCTCAAACACCTGAGATTACAGCAGTGACCTACCTCTCAGCACACAGGGGTAAATTCCACCTCAAACACCTGAGATTACAGCAATGACCTGCCTCTCAGCACACAGGAGTAAATTCCACCTCAAACACCTGAGATTACAGCAGTGACCTGACCCTCAGCACACAGGGGTAAATTCCACCTCAAACACCTGAGATTACAGAATTGACCTGCCTCTCACCATAAAGGGATAAATTCCACACCAAACCCCTGAGATTACAGCAGTAACCTGCCTCTCAGCACACAGGGGTAAATTCCACCTCAAACACCTGAGATTATAGCAGTGACATGCCTCTCAGCACACAACGGTAAATTCCCAGACCAAACACCTGAGATTACAGCAGTGACCTACCTCTCAGCACACAGGGGTAAAGTCCACCTCAAATATCTGAGATTACAGCAGTAACCTGCCTCCCATCACACAAGGGTAAATTCCACCTCAAACACCTGAGATAACAGCAATGACCTGCCTCTCAGCACACAGGGGTAAATTCCATCTCAAACACCTGAGATTACAGCAATGACCTGCCTCTCAGCACACAGGGGTGAATTCCACCTCAAAAAACCTGAGATTACAGCAGTGACCTACCTCTCAGCACACAGGGGTAAATTCCATCTCAAACACCTGAGATTACAGCAATGACCTGCCTCTCAGCACACAGGGGTGAATTCCACCTCAAAAAACCTGAGATTACAGCAGTGACCTACCTCTCAGCACACAGGGGTAAAGTCCACCTCAAACACCTGAGATTACAGCAATGACTTGCCTCTTAGCACACAAGCCCAGTGTCGCATTTTTATTCAAACTTGCATTTCCCAGTGTTTTTTATTACACATACAGAGCAGGTTCTCCTGCAGGTTTCCTGCAGTGTTGGGGCTGCATGAGTACCTGATGCATGATAAAAATCAAGGAGCTCCACTGTCTCTGAACTGAACAGGGACACATTGTGAGAAATCAATAAAATATGTCTTGAGAAATGCATGAGGGAGAAAGAGAAACAGAGAGAGAGAGAGAGAGAGAGAGAGAGAGAGAGAGAAAAGACAGGATGGGGGAGTGGTTGGATGCGGTGAGGTGTAGAGTGTTTAACAGCCAATCACATGCCGAAGGCCTTTCACACCTTTAAATCCCTGCCTGAGGTCGCCCCGGAGGCGGGGTTACAGGTGTCATTCCAGATGAGTGGCGCTAATGGGATTAATCTGGTAGATACAGGAGGGGAGGGGCCAGAGCTGATTTCATTACTGCTGAGGCGGGAGCATCTCTGAGTGGACACACCTACACGCACTTAAACACACACACCTATGCACCTACACACACATACACTTACTTCTACACACATGCTCAAGTTAGTACATGGCTAAACTCCTTCGGAAACATGCACATATCTTCGCCCTCATATGCATTCATACATACATACACACAAATTAGTATACACCTTAACACCTTCAAAAACACACACATACATCTACACCCACACATACGTCCATGCATGCATCGACACATACATGCGTAAGCACACACAAACACACACACACACATACATGGACACACACACACACACACACACACATAAACGCACACAAGCACATACACGCCCACACGAGCTGCGGAAGCCACCGCCGGCCCCTGTTTCATATCTGAGTAATGAGAGGTAAAAACAGACACCAAACCCTTCAGGACCCCCCTGACGGGGCGGGTGGGGTGGGGTTGAGGGTTATGCATAAGAATAAGAGTCTGAGAGAGAAGATTAGAGTGTGATGACTGTAAGATGGGAACAGCACAGAATCTCCCAGGGGAGACATACCGCTTCAGATCTGAGCTCACCCCCGAGGAGAAGAGTAACATCTCCTCTGCGATAAACAGGAGGAGAGAGGGGGGGGTACAGGGAGAGAGAGAGAACAATAGAACAAGGAAAAAGAATAAAAGGGGGACTGTCAGGCACTTTGTGGTGAAATTGGAGATGAGATGGGTGTGGAGGGGGGGGGCACATGCATTATTCAGGACTGTCTCATTGCCACTGTCTCCTGATGCCTCCCTGCTCTAGTGTTTGTACACTCCACGCACCTCCTGGGATCGGCCATTACTGCAGTAAAACTGCACCGTTTCTATGGCAGCCGGGCCCCCCCCACACACGCGCGCATGCAGTTACACGGCTGTGGAGCAGTCACATGACCTGACGTGGGGGGGACACCCCATCAGCATGACAGTGTCACTCAGGAAGGGCGGGGACACAGGAAATTTGCGCTAACTGTGACATCAATCCGCCACCCCGTTAATTAGCGCAGCCACTTCGCCGTCTGGTTGTTTATGGGTTAGCTGCTAATTAATGACAGCACGTTCCGATGTAAACGGGGTCGAGGAGGGGGGCGGGGGTTAGTTGACAGAATGGGGGTGGGGCAGGGGGCGGGGTCTTACCCTTACCCTTCTCTCCAGAGAATTTTACACCCTCCCTCACCCAGGTACAGAACCCGTCTCCCGTCACCTGTCACGCCGATACAATGGAAACCCTCAGTAAGTGACACATCTGCTGAATATTCATGGCCGTTATCTCAGTCTAGCACCCGTTACGCACCCAGCAACATCCTGTTCCAGTGTCTACAGCCTCGTTACTGAGCAAACTTTGACCCCCCAAATAAAGAAAGAGACACCATTTACAGCACCCCCCTTCTTCCCCCTCTATAACTCAACATTACATGGAGTTCCTTAACTCTAATGGGGCATTTACCCAGCTATATCCAACAGGTACCACTGCCCCCCTCACGAACCGTTCATAATGGCCAGACAAAGGAAGTCTTTCAGAGCACCGCCGTGAAGGACGGAGCAAAGAAACGAGAGGTGGAAGGTATTTATCTTTCCTCAGAGAGCAAGTTAAACACTTGAGATGGATTAGCCAGCATGCAAACTTATTAATGAGGCAACAAGTGAATTTAATAAAAATACATAAAAGGGACAAACTGCCCGGGGAGATGCACATCACCATCTGAGGCTGCATATCCTGCTGTTGGTAGTGTTAGCTGCTGCTGTCTTCCTGTTCTCATTGATACCCTTTGTGCATCAAATTTTGTGTGTACATGCGGGTTTTCTAAACGCAGGTAAACCCCCTAAAAATCGGCGATTGACTCCTTTCACGTCGCAGGAGTTTGCTGCTTTTTTTTTTTTTCTGGTGAGGCAGGTTCAACAGCGCAAACGCGCAGGAAAACAGAGTTATCAGGAGGAGTTCCCTCAGCTTGCTGTCTCACCAGTGTTGCATCTTACTCCATAGGGAGAGCAAAATCACCATTACACATCATCCCTAAATAATGAATGAAATTTCTGCCCAGATATTTATGAATCGATGATTGGCAGTTCAACGCACATCATAGCGGAATAGGGGCAAAAATTTGCGCACACACCGGGGTCTCATGTTTACATCACTGCCGGACAGCCAGTCAATGCCCATCTCTCCTGCAGAGTCATGTGATCTGGGAGTGAATGCTGATTGTACCCTTTCACACTCGAGACAAAAACCAGAGGTTAGCAGGTGATGGTGGGTTTTTTGGCCAGTGTGAAAGGGATTTGAGTGAATGAATACACACTGAGTCAAAGTCTTAGGCGCACTACATTTTTGCATGGACCAGCACTGTCTGACCTTACATCCGCAGATGTCCTCAGCTGAGTGAGTGAGTGACAGTGAATGAGTGTGCAAGTGTGTGAGTGAGTGAGTGTGAATGAGTTTGTGAGTGTGTGAGGGAGCGAGTGTGTGAGTGAGAGTAAGTGAGTGTGTGAGTTAGCAAGTGTGTGAGTGAGCGAGGGTGTGAGTGCGTGAGAGTGAGTGTGAGTGAGTGTGTGAGTGAGCGAGTGTGTGAGTGAGTGATTTTTTTGACTGCACTTGTACCAGACTCGAGCACCGAGCTGTAAGCTGCACAGTCCACGATCACATTTCAGTGGAGACAGACATAACAGAGCAGCGTTTGCTTTCTTATTTACGCCTGTTTCAAATTCATGTCAACACCCATTTCTCCTCCATTACCTCTCCACCAATGGCAGATCTGCAGCCTTGGCGACTACTGTGTGTGTGTGTATGTGTGTGTGTGTGTGTGGGGATGTGTGTGTGCTTGTGTGTATGAGTGTGTGTGTGTGTGTGTGCATGCGTACGTGTGTGTTTGTGTATGTGTGTGTGTGTGTGTGTGTGCGTGTACACGTATGTGTGTGCATTCATGAGACTGTGTGTGTGAGTGTGAGAGAGACTGTGTGTGTGTTCGTAAGACTGTGGGTGTATGCGTGTGTGAGAGAGACAGTGAGTGTCTGTGCATGTGTGTGTTTACCAGCGAGTGTGTGCGTGTGAAATAGTGTGTGTCTGCATGTGTGTTCATGTATGCGTGGATGTGTGAGACAGTGTGTGTGTGCATGAATCACTGTGTGTGTGTATTTCACTGAGTGTGCGTGCGCAAGACAGTGTGTGTGTGTGTGTGTATGTGTTTTCTGGCATTGCAGAAGAGACTGAGAAAAGACTGAGAGAAGATAAATAATAAAGACTGAAATAGCCGCAGCCTCTGCAAGCTTGTCTCTCCTTCCTCTCAGGAGGATTGGCACATAGACTCCAGCAGCTTTATAACGCCAAAACACTAATCATGTGCTCAGAGTTCATGTTTAAAGAAGAGCACTTAAACACACAAGGGACTGAACAATTTAACTCGCATATCAGCACCTCATTTAGCACCGCCATCCAGACATGCATCCAGAATCAAACAGCATCATAAACCCCGACATCCGCCGAGGGACCCCACAGTGCTCAGAGAACCGACCTACCTTAACTTATGACCCAAGAATCACAGTTACCAATTCCTCACAAAACCTAACGGCACTGTGAGAAGAATAAGTGTACCCTGAGAGGTCACAAAGGGTGCCCTGAACCCTAAAAACAAGAGCAACATCCACTTACAGAAAGTGTCATTCCAGTCCAGGATTTTACTCCAATCACTTTGCTTTTTTAATGAGCAAACATCTTCAACCAGGAAGCAAAACTAATTAGCGAATCAGCTGAGTTACTGTGAGAAAAAAACATGACAGAACTTTGATATACAAACACCAACACTCCATCTCTACTTACAAACACACCACTAACCCTACTAAAATACCACAAAATAACCTAACTAAAAAACCACACAACTAACCCTATTAAAATAAAACAATTCTAACCCTACTGAAATACCACAAGACTAACCCTGTAAAAATACCACAATACTAACCCTATTAAAATACTACACAACTAACCTTACAAAATAAAACAATACAACCCTTACTAAAATACCATACTCCTACTCTTACTGGAATACCACACAAAAAACCCTATTAAAATACCTCACAACGAACCCTACTAAAATACTGCACGACTAACTCTACTAAATTACCACTCTTCTAACCCTACTAAAACCCTACCACAGTATTAACCTTATTAAAGTACCACACTATGAACCCTGATAAAATACTACACTTCCAATGCAACAAAAATCAGGCGAGCACTGAGGGTATCTTCTGCACCCAGGCGTTGATTGTGGGGAAAGACGGTGGCGACTGCTGTGTAGCTACTCAGAGAAATGTCACGTTAGCGCCACTGTTAGCGGGACTCTTTAGCGCTTCTCTCAGCAGGACTTTGCCCCCCGTTACAGGCCAATTACCCTCCCACCAGGTTCCCCTGGCACTGAGCGTCCTAAAGATCGAAATGGCCGGAAGGGTTTTGAAAGCTATCGCCTCTCTGTCGGTGCAAAACCAACAGGGAGTCCTGCACAGACACTTAGGAGTCCCGGGTGGGCACTCAATCTGCGTCCGTCTTTTCCCCTCCTATTCAGGAGTTCATCACTAACCCCCGAGTCCCGGGCCGAGGGGAAATATAGATCTGAGGTGTCATACGGGGCATTGAAAGCCTCTCAGGAGGAGATGGGCTGCTTTTTGTTGCTTTGTTTCCTGCGACTCAAACAGCTTCCGAAAAAAAAAAAAAAGGCAAAATTTTCTCTTGATTGAGTGAAAAGCTGCCCTGCGCTGCCCAGACCATTCGGACTGAGTGAGTCGCACTTTAGCCCGCGACCGGCGATGGTCTTCCTGTAAACGAGGCAGGACAGGGAATCAATTACGGTCAAAACACTGTAGAAGAGCAGCACGGGGCACAAGGCACGCGGCACAGAGCGAGGGAGAGAACTGAACTCATCTCAAACACACACACACACACACACACACACACAACAAGGGGTTATCTGGAGAGTAGCGCCCCACTTCAGCTGAAGGAAACAAATGGAACAGTCTCCCTAGAGGATGACCCAGTATTCTACCCCCCCCCACACACACACACACACACACACGCTCTCTCACTCTGTCTCAGTTCCCATTCAGTGATAAAACAATATCCAATTGTGCTACTTAATTTATGGTAAGTGTTCCCAAGAAGCTATCTGCCTCTTGTGTCATCCTCTGCTCTCTTCATCTCTTTCTCTCTCCCGCTCTCTCTCTCTCCCTCTCAGCAGACAAAACAAAAGCTGAGTGTCTGAAGGCTAGATAAGTTGACATGAGGGCTCTATCCAGCAATCTATCCCTGTGCTGTCTACACTTTCTACTGCATTCACCTTTACAGGTGTGTGTGAGTGTGTGTGTTTCCGAAGAGATACCTTCAAAATCTCGCTTGTAACGTTCTCCTGACCCCTGTGACGTTTTGTATCGTCAACGGACAGTGAATTGGAACAGAGAGAGTTTTCGAGAATTCGGATGCACCCCAAACTTGAGAACCTGCCCTTCAGGTGTAGAGCATCACTCGGGTATCACCTATTGCACCATTTTGGCAGAATGAATCGCTTCAAAACAATCCTGGCTATGTAAATGACACAGCTTTCAGTCACTCCGGGAAAAGAGCAACAACAAAAAACTCAAACTGTAAATGTGAAGTGGCGACCCCCTGATCTGTAGAGGGTGAACATAGCCGCGGGACATGCTGTTAGGGGAGAAACTTTTGCAAAATGGGACAATCCTTGAGGGATTATGCCCCTAAAGTGAAGAATGCAAACGGCAAGCCCATGGTGACAGAGGTAAGTCAACGTTTGACTTCGGGTTAAGTGACTTAAGCGACAAAATTGCGGTGGACATGCGTAGGGTTACTTGGCTGAAGCATCAGTGGGTACTGACAAGGTTTAGACAGTGATGTTTGTTTTGGTTTCCAAATTTGGTCCGGTTATGCTACGGAGTCCACGTGCATGGTATGTGAATGTAGCTAACTAGCAAATACCATGATAGCGATTCATTGATTCCTTTAAGCCATGTTTGGTTCAGCAGCTACTGAGGCAAATCCCTGTAATGCAACTGACAATTTCATAATACTGACGATTTTGTTTTCATTTCATTCCTGCTTAAATTTTAGATAAAAATGCTTTAATAAAAAAAGTCAATTTTTCGTCAATCTGCACTTTGGTTCTTTATTCTCAGGATAGACTTCTATTTGGCCCATGCAGCTGCATTAAGAGGTTTAAGCTTATATTGGAGAATAGGCTCAGGATGCTTCTCAGAATCTCAGCATGTTTAGTCTAAGAGGTAAACTAAGTTTAAACTTGTTATGCATCAGCATGGGCCCTGTACCTCAGAATGAATCTACAGTATCTAGGAGTGACATTCCCGTCACAGCAAAGAAGCTCCTTGCGAAAAATGCGGTGGACGTCCTATCTTTTCATTCTTCCGGTTGCCCCAGCCCAGGAATGAGCCGCGAGGGCCGCAAAAAAAGCTTGCCTTGAATTCCTCGGTGAGCTTTTAGCAACTCACCTGGAAATTTTAAAAGACAGTGACTGCCCACAGGATGGTAGATCTCCAGGAACAGGGTTGGGCAGCCCTGCTCTAGCTGTTGAATGAGGTGAGCTTTGTTAGGGTTGGAGTGAAAACCTACAGGATGGTAGATCTTCAGGAACAGGTTCAGTGATCACTGGTCTAGAGGCTAAATTATCTGACTGGGACTCCAACTGTTTGGGGCTGAAGACCCAGTGAAGTTGCTTTACGATCAAGCAGCAGCTGGGCCCTTGATCAAGGCCCCTAAGCCAACATTGGCTCCTCTTTTATCTGGCTAACTATAGGTCGCTTAAGTGACTGTAATCTGGAGAGATAAAAGTGTTGGAAAATGAATGGGATTGAACAGAAAAAGAGTAGGATGGAGATGGAGAGAGATATGGAGAGAAGCATAGCGAGATGGATAGCGTTATCCGCTGACGCACAGCTTGGTCAGTGCTCTTCATTAAAATCTCATTACAGGCCGTTATTGACGTGACAGCACCCCTGCGGCACACAGCCGATAGATCTCAAACTGCAAGCGAAACAGGAAATATAGCCCCTCTCCTTCAGAAGGATGTTCCAAGGTTGGCTTGCAACAGGGAGGGGGAGGGGCCTGGGGTCACATCCCAAATGGAGTCACCAGGATTACACTCCACTCCTCCGTGACCTACATCCATTAAAAACCGCTGGAGCACGGCCAAGACTCTTTACTGACTCGCCGCTTCGCGGACAGGCGAGAGGAGAAGAGAACAAGTCAAACAGCAAGGTGAACCCTGCAGGCAACAACCACATAAACATCACACCACAGCAACTCAGGTGCCACTCTTATCCAATGCAACATACAGTGTATTAGTGAAAGCAGGGCCTGGTCCAGCCTGAAATGATGTGGGGTTAAGCATCACTGACCTCATTGCGGCTTCACTGGGGCAAGAACCACTGACCCTCTGTGTCCAGCCCAGCTCGGTAGTCCCAAATATGCAGGCTGACATGAGGACAACAGCATCAGGGGTGTATAACAGCCGCAACCCCCTCCCCCCCCCCCCACTTTCAAAGACAAGAATGAACAAGGACTCTGGCAGCCGTCCCGCTGTACACTATCCCATTAGAGACCCAATTACAGACCTGACCGCCTGCAGATGATCAGAGCACCTCAGCACAACCCCTCCCCCCCATGTCCGAAAATCACTTCTCCTCGCTGGTCGACTGTATCTCACTGACTCATCTACTCCCCTCCCACTGTTTCTCTCCAGACCCCTGATTGGCTTTTCCCCACTGTTTCTCTCCAGACCCCTGATTGGCTTTTCCCCACTGTTTCTCTCCAGACCCCTGATTGGCTTTTCCCTGCTGCTTGGCGAGATATGTTGAGCGCAGAATAATGAATCAAACGCTTGCAGGGGATCTTCTGTTCCAAACAGACAGGCAGGTCTTACAATGCAACTGAAAGCATGGTATTTTCCTCAGTCTCTCAATGTGCGGTTAGTCTTCCTGTCTCTCGATGTGCGGTTAGTCCCCCAGTCTCTCGATGTGCGGTTAGTCTTCCTGTCTCTCGATGTGCGATTAGTCTCCTAGTCTCTCGATGTGCGGTTAGTCTTCCTGTCTCTCGATGTGCGATTAGTCTCCCAGTCTCTCGATGTGCGGTTAGTCTTCCTGTCTCTCGATGTGCGATTAGTCTCCCAGTCTCTCGATGTGCGGTTAGTCTTCCTGTCTCTCGATGTGCGATTAGTCTCCCAGTCTCTCGATGTGCGGTTAGTCCCCCAGTCTCTCGATGTGCGGTTAGTCCCCCAGTCTCTCGATGTGCGGTTAGTCTTCCTGTCTCTCGATGTGCGATTAGTCTCCCAGTCTCTCGATGTGCAGCTAGCCCCCAGTCTCTCGATGTGTGGTTATTACGCCAGTCTCTCAAAGTGCGGTTAGTCCCCCAGTCTCTCGATGTGCCGCTAGACCGCCAGTCTCTCGATGTGCGGTCAGTCTTCCTGTCTTTCGATGTGCGATTAGTCTCCCAGTCTCTCGATGTGCTGCTAGTCCTGAGTCTCTCGATGTGCGGTCTTTTGGAGCACAAAGCCAGTACAAAAGTGCTCATTTAGTGCCCTTTGTTTTCATTCAAACTATTCTCTGAGATGCTTACAAAAGAGATGGAGACTAAGAGAGACCAAGATATTCGAACATCAAATGATTGCTTATGCTTGTGCAGGCGCGTGAATGCACTGCGACACAGCGAGAGGGAACAATGAAGAGATCAGATGAAAACAGCCACCCAGGCTATGGGGAATAAGGTTGAGTATGGGTGTGTGTACGTGCGTGCGTGCGTGTGTGTGTGTGTGTGTTTGTGTGAGTGTAAGTGCATGTGTATCCTTGCACAGTCTGTGCATGCATGTAAGTGTTTCTGCCTGCAAAGTGTGTGTGTTTTTATGTGCACAGAATGTGTATGCGTCTACGGTCGTGTGTGTCCATATCTTTGCACTGTGAGTGTGTACATGTGAGTACGTGTTTGTGTCATTGCGCTGTGTGCTTGTGTGTATCTTTGCGCTGAATGCATTTGGGTGTACATGCGAACGTGTTTATGCATGCATATCTTTGTAGTATGTCTGTGTGTAAATGTGCTTACGTGTGCAAATCTTGGTGCAGCGTGTAGTCTGCATGTGAGTATGTATCTGTTGGTGTGAGCATATCTCTGCAGTGTGTGTGAGTGTGTGTGTATGTGTGTGTGTGTGTGTGTGTGTATGTGTGCGTACCTTTGCACAGAGCTAGCATGCACTTATCTTTGCACAGTGTGTGTGAGCACGCGTGCACATCAATGAGGGTCTTCATTATCTACCTCCGCTTGTACACACTCAGTAGGTTCAGGACACAAACCCAGGGAGGCTAATCCAGTTTGCTGATCTGTCTGTGGATTTTACATGTCTGTGTGTGCTCCTGCATCAGGGCATCAGCTCAGGCTTAATCCACTTCCTGTGCCCGCTCCCAGACCCAACTAATCAATCTTTACATCACGACAAGACGCGAGGAGGGGCGGTGCACATATCGTTCTGTTCCTCCCTCTCAGGATTTATAGAGGTATCGCAGCTGTCAATCAATCTATGGAACAATCTTCTCATGAATATACATCAGTGAGTGTTTTTTCTCCTGCAGTCAGTGCCAGTTTGTGTGTGTGTGTGTGTGTGTGTGTGTGTGTGTGCACGCGCACGCCTGTGTGTGTGTGTGCGCGTCAGTTCCACGAAGGTTTGAACCAAATACATGTAAATTAGGCCGAACTTTCGGTCTGCTGAATGCAGCAAGAGAATACAAAGCTCAGTTTTATCTGTGACGGATCAGAGCACTGAGCAGCGCTTGCGGGGGCTGGCTACTTGGAACGAAGAGCGTCTTCTAGAAATACGGCCTGTCGATTGCATAAAGTAGGCGTCTGAGAAAAACCATTTATATCCAGATATATTTGAGCTCTTTTGACAGAAGCTGAGCCAGGGAGAACGATGCTGCATTAAAATATAGTTACATTGAATTCAGAATACAAGACTGATCAATAAACTCCAGATTGAGAATGATCAATATAAAATGCGAACACATAACACACATGTTATTACAAGCATTATGTCAGCATAATTTTACATCCTACCCGATTGAATCCCAAACTTTGCAGTTGTATTAAAACACATAAAGTTGATGTTCTATCAATGGTCTGGTGGTGAAACAACCCTCGTGTGAATATCTTTCGTTCCTCCTCCCATCCAGCAACCTGTGTATCTTTTAGATGTATTGTTTCCTTTAATTGGTTTAGCACCTTGTGTAATGCAGGTGTAAATTCCAGGTGTAATGCATTTGTGTGCCCCACTCCCATTTGTCTCAGTTGCAGCTTTACTTTGAGTTTTGCAGAGTCGCCGGATTGTCCGTTGCTACGTGCAACAAGTCAGTATCTTCCCAGTCTAAGATTTACCGTCATCAGAAATGATTCCAGCCTTGAATGACAGTTAAATACAGAAGTACGCTTTTCCTAGCCTTTATAATAGGAACAAGCTCCCTAGCCTGTTCCCTGGTCTCCGGGATTGGGACCGCATTCCTGTAAAACTGCCTCTTCATGCTGTTTATCTGCCCAGTTTATTAGGAACACAACCCAAGCCTTCTGCTGTCAATTCAATTCAATTTCAATTCAAACTGGCTTTACTGGCAAGACCGTTACATTTACAGTATTGCCAAAGCACTATTGTATGTAATAATAACAATGATAACAGTACTTATAATGAAAAATAAAATACTGTCTCTCGGATTGGGTCTGCATTCCTGCTGAACCCTCCGAACCTGCCGTCTGACAGTTCTGCTCTGGCGAGAGTGATTCCCATCTGGCTCCTGCCCTGAGACGCCGCTGGCCGGGTGCAGACGTGCCCTTACCCATGCCAATATACCAAGTGAATGGAACTTGCCTCAATCTACTCAGGGCCCTCTCCCTATCTGTCATCATCGTATTCGTATCAATAAACCCTACTGCTGGATTGTATTCAGCCTCTGGATCTAGTTCCTTGTCTGATTTCAAACAGCTGGTAAATATGCCAGATAGAAAAACAAAAAAAGTGTAAACACAAGGCATGTGATACTCCATCATTTCTCAAGGCGAATGTGCGACTGAAAACTCCCCAGCAAAACACCCACATGTATACGCAAATGGCTTTATTTACACATTGTTTTGCTTTAACATTACAGTATGTAACTAACCAGAACCAATAAACAATATACGGGTGTTAGTTAACAAAACACTGATGCAAACCAACTACATGACGCAGCCTGTAATCCCTGATATGTAATGTTCCTACGTTCCCAAGCAATGATGATTCAACCCTCACTCACAGTGATTGGGAACCAAATAGGAGTGTCCCCTGTTGGAAGTTTCTGGAAAAACCCAGACGGGAGCCATACTGAATGTCACAAATGCAGTGTCACTGGATTCAACTCTTAACTGATCAGGTTATAATTCCAGTATTTTAGTCAAAACCATCGCGCTCTCATCAAATGAGAAATCACGTCCCATCTCCTGAGACTTGTAGCAACAAAGCAAGCCTGTCAACATTTAATAAAGCCTTAATTTCAACGTCACGATGAATGTCTGTCAACATTTAATTATACGTGAATCCCAATTCCACCATTGCAGTCTACCAGCATTTAATTAAGTTTTAATGGCCATACTAATATAAATGTCTGTCAACATTCATACCTTGAAGGAGTAAGGTAATGAATATATTAATAGAGTGTTCTTATCCAAACATTCTAGGGCTGATCATCACTGGTATCTGAATGTAATGGAGTCGTAGTACACTCACTGTGAATGAAACAGAATCCCAAATCATACAGTCGGTGAAGGGTTAATGAATCGTTATTCACTGAGGGTTTGACAAAACGTTATTTACTTGGGGTTAATAAAGCATTATTCACTGGAGGGCTAATAAAACGTTATTCGCTGAAGGGTTGATAAAACAATATTCGCAGAGGGTTAAGAAAACGTTATTTGCTGTGGGTTAATAAAACGTTATTCGCTGAAGGGTTGGTAAAACATTATTGTCAATATTAATGCAATGAAATCACTGAGCAGCTGAAGCACATCTGTGACGGGATTGCCAAAATATCGATCAGCCAAATGATGAAATAAATCAATAACTAAGATTATCACAGAGTGGACGGCAAGAAGCAGGGATTGCTGGGTAATTGATCGCTTGATCGATGCATTCTCTCCGGCTGGTCGACCTGAGCGAGAGCAGAAACGCTCCACAGATGTTCTGAAACACAAACAAAGAGCTCGGGCCATTCAAACCAACTCAGCGCGAGAAATCAATCTGCCAAGGCTCTCGGCACTACTCACATTACCCCCTCCTCCAAGGGTAAAGTGTGGCGTTAAGCTGCAATAAATCTCCTGCGCAGCCATTCCGGCTCTACACTGTCAGAATAAGAACAGCTCCAGAAGGGTCCCTGTGATTCCACAGAG